>JAVLUX010000032.1:21472200-21902200 GCA_032164185.1 Moxostoma hubbsi
GAAGGTGGACAAAATAACATTGTAGACTAATCTGGTCACATTTATTTTCATATACTGATCTCTCATAATATAATTTGGGATTGATTGAAGTCATATTAAGTCCCCATAAAACTACACTATTAAGTTTTACAATGTATTTTTATATATGGGAGAGCTTATATTAATATAATTTCAGATAAAAGTGGCTGCTAAAATGTGTAACTTAGTAACCAAGATAACCAATACTAATATTGACCAAACTAAGAGAGTTAGACAGAGTTATCTAGCTAGTAAGCCTACTGGCAGTGTATTGACTAAAAATATATTTCATTATGGTTAAAAACAGTTAAGTAAACAAAAAACTGCTTTCGTGTGGTCATAGTGTTACACATTTCCTTTCTTGAAAAAAAAAAAAATAACTATCCCCTTCTCTTCCTAGTGTTTTGATTACAGTTTGATCTGTGATCTAGCCAGCAAAGTTTACCACCTCATCTCTGATTGGCTGAAATTCTGGCACATTATAATGCTCTAAACTTGAGCAAGCAAGCGGTCAAAGCTATGAGCGCACGCAGAGTGGGAAGTAGGAGAGAGCGAGTGAGATCTTGTGGAGTTAAATATATTTCAGAAATCTGTGCAAATTCACATTCAAAGAAACTTTAGTCAAGTGCAAAATGAATTTTGGTTTGCTCAAATTGAATTCATCTTTGCAAGAAGATACATTGCTTTACATAAGTGAGTTCACGCGTATACAAAATACCTTTTAATACACTCAAAATATCATCTTGTTTGCAGATTTTTTTTGTGTGCTCAAATACATAATCACATAATTTATATAACTCCATAAAACCCCACTGATAAAAACCGTTAAGGAATGTTCCACTCGACTGCAATGCAGAACAGATGGATGGAGTGTAATTGTAGGTCTGTGGTGCTTATTAACAGGAATCCAAAGTGTTAGGGCTCATATCAGTGTATTGACGCAATGCAGTAACTCACAACACATGCGTGATCAGGGAGTTATACCATTCATATGAGTTAGTGCTAGATTATTTACCACATGTACCCTTTGTGTGAATATGCCTATTCCCAGCTATACAGTTGTCATCTAACCAGATTTATCAAGATGGCCACACCTTCTGGTAGTCCAGCATACAGACCATCTAGAAGAGCTTGTACCAGCTAATGCCATTAAATAACCAGCTTGAAGTAACTTGCGAACATCACAAGCCAGATTTCCAGCTGGGCACAGCTGTATGTTTCTCCTCATAAGGCCTCCTCCCGGGCAACATCATGATTAGGATGGTATGAATATGAATGACACCGAGAACTTATAGGAGAGGCTCTCTCATTTCAAACATGAAGCTTCCATATGTGTTTGATAATGTTTCACAAACACATCACGTTCCTATCTCTGCAGCGCTTCCTGCCAATCTGCGGCCTCCGTCTTTGCAGTTTTATTCAGAAGAACATAATAACAGATAATCGCATCTCCTTTTGTGAGCTGTGGCTCTCAGCCAGGGCGAGAGAGATCAGGCTCATCTTATTCTCTCCGTCATGCACTCACATGGTCTGTCAGTCACAAATCCCTTATGCCTCATGAGGTGTTGAGTGAGTGCGGCTCTATTGAGTTATATTTCAGATTCGCTCCGTGATGCTGGAAGGCATCGTGTCAGCGCTATCTCTTCCAAGGACCAAATTTACCCTTCATTCTCAGCAAGACTTTGGTAAATGATCACTTTGAATGAATTCAGCGAGTTCTCTATGTCTCCTGACATTTGGCTTTAGACCATCAAGAGTCAAGTCATGTGCAATTCTTGTTGCAATTCTTGTTGAACAACATGCTGTATCGAAATCATGAGTCATTGGTCCCACTTTGGTGAGAATTATGGAATTTTCCATGAATAGGGTACAAAATTCTCTGTGAAATGAGGTGCTTAACCAGAAAAAAAGGTTGATTTGTCAACCTCAGGATGTCAAACTAAATATTATATGAGCTTTATTATATATTTATTCTACATGAATGAATAGATAGATAGATAGATAGATAGATAGATAGATAGATAGATAGATTTAAATTTTTGCAAAAAACAAAAAATTAAAAGCACCTGAGGCAGTGTGTGTTTTCTTATGTTGTTTCTCATTTTCCTCAGGATCTGAAGGATGAGAAGAAAAGAGCTCGAATGGCTGCAGCTCGGGCTGTTCTGGAGAAATGCACGATGATGCTCCTCACGGCCTCTAAGGTAATCTGCGGTCTAAAACATGTTAATATCATTAAATCAAAATCACAAAGGGGGCACTTATAGAGTGATTAAACATGTTTATGTGAGAGTTCCACACACTAAGAGTGGTAATTTGTGCCTAAATCATGCTTTTTTTTTAAACAAATGTTATTTTTTTAATTGTGGTATTTTTTTCTACCTTATTTACCTCTAAATTACTAAACAACACCATTAATTTGAGATAAAATAAGAATATTTTATGTTAAATTTACTTTTACACATTAACTGTCACAATTTGATTCAGGGACATACTGTATCGTCATGAATTTGGGGCAGATTACTGCCATCTGTTGGAGAGAAGAAGAAAAATATATAACTAGCAGATGGCTGCTGAGGTCAACTCATTTGCCTGATTGTAGCAAACTGATTTTTGTTTTCAGATCTTATGACTGGTTATGCATTTAGATATACACCGATCAGCCACAACATTAAATCCACCTGCCTAATACTGTATAGGTCCCCCTCATGCCACTAAAACAGCACCAACTTGCATCACAGAATAGCATTCTGGCATGACATTCTTCCCAACACAATTGTACAGAGTGGTTATCTGAGTTACCGTAGACTTTGTCAGTTTGAACCAGTCTGGTCATTCTCTGTTGAGCTCTCATCAGCAAGGTGTTTCTGTCTGCAGAACTGCCGCTCACTGGATGTTTTTTGTTTGTGGCACCATTCTGAGTAAATTTTAGAGACTATTGCGTGTGGAAATCCCATGAGATCAGCAGTCCATCTGCACCAACAATCATGCCATGGTCAAAATCACTGAGATCACACTTTTTTATCTCCATTCTGATGGTTGATGTGGACATTAGCTGAAGCTCCTGACCCGTATCTGAATGATTTTATTGACTGCACTGCTGAATCACGTTTAGGTGATTAGATAATCGCATGGATGATTGTTGGTGCCAGATGGGCTGGTTTGAGTATTTCTGTAACTGCTTATCTCCTCGTTTGAGGTGTTTTTGCAATGATGACACATTGTTACTGAGTAAGATTTGACACTTTCTCACTGTTGAAGAGGTAAACTCAGCCTTTGAGCTGTGTGCGTGTGTTCATTGTGGATGTCTAATGTCTCAGCCTTTAATTTATCTAATTAATAAAAAATGATATCTGTTATAGTCTCACCTATTCATTACTGTGTGTGTGCGTGCGTGCGTGTGTGAGCATGTGATTTCCACATTGTGGATGTGTTATAGTATCACCCCCTCATTTCTGTGTGTGTGTTCTGCAATGTGGCTGATTTATTGATTTTATTTGACAAATAATATTATAAAATGCAAGGTTTTATCATCTCACATTCGTTTCCAATAGGGGGTAAATTTTGACCCCGAACACCGTTAGTGTCATTTTTCCACACCACTACACCAACAGAATCCAGCCCTGTTTGTATAGATAGTATTTTAGGAAACGTAAACAAACCTCATCCCACTGAGTTGAAGGGAACCATGTTTTTTAAAGAAGCAAATTTCAAAAAGGGGAAAAAATGACCCCAAAAGAAGATTTGGGTTAAAATACTCAATCAGATTACAGTTTTGGAATTGCACACACAGAACGGATACTAGCCACTAGCCAGGTGGCTATAATTTAACTGAAGATTGAGTGGTTTCACTCGCCGTTTGACCACTCGATTTATAAAAATCATTTCACTTTTAAGGAGACACAGGTCAAAAACATCTCTGCAATGTGGACTGTGCCTAACAAAACTCAATATCCTTTACATATCCTTCAAATTGCTTTTTTTATTCTGCTACTTTTGCTTTTGTGATAACTTTTAAGACTGTTTTTTTGTGTTGCTGATTCACAAATATAACTGTTCTGATCTGTTGGCACAGATCTTTGTAATGGTGAAGTTGCAGGAGTAAGACCATGCTTGTTAAACACGTTGGATAAACTTAGAAATGCTGGTTAAATTTAAATATTTGAGTCTGTCATTGATGGAGGGCCTAGAGCTCTATCAGCATTATGGGGGGGAACACATGCATCTCCCTTCATATTTTTACACTGGGTAAAATACATTTGCGATCCATTCTTCTGAATTTGTTGACAAAATCACCATTCAAACGATGAGACTATGCCTTCTCATGACAAATACTTATTCAAATGACTCAACTCTTCTGATGTGTGGCTACAAAATAATGTCTACTTAATATCCAATATCCAGTGACATTAATTAATTATTAATTCTGGAAAAAAAAATCAAACCAGGAAGCCACTAGTTTAAAAAATCTATAGATCTTAATAAGAGTAATTCACAGCATCTTGCATTTAAGCAACATTGTCAAAATGGTATATATTATCTACTGAAATGCACGTGACATCAAACAAACACGAGTTAGGTCAGAGGTAATCCAAAAGCAATCAGGTTAGATTACCTAAAAATTATAATCCAAGATATTACATTACTGAAGCCAATTTTAGTCATGTAATTTGCCATTTCTGTGGTACCGGATTGCAACTCAGAAGTAATCTACCCAGCACTGGCAGTTACTTACAAATAAGCATCAAGTTTTTTTAGACATGGGACAATGGTAATAACATGTTTATTTGAATATGTACCAGATACAGTAGTAAGTACCATAATATTCTTTGAAGTATCACACTTCCACCACTGAACATTTTAGTTGGGGGTGTTTTATCATTGAGCTTGAATTTACAACAGTGCACAGTGTTAATCTGTAAGCACAGTGTTAATCTTCTTATGTTGGTAAAATGACATTAACTAACATTGCATTTACCCAGCAAATTTGTATGGTTTTATGTAGTATGACCAGCATGACTCTTATTCCTCGGTTGTTGTTTCAAAATAATATTTTTGGACTCTGTCTCTCAGACTTGTCTGAGACATCCAGACTGCGAGTCGGCAAGGATCAACAAAGAAGCAGTGTTCCAGCGTATGCGCCTGGCCCTGGAGCAAGTCATCAAGATTGTGACTGACACGAGGAGCAGTGGCGAAACCAAAGCACTTCCTGTCAGCATCTACGCTGGGATTAAAGACTTTAAGGTGCAGATGTCAGACAAGGGATGAATGTCTCAATGGATGAAGTTTCTCTTTGAAAGTCAAACTTCGACTGAAAGTACTGTGTGATTGTCCAACCAGTCAAGCCACACATACACAACATCTAGACCTTATTCTTTGCTATACACCTGTTTTTTTTTTTATACAAACTTTGCAAGCAAATACCTTCTGTCAGCTTGTTCAATGTACATATTTTTTATTGTTTACTTCATCATTTTCTCCAATCTTGATGTCCGTACTAACTACTTACTAGATATGCCAATCACATTTGTAATGAGCTGATTATTTGGTTATCTTGAAAATCTACAGCTACAACTATTTCCTTTTGTTCTGTAACATAAATAACGAATAATTTGAGGTCATATCTCAAACTTGAATGTTACAGTTGCTGTGTTTTTTAATAATTTTAACTTAATTAATATGATTTGAAAAATCACAGCAGCTTCAAATTTCACGTTTAAGGTATTAATGTGTGTCATTCGGGTTTAAAACATGAAAGTCTCTTCAATTAATTTTTACCACAGGCCTTATTTTACTCATAAATCCAAAACTGCTGTTAATAAAACCATTATAGGATATTCTGAAGAAAAATTCTAATTGTCTTCCGGGTTTTAAGACTACAACCTGAACGCTTCTATTGGAACTTTTCTTTCAGGTAAAAATGGAGGCTCTGAGAGACTCTCTGTACTGTGTGTCCTGCGAAGCTGTGGCAGCTCAGCTGGAAGCTCTAATGGAGAAGACTGAAGACTTCACAGACTCTGCCTACACCAGCCACGAGCAGAGAGAGACAATCATACAACTCTTCCAGATTATACGTCATGAGACCCAACAGCTCATCAACACATGGAGACAGGCGGTAGGATGGACAGACACACTCATATACTGTACATATTTGTTTTTCTGTCTGGGTGGGGACTTTCCATTGACTTCTGTTGTTTTTATATAGAGCTAATGATATGATGTGTCCCCTTACCCCACTGGCCAATGTATACTTCGGTTGTCCGTGTTGCTGATCGGTCCAAGCGCAATATGCGTGATGCTAATTATGTCATCAGCACAGTGCGGACTATCCGTATGAGCCTGCCGTTGACTACTAAAAGAGTCTCAAAACTGTCATAGTGCACACACGTCAAACGCATTTGTATTTGCTAGCGATCAAAAGAGTATATTTTAAAATGCAACCTGGTCGACCAGGCGCAATCCTAATCGAAACGCAGAAAAACTAAGCATACCTGGGCCTTAACCCTCACAAAAACCTTTTTTTTTTATCAGACATTATTTAGTATTTATATTAGGCATCACTTAATGTCCCCAATGGAGGTTTTGTCAGATATAGCTCTTAGAGATTTGTCCCTAAACTGTGGCTAAAATGTAGCTAGTACACACACACATACACACAAATCCTCTAAATCTCCCATCTTGTATTTGTCCCTACATGTTCCTTGCTTTTACACTCCTCTCCAAGGACAACATGTTTAAAAGCATTTTACTTGGCTTGAATATCTGTGTCCTTCACTTCTTTGTTGTTCACCATGTAAAGGATTTTCTGCACATCTCCCCTCCTGTGGAGTAACTGAACCTGAACCTCACATGCTCAAACGTACCCTGAACCTCACACGCTCACAGTGCTCCATATATTGGAAGAAATAGGAACTGCAGTGTGGATATATTGGTGTTCATTCATTGCTGGTTCCAGCCCTCAGTTTCCTCTGGCCCCTTGATTAAACTAATCATCTGCTTTCATTGTGGCATGCATGCCTTTATTTTGGAGCAAATTGTTTTTTATTAATACCACATGATTTTGTTGTTTAAAAATGTATGTTTTCTGTATCTTAATGACATGCATGTTCTTTATCTAAATTGAAATGAGGGCTTCATGATTTTACACATGAGCAGAGCTGACTCTAAATCTTCTGATAGCTTTATACCATAAGGAGAAGCAAAGGAAGAAAGAAGAAAATAACTCATGAAAATCACATGTACACTTTAATGGCATCAATAGAAGCGGATCAGACGGTTGCTTTTTATTAATATAAATGGCTTGTGAAAGAAAAAGCCTGTTCAAGGTAATAATGAAAAAAAGATTGAGGCACTGCAACTTTTTTACTTTTGAAAGAAATTTCAGACGTTTTATATATACACTTTCTATGTGTGGAAAAACCATGGGAATTATAAAATCTCAAGTCATAGGATTTTTATAGTCAAAGTTGCACCAAGTAAGTTTTTGCTAGTTAAATTTTTTTTACATGTAATGATTAAAAATATGTTGAAAATGATGTACACTTCCAATAGAAAAAGACTCGTCATATCAGAAACCCAATAAAAGCCGTTTAATTTTCACATTGAGCATGTCGCCCCCTCACGGATGCTGCCATGTTGACAGAACATGACACTGTGTCATGCAATTGACTACCACTATTAACCCTCTGGGGTCGACGGACGCGCCGGCGTGTCCTGCTGGATATTTTCGTCATTACAGCAGAAACAACTTAAAATTCTCAGCCATTTTTGGGTATACAGATAAGTGTAAGACATCATTAGAGACTATAAAGGGTCTACTTTTATTTGTGTACACTCATAATAACAATGAAACATTATGCTTTTGTAAAATAAATAATATAAAAAGGGTGAGCTTTCAGCAGTCTCTGTGTTCACGAGCAAATATCTGAAACACGTCACAAAAATGAACAAACTCCGCGAATACTTATCACACAAACATGAAACATATGTTTTCTGCGCGTTTGCAACGATACACAGGCGAGAAAGCTCCAGGAATGTATGGAAGAGTTAACATTTTCCTCAGAAGAAGAGCGGGACTCCGATGAACATTTGTATTTTGAAGAGAGATTTGATCCAGCCGAGGATACAATTTCAGACGAGTACGTCATTAGTTTTCATTAGTTGACATGTTATTTTATATAAACTTGAACATATTTTACTAGTGGGACTGTTTCTAGACATGCCAGACAGGATTCAGAGTATTGACATTTGAAATAAGTCCTAATAAGCAAGTTTTATTTACATTTTAAATGCTATTTTGGCTAAAGCAGGTATTTAAATTGTATGCTGTTTGATATAAATATGATATGTAATATGATATGTAATATGATATAAAAATAATATGAATGTTTAGATTATATTTTATCTAGTGTATAATGCCTCATTATCATCAACAAAGCTTGTGCTTGCAAATATGTGTTCAGGTTAAATGAGTAAAATGCACTTTAAATATGCCCATATTAGAAAATCAGCACCTTATAATGATTTCTGAAGGATCATGTGACACTGACGACTGCAGTAATGATGCTAAAAATTCAGCTTTGATCACAAATTGCATTTTACAATATATTTAAATAGAAAACTGTTCTATTAAATTGTAAAAATAGTTCAGAATATCAATGTTGTTTCTGTATTATGGATCAAATAAATCCAGTCTTGGTGAGCAGAAGAGACTTCTTTTAATGGTAGTGTAGGTCTAAAATTAAGTAAAGTCTTTATGTAAAGAAAATATATAGTTACTTATTCCTCATTGATAGGCCCAGGGGAGGGGTCATTGTCTCTCAGGTGTGAATCACCTAAATATTAATGATCATTCACGCCTCCTCGCATATTACCTTTCAACACTGAAATTGTCTTACAAAAGTTAAATTACTAAATTGTTTTGTATGAATGAGTGATCAGGATGGTTTTCACATCATTTTGTAACAAAAACGCTAGGCTACAACATCCAGTTCTCAAAAGTCTTGTGGACAAATGTTGAGTATGTGTTATATGACCTTATTTCAGTGACTTAAAATATTCGTTTTTTCAAAAACCATGCATAAACGTTATTTTCTCAAAAATACAAACATGTACACACATGTTGCTCACATATTATTGTTGTCCAGTTAATGTTGAATACAGTGTTATTAGAATTTAGCCATTAATATGTTTTTAAGCAACTGAGAAAAGCACAAATGTCAAGGCATGTCAAAACTTCTCCAGGGCCCAAAATACCCTCAGACCCCAGAGGGTTAATGACAATAATAATAATAACATGTTTATATAGCACTTACAGCCAAGTCTCAAACATAAAATATATGTAAACCAAACAAGCAAACCAAACAATATAACAAACACAATATACCTACGTTTGGATTGGACACAACGATGTCCATTATAAGGATGTGTGTACTATGAGACCGAGAAAAACACAGATTTAAAGTAACAAAACAGAAGATTAGCTAACATATTCCGTGTAGAGTGGCAGCATTTGGTAAACAAATTTCCAGTACCCAAGATGATGGGTATCAGTATAGAGTCCAAAACTACAAGTACTGTACTGGGACTGATGGGAAGAGTGAAAACCAGATTTAGTGCACCTTGAATATACATTTTTCTAGTTTTGCTCTGCTTTAATATATTTAATTGGCTAGAAATTAGCTTGGGTAGAGTAAACCTTGCTCGCAATCAATAGTGATGTCTGATTTATGAGCGACAAAATCTGTGTTTTGTTGGTTATTTTCAATTAATTGGTCAAGCTGGTTCAATAGTAAACATTTGTAGTCCCTTCAAAGGGAATTGTGTTGCAAAATCTGATAAATAAAGAAATGTTTGTACACATGCAAAACATAGTCACCCTAAAAAAATATTTGGGCATATAAGCCACATTTAAATTTACGACTTTCATTGAATTAGATAACAAAATATCAAACCAAGTGACATCTGTCAACAAACAAGAACTTGAGAACTTTTTTCAGAACTAACTTCATTTTGCAATTACTTTCAACTAACTGATGCCATGGTAATTAGTAGTGGTTGTACGAAGTTTTCCTCTAGCTCCAAGAAGCATGTATATTCATAAACTAGAACCTAGAAGCTCTGTATCGCCGCCCTGGTGGAAGAACTTCAAATTTGAATGAACTATAGGTGCAGAGACATCCATACACATCCTTCCAAAATATTTTTTTTTCATAAAATAAAAGGCATTACAATTTATTTTCTTGTTGTCTCTACCTTAAAACAGCCCTTGTAGATATGTTTTTCTGTCATCAGATGCTACTGAGTGTTGTTTTTACATGGTCAAATTTGGGTTGGCCCTCACTTTATCTGTCTAAAATGTCAGTGACCGAAACATTTGGTGTGTGTTCACTGAAGTGCAATGAGTGTTAAGTCACAGTGTGATGTTTCAGAGTAAAAGTCAGAAGACGAGAGCACTAATGCTCATACGCCTGTCTGTGCTGTGTTTGTGTTGACACCCTGTTGTAATTCTGTCTGAAAGCCCCTTGTCTGCCTGTCCTCCGAAGAAAGAGCTGCAGAAAAAGTCTGTCATGTCTTACAAAGTCTGTCTTTCAGGCTGCTCAGGCCCTACTGACACTTGTGTTGATATTTGACGAGTTCCTCAACATGGATGGTGAATGTTCAGTTGAAAATCATCTTTTGTGCAGTGCTTAAAGTGTCCTTTCTCTCTCACTGTCTTTCTCTTTCCCTCCAGCAGCAAACGCTTAAAGCCAAAGAGGCCACGGAAGCGATGGAGCTCTCTATTCTCAAGACTTGTCAGTGTGTCAGTGATCTCAGGCGAGAGGTGAGATTCTTGCGACAGGCTGCACGCAGGGATTGAATCCCTGGAGGGAAAGCCTCTGGGGGGGGGGGGGGAAGACTTTCTGTTGAGGTATCCATTTCAGTGCTGAATGCTCCATTGTTCAGAAGTAGCACTGCACTGTTATGAATCTTCAGCACCATAGCAAAATAAATAATACTTTACGTGGAATGTAATGATATAAAAGGGCAGTGTACTGTGATAATAAACACAGATAATTCACTGTCTGTACGCTGCGACCACTGTAGTCTGATTTATGAACAAATTATTCATATATTAGAATATACAGTATAATACTTAAATGAATCAGGCATAAACACTCAAAGTTATTAATTGATTTGAATCATTTGAATCAAACTGATTACCAAATTAAAATCTGACTCACTTATTGTAGTCATAACTTTTATGTGTGTCTGAAAAGAATGCTGGTTTATGAGACTTTTATCAGTATACTTTCATCAATTTACCAGCATGAATCCTTTATTTCTCTGTCTCTCACGTGTCATTGTTCAGCTTCATAAGGTAGCGGTTGGGAGGGCCACTGAACTGCTGAAGCTGCATTCAGATCACCTGGTGCTGCAGGCTCTGAAGGCCTCCGGTGGGGATGGAAACCTAGATGCCGTGGCTGACTATGCTGGCACACTCACTGAGCACAAAGAACAGCTGCTGGAGGTGAGAGGCTCATCTGTTTAACATTAGGGATGTACATTTTTGCTCTTACAAAGATCTTGGAGATGCATCTCCATAAGACCTGCATAACAGATTACAAATATTTACTAAACGATGCAAAATGAATGTATCATGAAATGGGGAATTTAGTAAAAATTGACATTTTTGTGGTACCAGTCATAATTTATGAGTCAGGTGTTGTTAGCATGTTGTAACATGCTTCTATCATGTTTTAGCAATTTGCTAGGCATTGCTAGCATGTTTTTTCACTTAGCTAGGTGTTGCTAGCATGTTGTTAACATGTTTCTAACATATTTTAGCACTGAGCTAGGCATTGCTAGCAAGTTGCTAGCATGTGTTAGCATGTTTTAGCACTTATCTAGGTGTTTCTAGCATGTGCTAGCACTTAGCTGGGCATTGCTATCATGTTTTAGCACTTAGCTAGATGTTGCTAGCATGTTTTAGCATGTTGCTAGCATGTTTTATGATAAAGCATCTTAAAGACAAATGAGTGACTATGCTGAAGTATCTTAAATGTTAGATTTTTATTTGTGTACAAAAATTGTGACTGAACAGATTCTATATTTTAATGTTTTGATTAATTCTAAAATGTGGACTTAGTAATAATAAAGAATGAGTAAGTGTTTCCAAGCTTTTGACTGGTAGTTTATGCTGAAGACACATTCCATTGTGGAATATTGACAAAAACAATCCATCAGAGTAATTCCGATGCAGTTTTACTACCATGTTTAACATATATAGATATATCATATAATCCATTTTTTGGAGTCTGAGTATAGGATTATCTTTAAAGTGTACTTCATTCATTCTCATTACACCTCATTTCAGAATTGTCGTTTGCTCTGTCATATTTCGGGGACAGAGCCTCTGGAGATCACCTGTATTCATGCTGAAGAAACCTTCTGTGTCATTGGCCCACAGGTAAACAGAGACCCCACTGAAACATCTGCTCAAAAACAAGGAAGTTGGCTCCTCAGCAAAATAGCAATATACATTTTTTGTTTATAAATAAAAGAACTGTAGATTGTTATTCACCTTAGTCAGTGCTTATTTAAAAAAAATAACCAATGCTTATTTGACACATTTTGTGGCGTCTTGTTGACTTTGCAACTCTGATTACTGAAGTACACACACAGACAGACAGACAGACAGACAGACAGAGATTTATAAACTAGCAAGAAATAGATTATTTGCTAATCATGCATCACTGCCTCCTGCTGTTTGCATTGTATTAGCTGTGCTTGGAATATGAACTTTATAAGAATAGCCTAGTTTCCATCAAGATTTTGAGCTATTTCGTTATTGACAAAGTGAAAATGCAAAAAAATATTTTTTTGCATTTGCCGCCTTCTGCCCGTTTCCATTCAAATAGCCTTGTATCGATTAAAAATGGTGTGTGTGATGACATCATGCCTAGAAAAACACTTAATTGCATATGATTTGGTTTAGCACAAAAGAAATCTGCCCTGAAGCCATTTCCATTCAGAAGTGTGTGTTTATCACTAATTCGCCTCCCGGATGTTTTTTTTCCTCTGAAGTTTGTGTAAAATGGGGAGATTATTGAGACAATTCATTGAAATTAGACAGCTTACACTCATTTTAATTTCCCAAATAAAAGCAATCAGAAGAGGAGGAATTGCAATCAAAAAGGAACAGTTGCCCTTCTGATGGGCATCTAATCAAAAGCATCACCATCACAACTGCATTATGTCCAGTATATGTCTCCAGCATCTTTTAATGACCAGCTGAATTTGATTATCAACTAAAATTTATTTTTTTATTTCTTAAGAAGCAGTAAATGCGATCCGAGTTAAAGAGGGTTATATTTAAAATATTTAAACGTTTTAAAATGTTCAAAAGCTTGTTTTCTGAAAGTGAACTGCACATTGGAAAAATAGTTCTGATAGTTTATAGTCTTAGATTGTCATTCAGCCGACTTTATTCATCTACAGAACAGGGTAAATCTAAGTTTAAGTTTGTGCAAAGAAAAGGTGTGTGTGTATATATATATATATATATATATATATATATATATATATATATATATTTTTTTTTTTCATTTGGTAATTTATTTTATTCAATCAAAATTAAAACTAAAATATAATTTAATAGAATTGGGCTATAAGTGAGAATTGGGCAATAATAGAATTATTATTATTATTAATTATCCATTAATAGAATTGGGCAATTTTTTTTTAAAATTAATTATTGCCATAAAAAAATGCCTTCTATTATTTTGAATGATGTGGAAAAGAAACATTAATAAATAAACAGATGGAGACTGCGATTTAAATTAATCGCAAACAGTGGACATTCATTTGTTCAATGTGCACAGATATTTGTGTTGGCACTCCTGGAAGTGTCACATTTGCAGATCGACTCTATATGCCATAAAGATCAATCCATAATCACGTACAATAAATTGGCTTTCAATACTGTTGTCATGATTAACACAGTCTATGGATTGGGGCAAACTGTCATGTGACACTACATTTTTGCATAAATGGCCATTATATTGACAAAGTGTTTCCAAACCAGTTTTTCGTGATATTTGATGTATCGACATAGATAGAGTTTATGGGCTTGAGTTAAATGGAAAAATATTATGTTGACATTTGTGACATTTTAGCGATAATGTGTGTTTCCGTCAGCTTTATTTTGATGTGCTAAAACTTTTTTCACAAAAACTCCTTGGATGGTAACGTAGTTATTGTGGCAAGTGCAATAGCTCGGTGATGTGACAGCTAAGACTGGGCCAATTTAGGCTGGTAACAATAAACACAGAAAACAGTACACAGTTACAGTAAACACAGAAACGACAATTTGTTGTTGCCCAATATTGTTACAGAATATTTTCCAAACAGTTTCTGGTGTATTTTTATTTGTGTGTTATGCCTTTTGTGAAACTGAGTGTATATTTGCTGTGCATTTCATCAGCAGGCTTCATTAGCATGTCTGATTGTGCACTAGATTGCAGGAAAGAATATTCTGACAGAGAGTGACCTCTCATCACCAGCCAATAATGACAAGTTCTAAAGATCAGCTGGCCAATAAGAGCACAGCAGGGGAGCAGCAGTTTCAGGGGTGCATGATAATGAGTTTCTTTATTGATAATTCCAAAAGCTGCTGGTAATTACCAGCTGAATCCACACCCTCAGCGGAGATGAGATCTGCTTTGCTGTGTTCCTCACAGAAAGCTGTAAATCATAATTATGCAGTTGCCAACAGAGTTAGATGGTGTATTTCTGCTCTAGCATGATGGACAGAAACCAGTGATGAATTTTGATATAAAAATATTTGTACAGCAGATAAATTATGCAGTCACATCAAAAGATATTTAAAAGTGGTGAGAAAAATCTTTATAAAAAATAGCAGTAGGAGTGCAGAGGTGGACAGGGTTGAATTTCCATTTCACACTTTTTAACAGCCCTAAATACAAACTGTTTAAACATCTACTGTAAAATAATGACATATTTGCAGTTCAAATGTTGCTTCCAAAAAAAATATTTAGTCTGAAAAAAGCTGGCTACAAGCTGACATACAGTCAGTGGAGAAAGACATTGTTTGGTGTAGTTACTGCACATACCAGCAGAAGCTAACCAGAAAAACCACAAGCTCTTGGTTGCAATCTAGTGATAAAACCTCTCTGTTTGTTCCCTCAGATCATCTCAGCGGCACAAACACTAGCTCTGCACCCAACCAGCAAGATCGCCAAAGAGAACCTGGATGTGTTTTGCGAGGCCTGGGAGTCTCAGCTGTGCGACATGGCCATTCTACTGAAGGAGATCAATGATGTGTTTGAGGGACGCAGAGGTATGCCACTTTTATCCAGTGTATTTCTACCATTTTATGCCTTTTAAAAGAGCACAATAGAGACACCCACTTTGTCTCAGATCCGAAAGTAGGTCATTTTCATTTTCTCCATTGGGATTTCAGAAAATTCCTCAATAACATGGTTCTAAACCATGAATCAAACCAACCAGTCCTGGGATTAATAACAACATTAAAAGCTTTACTTTAAAGCAAAAAAAGTATTTGAATATTTTTTTTTTTATTGCATTATGAGTTTTAATAATATTTTTTAAGGTCAATGCCAAAACATTCAGATATGTTCAAATAAGGGTTGTCCATCGATTACAAATTTTTATCAATGTAATAAAATTATACCAATTTATTAATTACATATTTACAATTTATCACAATATTTGCTGAGAAAAGTTCCCAAATAAAAATTATTAATGTATAATGATTAAACAATTATAAATTAATTATGTTTTTTTTTGTATAAAAACAATGTATATAATACAAATAATAATTCAGATAATTCAAATATTAACATTATTGTGGCAGATGAGCAAAGCATGGTAAAATGTTGCTTTAAAAGGCAATATATTGTTTATTTCCATACTTTTGAACATAAGCCTATCATTGACCTACAGTCCACAGCAATCCATTATGCAAATGAATCCGTCAATCTGTCTGAGATAGAACAATTATAAGGGCTTTTCTAAGGATGCGTCAATGTGCACCTGTGTCATACGGATGCTTTTGGAGCGTCTCACGTGAGTTGAGTCATAAACAGCATTTTAGGTTGCTGTATAAAGTTTGTTTGTTAGTAGTTCACCCAAAAATTCTCCATTCTAGATGTCTGACTTTCTTTCTACTGCTGAACTCAAATGAATATATTCAGAGGAATATTTCAGCTCTGTAGGTCCACACAAGTAGGTCCAAGTGAATGGGTGCCAAAAAGTTGAAGCTCCAAAAATCATACAAGTCAACATAAAAAGAGTCCATAAGACTCCAGTAAATCAATATCTTCAGATGTGATATGATGGATGTGGTGGAGAAACATTTTCACAATATTCTTCTTGTGTTTCACATTCATCATGCTTACCGCCCCGTACTGGGCAGGGAGAATTTCAAGCAAAAAAGTACTTGAATATTGATGTTTTTCACATCACATCATTACTAAAATTAGAGTCATACAGATTACAAATTTCTTTTTGTAGAGTCAACATTTCGGCACCCATTCACGTGCATAGTAAGGACCTACAGAGCTGAAATATTCTTCTAAAAATAAAGTTATACTTATCTGGGATGGCATGAGAATGAGTAAATGATGAGAGAATTTTCATATTTGGGTGAAGCAAGCCCATATGGTTTATTGTCTGTACAGCTAAGCATTGCCTATACAGCTGGAATTTCACTTATTGTCCCCTGCTAAAAACAGGTGGTACTTGTAAGCTAGAATTGCTCCAGTTCTAGAAATATTTCTTATTATGGACTGGGGACATGATTATTTTTTATGTGTTTTTTTTTTAAATATAAATAATCATACTGAATTAATTTCAAATAAGTATTTGAGATGATAAGTAAAGATATTTTTAGATTTATTTTTACAGTTCTGCATGGGAGTAAGTGGTTGTTGCTGAGCTCTTTTGGCATAGTTCCCATTTCCATGGTGACAGTGACTTCTCTGAATGGTGGATGTCTCTTTAGGGTTCAAGGGTAGTGTAGTTTTTCACCTGGAATTAGACTATTAAAATCGCTTAAATACCTCAGAGCTCAAGTTAGGTCTCTCTTTTAAAGTTTATCATTTATCGTTAAAAATGAATGGGATTTTTGTTTGCGGAACTGTTACACATTTTCCTCCCCATCCTTCTGTATCTTCCAGCTGCTGTCCATCTTTTCCCATAAAGTCAATCACATAGCCCAAGATATGAACTGCCCTCATGTCTTTTATGATCTCTTAATGATAGTTCCCACAGTATATGCCACACTATGGTATTGTGGATTTCTTGTCTGTTTTTATTCCATCAGTAGCATTCCTTTTCAGGTGGACATTTGTTCATGTCTGTGGGCAGGGCAACGATAACAGTTGTAAAGTTCTTTTTTTTGTCATGGCCAGATTGCTATCTTTTCTAGTCACTAAAGTTGTGCCGCTTTGACATTTACCCTGCATCCACTTCCCTCTAATAAAGCAATTGAAAAGAGGCTGGAGCACTGCAGCAGTCCCACTGAGATTACAAGTCTGTGAAAGTCTGTATTTGGACATAACGCTCAAGGATGTTTTTAAGCGATGTCAGCTTTCCGAAGCGATACTGTGGTTTTCTCACGACAGCACATAAATCCGGAGCTTTATGTGGCAGTGATATTTGTCAGAGTCTGAAGAGAGGCCTCAGTACCATGACAGAAAAGCGGTGCCTGGGGAGATGTTTTTGTTCCAGATGAGAGGTTCCCAGTCATCATCTGTGCCAACGGAGATATTTCCCAAAACAAACTGTCATTCTCCAAGGATCATGCCTTTCTATCTGTTGATCCACATTATCCATAGCCTTTCTCAGACTTGAAGTTCATTTTAACCAAGTTATATGTTTATGGTTACCCCATTTGCAAATTAGGGATTTTGTCTTTAACGGATGGACTTTAAGCGTTTAAAGGAAGAGTTCTCCCAAAAATGAAAACCTGACCCAAAGCCGTCAGTTTCTTTCATGTTCTTTCTTTTGTAAAACACAGGAGAATGTTAGATCGAACGTTAGCCTCGGTCACCATTCACTTTCACTGTATCAAAAATAGATGCAATAAAAGTGAATGGTGACTGAAGCTGTTAGTCCCTAACATTCTGCCTAACACCTCATTTTGTGTTTAATGGAAGAAAGTAAAATGGGTTTCATACAACATGAGGGTGAGTAAATGATGACAGAATTTTCATTTTTGGGTGAACTATAGGTTTAATACTCTTATTACATTTCATTATACTAATACCTCTCAAAGGCAAATCAATGAAATATTATCCTTCTAATTTTTAGGTGATAAGAAAACATATCTGTCGCTACCAAGACCAGGGGTGAGTATATTGCAAGAAAGTGTAGACCTTCAAAATATCTCTGAATCACAAATCTCATGTTACCTTTTCATGTCTTTCACCATTGTTACTGAATCATTTCTTCCTAGAAACACTCTGTTAACCTGAAGGCAGTCAAGGCTGCCAAGCTTGATGCTGAGGTACAGTTTATTTTGTAAAGAATTAACGTTCAGTCAGCTCTGAAGGTTCTGTGTGTCTATGCATCTATGCGTCTGTGATCTGACATGTCTGCTATCCTTGATCTATCCAGGAGCAAACCACCATCGCTAAGCTAGGGCTGGAACTGTGTTTACTCGCATCTGATGTGGACTCGGAGGTGGAACGCTGGGATGAGCAGGACCACGAGATGGTTCGACTGTGCCAGATCATGTCCAGCATGGCCTATTCCATGTACCTCTTCACCAGGTACTGACCTGTTGCAGCAGACTCCCTGAAAACCTTTTCATAAACTTCACAGTTCATCTGTCAGATTATCAGATTGTGTAGAATAATAATGTATCGCACAGGAAATTTAACACAGCGTGCTGGAAAAACACAAGACAAAGTCTTCCTGCTAGTCCATCTTTGTAAATAAGAACCTTGTTCTATTTGCCTGGTTAATTAAATGTAAAATAAATATGACATAAGAAAAAGTGGTAACGTTTTACAATAAGATTATGCATGTTATGTATATATATATGTGTGTGTATATGTGTGTATATATATATATATATATAGTTTAGTATAAAGTTATTCTCAAATTAGTAAATGCATTGTGAAATAAAATGAACTAAAAATGAACAATAAATGCTGTTAATTGTTCATTGTAAGTTCATGTTAACTATTGTGTTAACTAATGTTTACGTAAACAACTATTGTAAAGTTTTACATAAAGTTTTATGAAAAATGTTCAGGAAGGGAAAATAATTTTGTTGTTAATCCGGAGTTTGCCATTCTACACAATCAATTTTATGGATTTAGAGGATGTTTCATTATTAACTCTGCTGTTTACTGCACTTATGTTCTTTCTTTCTTTCTTTCTTTCTTTCTTTCTTTCTTTCTTTCTTTCAGGGGGGAAGGCCTGCTCAAGACAACTCTGGATCTATTCCACCAAGCTGAGGTACGGCTGCATTCTCTCTCCTCTCTTGCATAGACTTTTTAATTTAATCAGTTTGAAGTGTCATTAAGAGCAATGAAGGAAAAGACAGATCAATATATTATTAAACGGGCCAGCTGTCATTTGTCTGTGAGATACTGTGATCCAGAGCTGTGGATGGGGAGGAAATACTGATTAGGCAGTCTGTCATTCAATCAGTGCGGCATACTGGCCTCCACTCAACCACACCACCTTCTTCTTAACCTCTTATCTGACAGAACAATCCTAACTGCTTGACGTCAAAGAGAATAGCTCCCTACTAACAGCATTGAGAAGGTCTCTCAGTATTTCAGATTTTGTGTCTGTCTGTCTTTATTCACTGTAAAAAAATAAATAATGTTTTGTCAAGTTATGTTTCATGTGGTAACATCTAAATTAACTGGCTTTATGGAAGTCAGAAAATATTATTTAATGTGACTAAATTAATCTGAATATATTTGGTCACACCAACGGAATTCATTTTTAAGGTTCAGATCAAGTAGAAACAACTCTTTAGTATAACCACTGCTTATTAGTGGTGCTTGCGAAGGGATCACTGTTATTATTACTCTGTTTACTCATGTAGAGTTTTGTGCTATTTGTACTAAAGACAAATGATCCCTAAAGATGTGCGGTTTGTTGAGGCCTGACACATTAAAACATTAAATTTGGACCCAAGCCATATCTAGGGATCAGGATATCATAGACATAGTGATGGGCTCTTTTGGCTTGGGCCAGTTAGCAACCACCTAGAAACCACCCAGAATATCTTCGCAAACCACCCAGAACACCCTTGCAACATGCCAAAAAAATAAATAAATTGTGTGATATTTGATCTGGTAACGTAAGGTCTGACATTTAAGGATTGTTTCCCCCAGGTGCTATCAGACCAGGGTCTCCATCTGTGCACCATCCTGCACACCCTTTCCACACAGGTAACACACCCACCATGCTCACCAGCTCTTATGGTTCAGAGTTTAATTAGATGCCTGTAAATTAAGACTTTAAATGACTGTCATCTATCTCTTTAATGTTAGTTAACCCCTGATCTGGCCTGGGCGGGTACAGGCTACACATCTATAATCACTATGCCTGACACCTGTGGGACAGCGCACGGTTTGATTAATAATCTCATGCCCAGCTGTGAGCAGAAAGTACCGCTAATACACATTGCTCACTGCTATTTATATAGCCATCTGTTCAAATAGTAATTACCTCACTGTGGCAAAACTTTAATGCAGTTTTGTGTGGATGGCTAAGTTAGGCAAATTAGAATGCTACATTTCTCCTTGCCTCAGGAGATACCTGGCAGTGGCTTTCAGATGTTAGTTTTAAATGTTGTGCTGAGTTAAAAAAAAAATTTGGCCACCAGCAAATTTAAGAATTTAAAAATTGGCTCCCTGTCACTTTATAAATTAGAATTTGAATTGAACTTGCCACCCCCCACAGGCTGAGAAATTAGTAGAGGGGGGCATTAGGTTACAAATGGCGGGCATTTATCAGTCATTATAATCAAATCTATCTTCAAATTCCTCTTTGCATTAAAAGATTTATTTAGACTTGGAGTATATCAGTTGGTTCTCAATTATACAGGTTGGTATGCATTTGTACCATGGTTCATCTGATATTGAAGTGTAGCGACACAACTGAAGTATCTGGTTTAGCAGCGTCAAATACACAGGTGGAGGCACAACCTCAGCTAATGCACCTGTATGCCTCTGTAGATGGATACGGCTCAATGGACAGAGCGGCGCAAGCGCAAAGCTCTTAAAGCTAGAGCTCTTAAACTCGCAGCTTTGGGAGAATCAGTGAGAAGCAATGTGCGAGAAGCGGAAATCATTTGAATTCTGCACAGAATTCTACATCACCACCCTTGAATTTACTATAGTAACATTAACTGTACTTGTGGCAGAAATAGATTGATAATAAATATTATAATATCACTACTGCAGCTCTATTAAATTTGTCATGGGCTACATTAGGGGAGAGAGGGAATGAAATACATTTTTGTTACAACTTAAACATATTTATATTTTGAATTTATTGTTTTTACATGTGTTTAGATTAGCAGGTCTACAATGCTAATATGCCATAGTTTATTTTATAGAAATCACATTACATCTAACCAGTGAAGAAGATCCATGCTTCCATGTGTTTACTATGGTCTTGTTACAAATACAGCTGTTAAAACTATAAATAATAATATATATAATTAATGAATAATTTTACATTTTCAAAAAGGCAAATGTAAAATATATTAACAATATCACTTTTATTATTAGTTTCTGTTTTCACATTTTTATTTTATGGGCCCAACATATAGCCCTCCTTCTGCTTGAATTCAAGAAACGCAAGGTTTGGACTCGCAGTCATGATGCTTAAGCCTTTAACACTTTAAAGACATGGGATACTTCATATGCCATTGCCTGAACCTTGGATTTAGGATAGACCTCACTGAAATTACCGGCCAGTTGAACTGTGATGCACCTAACTGATCTTTTCCTGCATCACCTTAGTCTAATGATGGACTACACTCTTAAATACATAGACTATCAATTAAATGCCAACAAAAGCCTTCATCAGCCAAATAACAAGGACAATTGCTTCTATGTGAACTTTTGCAGTTAATCCAGGATGGACTTCAAAGACATTAGTCATTCATTTTACAGTTCATACAAAATCTGTGTTTAAATACTGGCCCTTAACACTTTTAAACCATGACTTGCACTATACATAAGTAATATTGGCATTATATTCATGATATTATTCAGAGGGGAACTGGCCCCCACAGTGAGTCTGGTTTCTCATTAACCAACATCTCACAGGGGTTATAAATACAATTATTATTTAATTACTTATTTTTAAACACAATTCACAATCGTATTTTATCAAGCTACACACTGAGGGGGAGGGCGGTTCATCAAAAAAAGGTTGAGGACCACTGAGTTACAGTAATGGAATTCTTGGAAATTAAGTACATCCTGTTTGTTACCTCAATTCAAATTCAGAAATTACAAGCATTCCTACTTCTGTTCTTAGTAGCACATACACACACAGCCCTGATGGCCACATTTTGTGTCTGTGTTATAGGTGTTGGATGACGATAGAATGCTCATAATATCTGAGTCAGAGAAGCTGGCAGCCTCATGTCAACAGCTGCAGGTCTGTGCCAAGTCTCCAGTTCAGGGAAAGAGCGCCATCTTTCAGAAGGTAATGGAACCATGGAACAATAAGAGAACAGCAAGAGCTTTTTCTGTTGACTGCAGCATAGTAAACAGACTTAGGACGTGTTCATTTATTTGTATTTGGTAGATAATCTTGTAATTAGTGAAAGAATCATGAAGAGGTATAATGACTGTCAGTAAAGTGAGTCCATACATGTTTGACTGCAGTTTGCCAACCAGTCAAATAATCCAGAAAGTTGTGTAATAAATGAATATATCTTAATTTATTTAAAGAGAACAATGTGTACTTTAGTTTATTGTTTTTAGGTCATTGACAAATTAGATTAGATGATAAATGCAATGCTATTGACCTAATCTCTTTGTCCTTCCAAGACACTGACCTTCCCTTATTCCCTAATACGATTTAACATTATCAAATGGCCTGCTGTCAAGGGCCATCCCTCTGTTTTTAAAAAGAAGTGAAGGTCACAGCCAAAGGCAGTTTTATATAGGTATATAGAGGCTATATTTGTGCCGTGTTGTGGAAGCAAGAAACCGAACTCTGGGAAAACAAGCTCAATCAGGATCTCCCAGCATGTCTCCAGGAGCTCTCATGGTTTACAGGCATATTATTTTACAAAAAACTATTATATGTGAACCAGCCTGTTCCACAAATCATTTGTCAAAAATGTATAGACCGTTGTCTCTGGGAAATGATTGCTTGACTGCAATCAGCCATGGTGCACTTGTTTTGGGTATTTGGGTAGATAAAGATCCATTTGTTTTATTTGTGTTATTCAGGTTGACTCATCTATACAGAAAACCAAAGGCATCCTGACAGTGGTGGTTTACCTACTGCCGCTATGTAATAAGCTCAACAGAAAGGTTGGTAGTAACATGAATGCCTAGAATTATCCAGACTTGCTGTTTGAATTGTTAAACACGGATTTGAAAAATTTGTTACATAGATACACTTGAAGTACGTAGTTTCAGAATAAATAAATTCAGTGCAAGTCATATGTAAGGTATAATAGATAGACAGATGGTCATTGTTGTAAAATAATCCTTGACATGGTGACATTTCTGACACTTTCACTGATTGATTAAAGTAATCATGGCTGACATGTGATAATGAGTTGCTGACTGCACATTATCCTGCTTATTACACATCTGCTTATCAAATATATCAATAAATGAACAGGAAATATTATTTTATTTGTACCATGGTATAGTTTAACGGACATTAACAAACATAAGTATATCAGAACGCTGTGTAATAAATTGTTATGTCAAATCTCAGTTAAGTAATATGCTGTACTGTATATGTTATTACTCATGTGATTAAGTTCACTTACAATTTGTAATTCTCTCATCATTTACTCACCCTCATGCCATCCCAGATGTGTATGACATTCTTTCTTCTGCAGAACACAAAAAAAAATATTTTTTAGAATATCTCAGCTCTGTTGAGATATTCTTCTAAAAATCTTTGTGTTCAGTAGAAGTCATACACATCTGGGATGGCATGAGGGTGAATAAATTATTTTATTCTCCTTGAGACCCATGTGACAAATGGTTGCATTATCCCTTTTTGATTTGTAACTAGTAGCACCTAATAAGCATGCAAAAAAATGAATAAATTGTAAGAGCAAATGGTTTTCCTAAAATTTGATTACCTCATATGGGGACAGTGGGACTAAGTTGTGTAATTTTAAATAATACCAAGCTATAGAGAGTCAATCACAGGCACTACAGCTTTTTTTCTGTAAAGCTGCTTTGAAACAATGTGTATTGGGAAAAGCACAAATAAAAAATATATATATACACATACAAATTATTTAACTTGATATGACATTTGTTACAATTTCTTTTCTCTTCTTTGGCAACTTAATCTCGATATTCTCTCTTTGCACTGTCAAACAAACAAGTGATTGTCAGTGCTGAAGCATTTTACCAATCAGAAAGTAGCATAAATAAATTCTCAAATTTTCAAAATGGCATATTGGATGAAACTAGAGACTCAGGTTTCAGTGTTAAACCTTAATTAGGTTGCGTACCCATGTAGTTTGTTGGCATTTCTCCCAAAGACAAACTTCACTGAGATCAGAGCCACATTTGTTTTTGCCACATGACTCCATCTGTCAAAAGTTTAACCCTTTACTGACACCTCAGGGTGTCCTGAACTGAGATCAGTTGGTTTAAATTAAATTAAATTATCCGTAGCACATAGCGAAGACAAAACACACAGTCCATGCAGAAGGACGCGAGGTTGCACAAGGTTATAGTTTTTGGATGAACTTTCCTTTTAAGAGTTTGCATTGCTGTTTTAAAAGTGTATAAATTTTGTAATATAACAAAGTAGAACAGTTTGCTATATAAGTCTGTTCATATAACTTTTATGCTATTTGGTCATTTAGTGTGTATATAGTCTATTGTCATTTTGTCAAGATAGTCATCTGTACTAACAACACTGAACAAAGTAAAAATATATGACCAAATCCTAGAGCTCATTTGTGTTCAACTTTATTCTTTTCATTTAATTCTAGTGTAAATCAGAACGCAGCTGCCTGAGTTCTCCTCAGCACTGGAAGGAGAAACAGCTGAGCACTCCCGTCAGCAAGGAAACTCTGAATGGCAAAGGCTCCAATGGCTTCGGGGTCAAATCCCTGGAGCAGCACATGGCCAATCTAACATTCCTGGAGAGCAAATAGCTCTGAAAACCAAAGGCACTCTCGCCTGATCACGCACACACAGTGCATGGCAATGCACTTGCTCACAATGTGCCATTCTTTGCGCTTCTGTCCATTTGCTTTGTGGTGTTCAGTAGCGTTAGCATTACCAGCCTCATTCCAGCTACCAAAAAATATTGAGAAAAAAACAAAACATCCATTTGATCAAGTCATTATGCAACTGTTTTAAGTGTAATGGCTGGTAACAATAAGCTAAAATTTGTAACTGCTTTTCACTTTGTTTCTTGTGATTTGCCAACTTTTGAGGTGTACATGACAAGAACCTCAGATATTTTGATGCAAACACACTGCACACTGTATTTAATGGGATATTCCACCCAAAAATTACAATTGTCATCATTTACTCACCCTCATATTGTTCCAAAACCGTATGACTACAGTGGAACACAAAAGATGTTAGGCAGAAGTTGGCCTCAGTCACCATTCACTTTCATTGGATGGAAAAAGTATCCTTCTGCCTAAAGTCTTTTTTTTTTTTTGTGTTCTGCGAAAAGAAAGTCATATGAATTTGGAAAATCATGAGTGTGACTAAATGACAGAATTCAAATTTTCGGGTGAACTACCCCTTTTGTATAACTGCCTCATGTAAAAGTAAATGCCAAATATATCCACTGTTTAAATCATCTTCCTACACTGGTCTTGCCACAAGGCAGTCTGCTCAAGGCTGTAGGGAAGCATTTCAGTAACTTTGGATATTACTTTGAGAAATCAGCATCTTAATGTTCTGAGTGTTATTCTGCTGGAGGATTCAGAGCGAGGAATACTTTCCAAAAGAGGTATTTTTAAGGATGTTAATAAAGAATCAGTTCCTTTAAATGTGCTTTTGTAGGAATGACAGACTTGTTATATGGACTGCCTTGTAGGTCACTGTGATTTGTATTTTTAATGCAAACCTAACAATGCATGTTGAGCTTTCTTACATTAACATGAAATGTTAGAATGAAGACAGTATAAAAATCAGTAGGACTGTTGTGTATTGAAGAGCAACTTTTTTTGCATGGCACATATTACAAGGCTCGATACAATTGGGTTTCCATTCACTCACAACAATTCTAGTTGATACTTTGCAAAAATGTTCCTCTGATTTATACTACAGTCAACCAATCCATAAGCTTTAGAGATGATTATGCAGCTAAGAACTTGAGTTTGTATTAGTGTTGGACCACTGATGACTGATTGTTAAATGATTGTTAAATCACAAAAAAAACTTCTAAATATACATTATTTTTCTTAAAATATTAATGGCTGGATGAATTATTTATGATTAATGACTGCTTATGTATGATTTATTTATTACAAAACATAGCCTATAACAAAGCTTAGAGGATTGTATGGTACAATAAATTAAAATATGACAGCAAATTGTTATTTAGTTGAGTTACTGGTACATAAATTATAATATTCTCCAAAATGTCAATGTTATAAGCCGTTTCATTGCAACCAGAGGGGAAATAACGTGTCAGAATATATATCTATACCTTTTTAAATGAAAAAGGCAGTTAATGAGACAAACTAAACTAAAGCCTAACCGATATGGGATTTTTGAGACCAATACCGATTTTAGAGGGGGACATTTCACCGATTACTGATATAGTGGCCGATCTAAATTATTTTTAAGCTGGAAGGAAAACAGACCTTTTATATGTGGAGTGTGCACAGATTTTGCACCAATATGACTATAAGAAAGTACTCAGAATGCTGCTTTAAATATATTTATCAAAGAATATTTGACATTATTCTACATTGTCATCATTGGAAAAAGTACAGTATTTCCCTCTGAAATGTAGTGGAGTGGAAGAATAAAGCAATAGAAAATGGTTAATGAACAACAAAACAGTCACAAACAATAACTCATGGTTCGCTGCTGCTGAGTCAAGAGATAAACAGCGGCAGTGGTGTTACACCGTATTCCAGTGGAAAACCAGACTTTTAAATATTACATTTGTAAATGCAATGACTGGAACTGTTTGGTTGAAGGGGGTACCAAACTGTGAATGTTTACACATTAGCTTCCACTCAACTGACAAGCAAAGAAAGTAGCTATGTGGTTAGCTAGTCAGCTTTAAGCTCATTGTCATGGAGAGTAAAAGATGGAAGTTGTTCATTTACTTTCCAGCACTGAGTCGCAACAACATAGTGTGATATCAACACTCAACAGACACAATCCACCACTGCACCATTGTCTGCTGAGCTGCAAAAAGATGCTCTGATGTTTACCTTTCAATCTGCTACTTTACTTACTGCACTGACAAATTATATCTGAATAACAGCAAACGGATGTGATAAACATGAGTGACATGGTTGTCAGGGACATGGTTAATGTTATATTGAAAAGGGAAAATGATGGGGTCATTTTTTTTTAACTTTCCAGTATGTATTTCACAAACTAGTTAGCAACTTACCGTGAAGACACCGCTTAACTCTGCACCACTAAACTCAGCACTGTCTGCTGAACCACCATCAGTTCAGCTCTGTAAACAATGGAGTCGGAGCGCGCTCTGCTGGACAAACTATACTATGACACCAATTCTAAATCATCTGAAGCATTGTTTTCTGCATTATATGTTATGAATTTTTTTTAATATCTGCGCATATCGGAAAACATGTACGCTGAAACCGATATATAGTGACAGGCTAATGTCGGCTGACCGATAAATTGGTCGGGTACTAAACTAAACTCAAAACAATACACTTGACAATGGCTTGTTCATGCACCTCATGAATACTGGAAAATCTAACTACAAAAATTAAATCCATAGAAATCCAAGTTTGGTGTGGATGCAATTCTTAATTTTCTCAAGCCTGTTATTGGCATTTTCACCTTCTTGATGCAGTTATACTTCAAAGGAACTACTAAAAAGTGCAAAACTATTTTTGGTTTGTTCTTTTAGAGAGAACCTCGTGTTTGGAGAAAGGCCTCTGTTCAGAAAGGCCTCTGTGATGCGCTTACTCTCCTCAAATTTAGGTAATATAAAAGTAATGTGGAAAGATGAGCCAGAAGACAAAAACAACGTCACACATTTGGTTTAGTCCATACTCAAGGCAAGAAAAAAATGTATTGATCACCACCAAAATGGGCATCAAAAGGGTATTTTTTTTTTCCCTCCCTCAACTTATTCATTTCTAGGATGTACTGCACTTGTAATCAAAATAGACACCTCTTTTCCCAATAACATATCTGACCTGTTGAGAATGGCTTCATTTACTTCAAAGAGACGTCCCCTGAAAGTGATATTACACCCTAGGGTATATATTATACACATTGATAATTTGAATACAGGTGTACTACATAAAGACATTAATGCCAATCATTCTGTATGGTAAGAATCATTCCAGGCAGAGTTACTCACTCTCTTTGACTTTCCAGGCACCTTGTTCTTCATTCTGCATATATCACTGATCTGGTAGTTAATATTTTTGATTTATCACCCTTTCTGAAGGATGGGGTGAGACTTGGCTGACACAGATCCTGAAAAGAAGAACACTGATTTAGACTTTCACAAAAATCTTACTTGAGGCCTGAAATGTATTTGGAATCTTCTACCACAATTCAAAATACATCGTCATTGCATTACAATGCACAATATTGAGTAAAGTGGCATAAACCTTGGGGAGTTGTGCCCACACCTCTTTTGTGTCCTTAAATCTTTCTCTTATATATAGTGTAAGTAGAGACCCTAGGCATGAATTGGAGAGTTTTTGTTGTTGTTGACCATTTTTTTAAAATTATTATTGCATATCTATATAACTTATAGATATCCTCAAAACTAACGGTGCTTTCTTTTCGCTGTCTTCCATGGCCGTATCCAAGCCAACCCACTGATGCTGTAAGCCGGAAGACAAATCAAGTTACACAAGAAATTGTCCGTTCTGCATTCACATCCGGTTATATGAGCCATTTGTGTATGTCAAGTATTTTACAACGCTGTGATGTGAATTTTGAATTATAATGAATGAATATATATTTTTATTAAATCAATTTAATAAACGTTTCATACTCGTTAGTTTATGAAAGCATATTAACGTATTTTTCTCCCCGGAACTACTGCAACAGGAAACTTGTTTCTGGTTCATTTGAACTGTAACACACAGCAGCGCTGAAGATGTCAGCGCCTGTATTGGATACATGTCATGTCTCCTGTTGTGCCAATCGCGCTCCTAATGTTGTGTCATGGGGTAGAGGAGGTCTCATCGCATTTGGGACGTGCAATTCAGTTGCACTTTATACTCCACAGGTAATGATGACTCATTACAAGTGTTCCGTGAACTGTCTTTTACATGTTAAGATACCTTATTGCTGTGACAAGCTTGTTTCATCCTTGTTTTGTGTTTATTGTTATCAGGAGTTAAGATTGTGGAGGTCCTGAACAAACATACTGGTAGGGTGAACGCTGTCCAGTGGGTTCATAATCAAGACTGCAGTAAGTCTCTGTCTCCCTTCTCAATTGTCTTTTTAGATGAGAGATTTGAAAAAGCAAAGTGTAGTTGTGCAAATGAGCAGCAAGTACAGCTACTACCTGAAAATAGGATTTATTATTATTTATCCCGTTAAATTACCTCTTGCACATTTATTTTGTGGGATCATATGTTAAAACATAATAATAACAAAGCAATGGGTTGAAAAAACTTACAGTAATTTTAATATCCACAGGTCCTGAAACACATCTGGTATCTGGGGGGACAGATAATAATGTTGTTGTTTGGAAGAAGCATGATGGACAGGTACGTGCTCACAAGCAATGCATATAAACAAGATGCTGACAAAATAGTTTGTGTAATAACGCATCAGAGATTTTCAAATAGTTTGCTATCTTGTGTTAAAATGTTCCATATATTAATTATTAGATAATCTGAAATTTAAAAAAAATAAATAAAATAAAAATTATAATAATAGTAACAGCTGAAGTGATTTTGCCACAGTTTACTGCATTTGCAGTGTGTTAGGGACACTCAGGGCCAGTGTGTGCTGTGTTTCTTCCCTCTTCTCAATTACTGCTGGCCTCAGCATCATCTGACTCCACTGTTAAAATCTGGACCAGCACCTCTGATACAGGTAACATGAAAAGAGTTTTCCTCTCATTTAATAATTTGTCCTGTCCTGATTTCTTCTGTTTTTGTGTATATCTCATTCTAAGTTGTTTCAAAAATTCAAACAAAATCCAACATAAAACAAAGGGAATCTGATTAAACACAAAATACAGTTTTTAAATTATAATCTTATTTATTGAAGCAATAAGTTTCCCAATAAAAACTGGGCCTGTGTGAAAAAGTAATTTCCACTAAATCCAGCTGGACTAGACACATCCAGGCTTGATTACTGCAAGCCCTGTTCAGTCAAATCAACACCTAAATGGAACTTTTTCAGCAGCATGAAGTTGGCTAAAATTTCTCACCCAGTAGCACACTATGCCAAGATCTAATTAAATTCAAGAAACGATGAGGAACAAGGTGATACATCAGTCTGGGAAGGGTTACAAAATTAAAGAACCGCAGTGAGAGCCATTTCACTATAAATGGAGAAAACTTGGCACAGTCGTGAACTTTCCCAGAAGTGGCCAACCTTCCAACATCCCTCCCAAGAGCACAGTGACTCATCCAGGAAGTCACAAAAAAGCCAAGGACAACATCCAAGGAACTGCAGGCCTCTCCTGCATCAATAAAAGTCACCGTTTATGATTCCACTATCAGAAAGACACTGGACAAAAATGCCATCCGTGGAAGATTGGTGAGGCAAAAACCAATGCGAACACAGAAGAACATTAATGTTCATCAGAATTTTGCCAAAAAACACCTTGATGATCCTCAAAGCTTTTGGGAGAATGTTCTGTGAAGTTGTAAACTGTTCCGTGCAACTGGATTATGCAACAAGGCAATGATCCAAAGCATAGGAGTAAGTCCACCTCTGAATGGCTCAAAAGAAGCAAAATTAAAGTTTTTGAGTGGCCTTTTCAAAGTCCTAACTTGAGCCTGATTGAGATGCTGTGGCAGGACCTTAAATGGGCAGTTCATGCTGAAAAGCCATCCAACGTGGCTGAACTAAATCAGTTCTTCAAAGAAAAGTGGGACAAAATTCCACCACAGCGTTGTGAAAGACTGATCTCCAGTTATCTGGTTATATTAGTAAAATAAAATATATGTAATATAAATATATATATATATCTATATATACACACACACACATACATTCATACATATACATATATATATATATATATATATGTATGTATGTATGTATGTATGTATTTAAAAACTGTGTTTTGTGTTTTCCCAGGTTGCCTTTGTTTTATGTTATATCTCGTTAGATCTAAAACAATTTATGGAAAAAAAAATATATACACAAAAATAGAAGAAATCATCAAGTTATGTTTCACAGCACAGAATATTAATCACAAGTTTTTAAGTGGCAAGCAAGAACTTAACAACTCTCCAAGCCTGACATCTGCTGGTTGGATCTTGTAAATTATAGTAAGTTCTACAAATATATTAAAATGCATTTTCTCCTTAAGGACACTTTTTGAAAGGTTACCATGTTTTTTAATAATATATTCAATGGGTTTAAAAAAATATGAGACCACACTGAAAATCTGTGATTTGAATTATATACTTGAGATAAACAATTGATTTTTTTGGAATTTCTGGAACATCGTGAAACTTTTTAGAAGAAACTTAAATGTAAAATGAAAATGAAATGTTTAATATTATATATACACTACCGGGCAAAAGTTTTGAAACACTATGATCTTAAAAATCTTTTGATCTGAAGGCGTACGCTTAAATGTTTGAAATTAGTTTTGTAGACAAAAATATAATTGTGCCAACATATTAATTTATTTCATTATAAAAAAAAAGTGTATGAAATTAACCAAATAATGAAGAAAAGCAGCCAATAAGTGCCCAACATAGTTGGGAACTCCTTCAATACTGTTTTAAAAGCATCCCCGGGTGATTCCTCAAGAAGTTTTTTGAGAAAATGCCAAGAGTACATGTCTGCAAATTCTAGGCACAGGATGACTACTTTAAAGATGCTAAAATATAACACAGTTTTTAATTATTTTAGATTTTTTTTAATCACAACATAATTCCCATAGTTCCATTGATATTATCCCATAGTTTTGATGACTTTAATATTATTCTAAAATCTGAAAAAAAAGAAAAAAATAGAAATGAGATTTGTTTGAAATCTTTGCAAATTTATTAAAAATAAAAAAATGAAAACAATCACATGTACATAAGTATTCACAGCCTTTGCCATGACACTCAAAGTTGAGCTCGGGTGCATCCTGTTTCCACTGATCATCCTTGAGATGTTTCTACAACTTGATTGAAGGTCCACCTGTGGTAAAGTCAGTTGATTGGACATGATTTGGAAAGGCACACACCTGTCTATATAAGGTCCCACAGTTAACAGTGCATGTTAGAGCACAAACCAAGCCATGAAGTCCAAGGGATTGTCTGTAGACCTCCGAGACAGGATTGTATCGAGGCACAGATGTGTGGAAGGGTACAGAAAAATGTCTGCAGCATTGAAGGTCCCAATGAGCACAGTGGCCTCCATCATCCGTAAATGAAAGAAGTTTGGAATCACCAGGACTCTTCATAGAGCTGGCTGCCCGGCCAAAATGAGCGATTAGGGGAGAAGGGCCTTAGTCAGGGAGGTGACCAAGAACCCGATGGTCATTCTGACAGAGCTCCAGCATTTCTCTGTGGAGAGAGGAGAAACTTCCTGAAGAACAACCATCTCTGCAGCACTCCACCAATCAGGCCTGTATGGTAGAGTGGCCAGACGGAAGCCACTCCTCTGTAAAAGGCACATGACAGCCCGCCTGGAGTTTTCCAAAAGGCACCTGAAGGACTCTCAGACCATGAGAAACTAAATTCTCTGGTCTGATGAAACAAAGATTTCAGTTAACAGTCCAGTTAACTTTTTGGCCTGAATGGCAAGTATCCTGTCTGGAGGAAACCAGGCACCACTCATCATCTGGCCAATACCATCCCTAGAGTAAAGCATTGTGGTGGCAGCATCATGCTGTGGGGATGTTTTTCAGTGGCAGGAACTGGGAGACTAGTCAGGATCGAGGGAAATATGAATGCAGCAATGTACAGAGATATCCTTGATGAAAACCTGCTCCAGAATGCTCTGGACCTCTGACTGGGGCGAAGGTTCATCTTCCAACAGGACAACGACCCGAAGCACACAGCCAAGATAACAAAGGACTGGCTACGGGACAACTCTGTGAATGTCCTCGAGTGGCCCAGACAGAGCCCAGACTTGAACCCGATTGAACATCACTGGAGAGATCTGTAAATGGCTGTGCACCGACACTCCCCATCCAACCTGATGGAGCTTGAGAGGTCCTGAAAAGAAGAATGGGAGAAACTGCCCAACAATTGGTGTGCCAAGCTTGTAGCTTCATACTCAAAAATACTTGAGGCTGTAATTGGTGCCAAAGATGATTCAACAAAGTATTGAGCAAAGGCTGTGAATACTTATGTACATGTGATAAATAAATAAATTCTCAAATTGATGTCAGTTTTCAGTTCAGTTCTCTCAAATTGTTATGCTGATAATATAAATATTTGTTATTATTTTATTAACTTAAACAAATTCAGAATAGAAGTATTGTCACTATGTTTTTACATAATCGGTTTGTAATATCTTTACATTATTGAACTAACTGGGAGTACTCTTTAATATGTAAAGAAACACAAACCTCTAACTACACATTATTTCAATATAAATGTAGAGCTCATTGAGAAACGCTTTATTATTAACTAGTATACTGGATAATGTTGCAGCAAAATTAACAGTAATTCCACTATAAGACATCAGTAGAAAAGAAGAACATTTTAAAAAAAGGATTCAGATCTCTTTTTATTGTTCAATTTAGTTCACAGTGAGATATCGGCTCACTTTTCATTCACAGTAATTTTTTTTTGGAACCCATTCAACAAATATTATTATAATTTGTAAACAAATAATAATAAATATATGTGTGTGTGTGTGTGTGTGTGTGTGTGTGTGTGTATGTATGTGTATGTGTATGTGTATGTGTATGTGTGTATATATATATATATATATATATATATATATATATATATATATATATATATATATATATATATATATATTATACACTGTAGTTATATATCTCAATCGTGCACTTTTAACTTTTAAATCCTCACGCTTTTATTTTGACATTGTAAACTCTCCAAGAAGTCCTGTATGTGTCTGTTTGTAGGCAAGTTCACAGTAGTTTAATTCTGGTCAAATGCACCCCCGGTGCCACTCTAAATGCATATTATAAGTGAACCGAACTATTGATCATCTACATCTGAGATGTTGTTTATGAGTAGCGCTTCACACCGCGTGAAGGCTAAAAGTGTGTGTGTGTGTGTGTGTGTGTGTGTATATACACAGTGCAGCACCATTCACTGATGCGCTGGAGCTGCGCATATATTTTATATATTTACTTATTACAATCACAGCATTTTGTGATTCACAGAGCTATTGCACGTCTTCAAGTGGCTTTGAATAAAATGCACGAGTCATATAAACTACTTCAATGGTACTTTTATGTCATATTTGGAGCTTGACAGTAATGTACATGACTAACACACAGTATCAGATTTGGATCGGGCACGTCGAATCGATATCCAATCCGTCTAAAAGCTTCAGTATTGGAGCCGATACTGATCCAGGTATCGGAGCGGTGCATCCCTAGTAGCTAATACTTCAATATATTCATTATATTCTGCTGTATTATTTTAGCAGCTCAGGTTTTCATAATGTGAGTTGTGGAGTATTTTGTATGGAGCAGCATATCTTTAAATTTTGTTAGAAATATTTACATTTAAAATATGTTTGAATATTTGTTTATGATAATGATTAAGTCCCACTGTTGATCTCACCGGGTCATTTGTGTGCATGCCTTGTGCTTGTAATTATGAGTATGAGTGTACTTGTAAATAGCATTTTGAACTTTTTTTTGTTTTTGTGCCACTATATAGCTTTCTTAAGGTTTTATAAGATCTGGGTCAAATTGACCTGGAGGAACATTTTAGGTACTTTTTTTTTTATTGTTGTTTATAAATACACAAGGAGGATGTCATGAAGTTTCAGTCCGAAAAGTTATAGTTAAGTTGATGTAAGTCCGTGTTAAAAGTTGGTCAAACTGACCTGTCAAATTTACCCTTAAGATCATTCAAGGGTTAAAGTTTGGTCTGTTACAGTTGACACAAGATTTGTCATTATGTGCACATGATCATAAACTAAAAGATATTGTTTTCATTGACTAAAATTACATGCCATTTTAATCCTATTAAAACAGAGTGAATATGACATGAAAAAATATTGAAATTTTAAAGGACAATTTCGACAAATGACAAAACCTATGACAAACAAAAAGCTGTAAAAATTAACACTGGCATAAAAATAAGTGGCTAACTGACAATTGAGACCATAATAAGACATTCACTGTAGCTAATGCCATTCATTAATCCAATTGAAACTGTGGCAGCTAGCTTGCTACATTACCTGTTTATATGTTGACGTAACATATGTTATGAGCTAATAAAATACTGATGAGAATATTGCTTATGAAACAAGCATATTTACACCAATTAAAAAAAAAAAAAAATCTCTCTGGACAATTAACTTTTTTCTCGGACAAGTGAGTTATCAATTTACTTGTCTGAATGACAATAATATGGTAATTTGCTTCCACTCATATTCTGTTAAACACGTACATACTTTAAGAAGAAAAATGAGATTGACTGAAAGTTTAGGAAGTGTGTGAATGACTGTCATCAGAACGCGCAAGTGTTCTCCTTATTAAAAACCGTCTTCTTAAATGCTTTCCTCGGGTCATGAGATGATGATCAATTACATCATTTCTCAACCATTCAAATGACAATGATCTAATAAGCTGTTTGCTAAGTCCCAGAAACAAGCCTTTAGTCACAGATAATGTCAGTTTTTTTTCTGGATTTCTCCAGTATAGTTGGATTGATTTGATTGGTAATAACCTACTTTTATTTTTATTATTATTTTTATTATTCTTAGCTGAATGCCTCCAGACCATTTCATTTGGGAGCGGGTTTGTGATGGATGTCTCGTTGGCACTGTTGCCAGGCAGCAGAGGTAGGCTGTGCTCGCTGCTTGTCGATTTGCTATATTGTCCATTCTTATCACATGATTAAAATCTCATTCTTGGGTTTATATATGTCCAGGGTCGACCATATCTTTTCATTGACATTTTAGTCACTACTGGGCTGTAGTAGTATTTTGCTTTCAAACTCTTTATAGTCACATGTCAGCCTCAAAATGTGTCCTAGGAGATTACATTAGGAGGATAATTACATCTACTTGCAGTTCCAGTACTTGCCTGTGGGGTTGATGACAGCAAGGTTCACCTGTATGTGCAGATCGGTGGACAGGTAAGATTGTTAGTCTTTTATTTATCTAGTAATGATTTAAATCTAATGTTTGGGATGTGATTCATGTGTGTGGATTTCACCTGTCAATGTGTTCAGTTTCAGAGGGTTCTGACACTGGCAGGTCATGAGGACTGGGTGCGAGGTGTGGAATGGACCGTGCAAGGTAAGAGTTTTTGTAGTTACCCCATAAAAGCTTAGTCTTGTGTGATAAAATCTTTTTAATACACAGCTCTCTGGAATACTCAATTCAGATTGGTCAATGGCGCCATCTAGTGGTCTGATTTTTCTCAGAAATAACCGTGCATGTATCATTTGGGTATTTGCGAGCCATCTTTCCTGCTTCTTGGATCACTGTGCGATCTCTACGAGTAAGCTAATAAAACATTTCAACTCCAATCAATATTTCCAATGAGCTGTCATTAGTTACAAAATAAACACCATCAGATCTCAGACACAAACCAGGGGTTGATTCCAGCTGTTTGCCGATTATTATTATTTATTTGTATTTTTTTTATTTATTTATTTTTTTATTTTCAAATTACACCATTTCAACGCAAATATTTTATGTCCATTTATTTATTTGTTTAGTGGCCATTTAATAAGTGGCATAATGTACTGTCAGCCGGTTGTTATTGCAAAATATTCCCCTTCAGGCTAATATAAGACCTGATCACCCTGTCTGGATATATTTTGCGATAACAGCCGGCTGACAGTACATTATCCCTTACTTACTGTACTTACATTTCCTGTGTAAAGTTAGTTGCAGTATATACAATTTTACAACAAAACAGTAAACCTTAAAATGACTGTAAAAAATCAGAAGCTTCACATTTCTGCCTTTTATACCCTCAAAAATTGGCCCAATTCACGTGTTCATAAGTGCCTCAAGATAAACTAGATTTTTGCTTTTTGTAGAGGAAAGGAGGAGATATTTTTTTGTGGTAATCAACATTATGCCACAAATCTTATGGATTGTGTTTAACTTGTAATGAACCTGAAATATTCCTTTAAAACCAAAGTAAATTTCATACAAAATTTAAAACATCAAAACAAGCTGTTTAAAAAAACAAAAAAAAAAACTTTTTTTATAGGGGGAAATATGATGTGGACATTTCACATCATGTTTGGTGGGATTCACCCAAGAGCTGAAGACGGAAGACCTATTTAAGATGATACAGTAACGGCAGTGAAAATGATCTTAGGATATAAAGCATACTACCCTAAGGAGCTGCTATCTAAGTTGATTCCGCTCTCGTGTTCTTTCATAATGCATGAATCATACACTTGCTGACAACTAAAGGCACTGAAACGAAAATATGCAAGCGGGAAAGCCTTGCAAACTGCTTTTAACCCTTCTGTGTGTTTGAACTTTTAAATGTTTAGATGGAGAGCTCTTGCTGACCAGCTGTTCTCAAGACTGTCTGATCAGAGTTTGGAGGCTGTTTGCCAAAACTGTCACTGAACCAGACCTTCAGAGTGACACTGTTATTAAAATGAAGGAGAATGTCTTTGAAGTGTCTGGAGATGGTAAGTTGTTAGTTTGACATTCGTGTGATTATGATTAAATTGTGTGATGAGTAATGATTAAAGATATAGATTACCGGGATGTTGATTATGTCCTTGATTATCCTTATAACTTTGAAACGGTTTCTTGCCTTATTTAATTTCAAAGACAAATAATGCAGGCATGTTGTTTTGTAATCGTGGTCCAAAATTAATATTCGCCAAGTGCCAAATCAAATTCAAGATTTGACCATTGGCAAAAAGTTATTTTTGAACCGTGTTTGCAATGCTTTGTAACAGAAGTTGTCCGCTCTTTATTTTTGTCTTAGTGTTCTCGGTAACTCTTGAAACGGTGCTAGCTGGCCATGAAAACTGGGTTTATGGAATGCAATGGCAGCCCCCACAGACCAAAGGTATTCCTGCATACTCTCACTCTCAAATTATTTTGTTTATTCAGCAGGGTGTGTAGTAAGTGATAATGTGCAATGATGTATTTTTCCTTGAGGTGCTTTTTTATTAATCAGCTGTTTGTGTTTATCTAAATGTAGCCTCTGTGTAATTACTTGTTGTCTCCCCCTGCAGGTGACTCAACGGAACAGCCCTTGAAACTACTGTCTGCATCCATGGACAAAACAATGATCTTATGGGGGCCAGAGGAGGATTCAGGCGTGTGGGTAGGGCAGGTCAGTCAACTTCATATTTTTTTTGTTTGGAATGCAATCCAAGCTTACTACTTAGTGAACACTGTGTAGTGTACACTGTGTAACGTCTATTTTTTCATGACATGCCATTTGTTATTTTAATGTTCCTTGATGTTTACTTTTATAATATTATTCTTTCCCAATGTATTTTTGCATGAAGTCAAATATTTGTAAAACATGTTAATTTTCCATCCTCATTCTGACCCTCTGTCAGAAACACTCTGTGCTGCTTTTCTTTTGAATAAATGCCCACTGTTTACTGGCTTTCTGTTCTTGACTCTTCTGCTCACTTTTTGCCATCTCACTGCTCATCGCTACAGGGCGGGGCAACGGAATCGATAAGGTAAAATAGGCGTTGATGTGTTGTTGTGGAGGCGGTCAGATGCAAATGTCTACCACAGTGTGCCATCATAATGTGGAGGAAGTAGAGAATGAGTCGTTTTGGCAGCTTGGTTCAACAAATACTCTTTACAGTGAGGTGGAAGTTTTGAGTTCTGAAACTTACAGTATGTTTTAATAGTACAATTACCTATTATATGTTAAAAGATCAAGGACATTTTGACTGCTCATGTCATCACCCTTTTAATACTATGTGGAACAGAATACCTTATGGAAAGATAAACGTCCCAAGCAGTAGTATGCTATAGTGATGTCACATGACCTTTTCATTTAAAATTTTGTTTACAAATGTCTTAAATCTTGGAATTAGTCTTCTATGTAGATATACAAGATATAATAAATGCACGGTTGCATATTAATCATTTCTGAGGTATTCAATTGATGCGATCTGTGTTTGTGGTAGAATAAGCCCTCTGTAAACATTTTTGGCAGCTATATACTAGATAGAAATGCATGGCTGGAAATCGTGTTCTTTACAGATTTTCTTGACCGATTCACTATAACTGATTCTGTTGGCCTAATTCCCCAAACCATTTCTTCAACTCTCAGAACAAAGGCACATTTCTTAAAACTATACACGCAATTCAGCTGTTTTCCCATATTCCAGTTTATTTAATATTTTCTGAAAAACTAACTGATGCAGTGAGATCCAGTAGATGGAAAATGACCAATAAATCAGATGGTTTGTAGAAGGAATAACACATTTTATTTGTACAGAAATTAGTAAAAATGAATAAAATATGAATTAATGAGAATAAATGTAATAATAAAGACAATGTACGTTTGGTTCTTTAATGTTAAGTAGATATATCTTAAGGATATATCCAACGACTAAGTCCTGGAATTAATCTAACAATACTATGTCTAGTCTTTGTCAATTGAACTAAGTAATTAAATGAAAGAAGTTAAAGTACGGATAGTAAGATGAGGCCTCAAAGCTGGAATTCAGATGCGGAGAGCCAGAGAGCTGAGCTGTTAGTCTCTCTCATGACCAAATGTTAAGTTTAATGTCTTTACACCTTCTTGCAGGGTTTGAAGTTAACTTAAAGGCGTCAGGACATATTGTTATGACCCGCTGAAGTGCGAAGGCTGCGGTGGCCTTGTATGTTGACTCACTGGGTGGAAACACCAGCCCTAACACAAGTGTGTCTCATCCTGTATGTTCGTTTGTGCAAAACTCCTGTCTGCACATTGCTTGAAACAATAACATCTATAAAGCTCTCTGAATTCAGTTCTGAAACCACATCAGGTCAAAAGGGCAACAAGTTCATATACTAAGAGTCTAAAATGTTCAAAACAGCACTCCAGTTTCTCACAGGAATGTTGGGCACAGAAAGCACAAACCAATTAACAAACCATTTACAAGGATAGAGAACGAACATGAAGTAATCTTCTAACACACACACATTGAACATAAAAGGCTTGTGTCTGCTAACATGTATACAACACAGGCATACAAGGATGGACATACAAGGAATACATGGAGTCTTAATACAGTGATAATGCCATATAAGCTGGTTTCATGAATGTAAAGTATATGATTATATTCTGATTATAGTTGAGTACATAAATGTGGATATATATATGCTTGTATGATGTCAAGCAAAAGTATAAAATAGAGGAATGTCTCTAGCCACTTGCTGAATCACTAACTGAACTAAAAACTAACTAAAAACCATCTTCTCATTTAGATTCACTCAAGGCATCAAAGCCTGTACTCTTTTTAAGGGATTGAGAGAAATCATTTTAACACACTGGGGAATTCTCTCAGAGAATGCAGCATATTGTGGTCATAAACTAATCCCATTTATAAACAACAATGTAAAATATCAACTGTCCCTAATGTTTGCGGATCACGTTGATACAATGGGGGAATCTCAGAGTTTTACATAAGTGGGGAAACCCCACTATTGCAGCGCAATTCAGCTGAGGGTTGCTATAGAAAGTGAAAGGAACAATCACAGCAACAATTCTGGAATATGTGAAAATAAAGCTAAGCAACAGAGAATAAATTAGTGAAGTCTTCCTGGGAACCCATGTTTGATATTTTTACAAGTGTCACAGGAAAATTACATTGCTGTGGAGATAGCTGCTTACTGACTGAGCTACCTGTATATGGGAGTAAAAAGTATGCAACCTATACAGTGCATTTTCTCTTGCAATAACCCACTTTCTGGTGTCCATGTAAACATAGTCCCTAAGTAGCAAAAGTGTTCACACCAGTCAGAATTTCAGGGTAACTTAAAATTTGATTATGTGATTATCAGGTGATGATGTGCTTTAGAAAATGTATTCTAGCAATGTTTGAAGATATGAAGGCTGAAAGAAAGCATACAGTGACCGGGAAAGAGAAATATAAAGGCGTAGAAGAACATTTGTCCCTAATGATATTTGTCCTACCTGATTGACGTTCCTGAGCATGGTACCACAAGGCTGGGCAACAAGTCCAGCTAAAGCCTGAGTTGTTTTACAATTGCCTCATTTACATAAACCTTCAGACAAGAAAACAACTGCAGTTAATAAAACTTGATGTATACAAGTAGGTAAGATACAGGGCTTCAATACTACATTACAGCAGTTTAGAGGCCATGCACTTTTCTGTGTACGTCATGTACTGTATCAGTTCTGATAATTTGTATAAATGGATGTCTACTTTGTCTAACCTGGTAGAATTTGTTCAAGTGTAATGTACTGTATTTCTGTAGAACTGTGGAGCATCCTACAATGCAAAGTAGTTCGATTTTTTTGTTTTTTTTTTGTTTTTTGTATGCCATCTCTTGCAGTTTAACAGATAATTATATTCCTCAATTTAAGCTAATTTCTTTGAATTTTGAAATCGTTTTTTGTGTTGAGTCACTGAATTGTCTTATTGACAGTGATTTTTACCCAGCATCACTTTACAGTAGGAATACAGGCACTCTTAAATAACCATTTTGAAAATATATGTTACTTAGTATTTTTTGCTATGGACCTTATTCACGGTAATGCCATCTTTGCTTTTTAATGGCTATGAGGGATAATCTTACCATCTCTTTAATGGCATGAATGGTATAAAACTGTATATAAAGCTCCTTGATCACATTTTATTTCCCACAACTCATGTTGTCTGGAGTTCTTTGTATACTGAATGATCTTGGACAGATATTTTATCAACGTTTTGGCAGCGGAACAATCCAAAAACATTTTAAACTGCAGTACAGTCCCCAGAAGAGACTGCAAGTCTATGCCTCACAAAGATGGCGCTGGCGTGAATGAGGTCTAAACCTAAAAAAAATTTTTATTAACCTGCACAATTTTCCCATAATTTTTACTCCTATCTACTGGTATATTGTTATGACCAGTATAACAGTCACCTCTTGTACATAATACATTCAGCCTAAATAGTAAGAAGTATAGTAATTTGCTATTTTGCTATTTTGGTGATCGAGAAGTTTCTCACTCCAGAAGACTTCTGCTTTAATTTCAGCTTTTTGGAGCTTCTAGATCAGATAGTACAGAAAATGAAAGGACAGTAATTTGCTGGTCATAGCGAGATAAATTCACAGCATGGACAGGAAGTGTTCTGCAGAGCCAGCCGAAGCTCTTCTGCTGTGTTCCACTCTGGGTCACACAGGGAACATCTGCCCATTCTCTGCCAACTCTGTCAAACTTAACTTGCACACAAAGAACAGCACAGAGAAGCTTGTTCTCTTCCATCTGTCTCTGGGACTCTGAATGATTGGTGAGCTCCTTTCAGAAATGGGATAGCAGTACCTTGGTTAACCTCATAGCAGGTTGTTCTTCACTTCAGCCATAATAGGAAAATTTGATTGGCGTTCCTGCAGCAGATAACAGGCATGGCTTTGTGGTTAATTAATATGAGTCACTAACTTTGATCTCAGCATACAGGCGTAGGGCTGTAGGGCTCAGATCACTGCTCTGCATAAAGGCTCGTGCTTCTGACACTTGGCACATTGTCATACAACGGCTCACGTGCTTTGTTGTACTTCAACACATCCAATTAAAAATGAAAGGTCATGAGCTGCAGTAGAAAGAAAAACAAGGTAGTCTTCTATTGTACTTGAATGCAGTAGGAGAGACCGTTCCATATTCTGTATTTTCCACACTGCATGTGTCCTGAGTTGTAAAGGGCATACAATATGAGGTAGGTGTGAATGTGGGTATCAGATGTGGATGAGAGCCTTTGAACTAACGGGTTTCTGCCAACAAAGGAAACGAATGTCTTTTATCATACACCTTTTTGGATATCTACCTTCTGATCACATATTTTCACTTAGCTTTAGCTACATTTCAGAGAGATGTTACAGCATGTCCTTCTAAATGATCATTATTTTAATCTGTGCACTTATAAAAAACCTTTAAACTGGTGTCTTTTTTTATGTTAAAATACTTTCTATCCCAGTTTAATGTACAGTGAAATACAAGTAAGCCATTCATAGGTTGTTTCCTGAAAAGTGTAAAGACAGTGAATTTGTGGCAGTATCAAATATCTAACATACAAAAAGTAGATTGCTCTGTTTTTTTAGGATTCCAACCAACCAAGATTGCAAAATTGTCTCAATCAATGGCTTGAGTTTGAAACGTAACTTTCTGTTTTCGAACTAATGGAATATGGGGGGAGTGTTTGGGGAAACCTGTTTCAAGACAGTAATTTTTGCAGAAATCACCTTTAACAATTGTTAAAAAGTTGACTGCAGACTGAAAAGGTTGTAGCATAAGAACTAGTCCAGTGTTCCCCAAACTGGGGTACGCATAACCCTTGGGGTATGTGAGGTGACAATGGGGGTACGAGAATACAATTCTTTACCGTTCTTTAAATTTCATCATCGTCTAAAATAACGTACAAACCCAGGTCATTTATTTCTCACTTGCAAAATACTTTTGTGTGCCCTCTAGTGTAGATACACCAAAATTGTTGTGTCATAAATGTCAGATAAATATGCAATGAAATAACCCTATCTTTAGCGGTTTAAAAAAAAATGGCATCTACTCATGTGTTGTGTGTCACACAAGTATCTTATTTCGCCAGCCCAGCACACTGCTAGGTGACGTAGCTTAGCGATAGCAAGTAAAATGGATACTTCACTGTTTTACCAGACTCGCACATGTCAGTCGCCCACGATTTTAGTTTGTCTGTTTTTTTTTTTTTTTGCTGCCGCTGTTTAAATGTAATTGGTATTTAAGGTTAGATGCATAGGGAGTTTTGATTCTGATGGTATAAGTTCATAAGCTTTGATGACAGGTGTCAGACATCCGATTTGGCCAAATCACTCCACATTCTCGTGCAGTAATTTTCACTCACATTTGCTCGAACATTAGGGACCTGCTTTTACATTGTTGTATGATGTTTATTTTAGCAAATGAGCTCAACCTTGCTAACAGTGTCAAATGTGACAAAAAAAGCACCTTGAGCTGAATGCACAATTGTACAGAGACTTACCCGCATGCTCGAAGTTGGCCGGCAATGCCGTACCTGCAATGATGCACAATTCCAAGCATAGAACTGAACGCTATTTTTGCACACCACAACGCGATGAGTGGTGAGTTCTCAAATTATGCAGTTATATCATATCTAGCATACTCATCTCAATCAGTAAGCCATTTATTCAATATGTGTATGATTAACATACTGTAACATGTACAAATATATGTTTAATATAAGAAAGTTGTTTTACACGGATAATTGAGTTATACATATTTAAAAAATGCCTTGTGTGAATGTTATTTATGCTTTTATAGAGGGGATACGCGAATGGATATTGAATGTTTGGAAGGGTACACTACTGTAAAAAGTTTGGAAACCACTAACCTAGACCATTGAACCTGTGCTAATTACTTATTCATAGACATGGCAGTTCATGTTATATATGATTGGGCTTCTAACTGACTGACTGCAACTGTCCCACTAAGCAGCAAATGACCAACATCACTGTGGCTAATTGACACATATAATGTGAGAGACTTCTCCATAATGATTAGCCTAATTGATCAGATTTAGTGGAGTGCTGACTTGCACTGGGGCAGCCAGGCAAACCGCTGAGTAAAGTACACCCTGCTAATAAGTCATGTTGCCATTTAACGGCTGGGCTGGTGTAACTCTGAGCCTTGAGCCATTAGTGTTGTGCTAATGGTTTATTTTCCCTCATAGACCATAGGGATGGGTTACCATCCAGCTCTTTAACCTCCAGAACATATGACCCCCACTTCACCCACAATTGGTGATGTAATTGGTTTAGTATTGAGCTTCTCTATGTCAAGCGTCTCACCTTGGTTGGTGTACTGGTCAGCTTCAGCCACAGGAATTGCTTCCTTCGTTGGAAGCATGAACCATGTAGGGGAAAACGTAAGTAAAGCATTAGGTGTCTAGTAGTGACATCCTTTATCTTGTAAATTAAAGTGCAAGCTAAGTTTTTATCCAGGTTTTATCCTTACTTGAAGTAATTAGTTGGACCTATTGTACATACAATCCCCCTGGAATAGTATCTTCCTCAAGGGCAAAATGGTGATAGTTCATGGATTGCCCCTTGCCAGGTCAAACATTAAAATCAATTAACTGAAACAATTTAAAAACAAGAGAACAAAAATAATACAAATTAAGAAAACGGTTCTTTTTAACATCTGCATTAAACGTGCATTTTAAGGGAATTTGACGTTTATTTGATCATTTAGGCTCATAATAGCATGAGCGCGAGTGCTTTCGGAGCACACACGCATGTAAAGCGTACACCCATAAGCCACCCGTCAGCCAGCTCCCTACAGAACGAGGGAATAATAAGTCAATCTTTAAGATTTTATTGAGATCGGCCAGTGGTTATCATGTGATTGCAATTAACATGTTAAGCTCCCCTTTTCTAGATGTAGAACATAGGTGTAAGGGAGTTAAAGGGAAAGGAGGAGGCGAGAACTGGCTTAACAATACAAATAATATTTAATTAAATAAAGACACAAACGCATACAGGGCAGCTGCCCGTAATTCACTCTCTCTCGAACTGTCATCACTTTATACCTCGCGTGCCCACATCAGGCTGATTGGGGACCGGCGCATCGTTCCAGCCCGGCCCTGCACTCCTCCTCTCTACAATAGGCTAAATATCGGAAACTAAAAAGTTTATCATAAATATACAGGATTCTTTTTATTTTTTATAAATATCTAGATCATTTTATCACCCAGCACTACTGTATTCAAGGTATACAGGTACCTTAATCTGCAACTATACCATTTGGGGTAAAGGAACTACAAGAACCTTCAACCTTTTACCAACCCAGAATTTAACCTCAAGACCATTACCCAGATATCACAATGAAAGGGCAAACATGATCAAAGTTTGATAGAGACTGTCTTCTTGTGAGATAAAGTGCAACATAATCTAATTATTCATTTGGAAAATTATTTTATACAAGGCAAATTAAGGTGTAATTGTTGAAGGGAAATTCTCCTGGAGCAACTTAGTGCATTGCTCAAGACCACAATGATGGGTTTTGAACCTTTTAAGTTATTAACCCAGATCTTAAACCACCAATTCCTGGTCATGTTATCTAGAATAGCATTGAGCTGCTCTTCCTCTCCAGGATCTCAGCATCAGTTTGCATTGCTCACATTAAGCAACAGGAATCTCTTAATTTTCCCGATTCCCTTTCGCAGCATAAAGAAATGTATCGAAATCCATCCCAAACTGTGTCATTTGTGTTGCAACACACATCATGTCACCAATCCATATTGGTGTTCCTTCCATAAACGAGTGATTGCACATTTTGCCTGTGAGAGTTGTCCGTGATATACGAGTAGCCATGTGGACGGAATTCAAAATCAATCTGGTTAATGTTGCATCGCTCTTTCCAGAATGGCTCTCAGAGATCTGTGCCATTCAGAGTGAAGGGCTCTCTTTATCGCAGTCATTAGTTCCGCCATATTCACTCCGTAGGATACGCCTGTGAAGGGCATCTCAAATGTCTCTCTACTGGCATACACACCACAGTGAAAATGTCTATAGCCCCTATCATTTGATGGTTTGTGGATTTACTTTTAAACACGTTTCCCAACCAGTATGGGTCAGTCTGAACTGCCCTATATGTTTTGTGGAAGGGCTGAAATGTCTGGCAGAGTTAGATGGCTGATTTGTCTGTGTACTGTTGTAATTTTGATGGAGAGCTTAAGCCAGCCAGCTGATCTGGCAATATCTTTTAGATGTGCTCTACTGGGCATGACAAAAGACTGTGAATCATGGAGCAGAGACACCCCTGAATGCGAGGAATCACTGGTACTATAATACAGCTACTGCAAATTATTCATTCAGCTCAAGATCGAAAGGAAATGCTGTTGTCATGAGGATGATCATGGTTTTTCTAAGTAGGATGCCCTGATTTTAGGGTTCAATTTAGGGTTATGCATGAGCTTTGGATTGGGGTTAGGATTTGAACAAGATTGAGCACAGTTTTGCACAGATTAAGCTGTGTATCACTCTGCTTGTGTTCGTGCCATTCTAAACTAATGTAAGATCATTGCAGATCTGATAAGAGCTATGGTTTGTCTTTTTTTTTTTTTTTTTTTTTTTTTTTTTACATGCATTTTTTATATTACATATGTTAGCCAGCAGGTGGTGGCAAAAGATAAATGTTATGTGTATGATGAGCGTTAGATGACGTGAAGTGCATCCGCATCAGCCATTTACATACAACAGCTCTTCGTGATCGCATGTATTTCTACTACAAAAGCTAGGAAATGGCTTTAAATGAACAACTTCAGAATTACGACTCATCACAGTTGAGAGACACAACAGACTAATTAATTGCACAAACTTCAAGCGCTTAACTCTTATCGGACTTTCCACATTGGAGTGGACACACTGTTTAAAATGGAGAATATTGCGGATTCTTTAGTGAATGACTTGTGCACCGGCTACTGCGAAATAGGGAGAAATACCCCCGATTGGACCACTATTTTTCCACTGAGAAAGCTGATCTTCAGAAAGCTGACAGCATCTCTGCTTGGGTGTGGCAACAGGTAATCACTCGCTCGCAAGCACGCACACACACACACACATCCTTCCATCCGTCTATCCACCCTTGTTTATCCAATAACTTTTTATAAACAGCACAAGCTGTGATACTTAAAGTAATGAACGTGCTCTACTCTGCATGACAAGTAACGAATGCATAATTTGTTTTGATGGCAGATTCTGATCTGGACACCATGTAATTAATTCGATTAAACATTTGAATCGATTGACAGCCCTAATAAATTATATATATATATATATATATATATATATATATATATATAAATATATAAATTATTTTCTTTTTTTTCCCCTTTTGACGTACGGCAAGACGAGCCAAATCAAAGGTCATTATTTCCAGCTTAAACAGTTTTTATTGGGAAAGCAAAAACTGATTGGCACACCTAGATTTTGGCCCATTACCACTGCTTTGTGTTCCATATAAAACATTTTTGTAGTTCCAATAATTCTTAATGGGAATAAACTTTATTCTTGTGTTGCTGGGTTTTTAGAATGAGCTGATTTTTGATGAAAAAAATTCATTCTTCAAAACGAATCAGATTTAGGGTTAAGTTTTGGTGATGGCTTAGGGCTGAGTTTAAGTACAACATTTTTATCAACCTATAATTTTCCTCAGATTTTAGGGGTAGTTAATGGTTAAGGTTGGTTAGATTTAGGGATGGGGATAATGAAAATGGCTATGTTTGTTTGAGTAACAAGAACAAGAAAATATGTTCATCCAAGAGCACTTCCTACTTGACAAAATCACTGTAACCTTGTGATGATTATCAAATATAATTTCAGGACGCCACAGTCTCTACTGCTAAAAGCATGATAATATAAAATTAATTACTCATTTTTTTTACCTGCTGTGTTTATATTTATATTTATAATGCAGATGTTAAGGCAAGAGCATCAGTCTTTTCTCACACGCTACCATAAATAAAAGTAGCGGCAGGTTATCGCTGATGGCATAATCATGACTAATTATCTTGTTTTAGACATTGTTACCGCTTGCTCCGCAGCACGACTCTTTTCCCCCATTACCATGAGACACTCAAGCAGCATTAAGCATGTTAGACACGGGCTAGACTGAGGGCAAGCCACTGGTTCTTTCATGTTACAGTTTGTTGAGAAAATGATTATGGTGCTTTGGTATTCATAGCTCTACCCAGTCAGGGGAGTTTACATGGATTCATTCTTCATGTAAATATTTTGTCTTATAGCTTTGCTTGTCTGATTCTCATAATGGATTTAATGTGTGCGCTGTGATTACATTCAACATCACATTAATGCATTTGAAAGAAGCAAACCCTATTTATTTCTCTGTTAATAGTCTCCTCTTTGCATAAATACTGCTTTTCCTTGTCTGCCAGATTAATTGGTGTCATGGGCACACGTTAGAGCATTACTTAACTTAGATGGAATACAGCTGTAGACTCTCGACTCCGATTGCTCAGGATCATGTCTGCTAATTAGTGGCCTTCTTGACCAGCAGGGTTATTGGGGCAATGTCACCCCTAGCATCCAGAAAGACCTCTCATATCTAACACTCACTATCTAGAACTTGATGGAGAGTGTACATTATAGTCCCCATGTTTTTGTTTTGTATAAAGCTTCTCTTTGGCCATTGTTACAATATTCACTTTTAAACTAAGATGATACCATTGGTGGAAAAATAAAAATACAGGCTCACCAAGTAGCTTCCTCCCAGACTGAAGAGTTTGAGAAATATAGGTGTTATCTTGTTACTTTGGGTTTGATGCAAATGCTTGGCGTATACATACAGTCGAATGCTCAGCCTTTCAAAGTATACTCCATTGATTGTGCGCACATACACAGGCGATTGACGCATGCACGCTATGACTGCTGTGAGATACTGGACTATTTCTCTTAAGGAGTTTAGACCCATAAAGGTGTATTTATACAAATGTATTTATAAAGGTATTTCCTAAGCTCCTCACACACGTGCTCTTGATGTGCACATGCTCCATTTTTGTTTCCGCCTTCTGTCTCCTGTTGTTTAGCTGTGATTACATATTCTTGCACTTAGTGAAATCAATGGCTCAATTGTGAGTGCTGCCACTTTGTGGACCCAGTAATTCTGATAAACAAATAAAACTGTGTTCAGAGTATGCATGGTTGGAAAATGTAAGGTTTATGTGTTCAGTGCTCAAGCACTCTGTTGATGAAGTTTACACCACGCAACCTCTACAAAGATGCCTAGTGTTCACGACTAGCCGAAGTATATTTTAAGCTTAAGATGAGTAAGGGACATTGCACAATGTCTGTCTGCACTGTTATTCAATAGTTTTGTTTTAAAAATGTGCTAGATAGACGTCTTAGTTGTTTGGAGTCTCCCTGTTTTTCCAGCTTCTTGTGCTGGAGCACCGCTTTACCACTCAACACGCATTGACACATGTTAAGATAATAATTACAAATTATGATTTTTTTTTTTTTTTTTGACTGCCCTATTAATTTTATGTTTGGTTGTAATTTCTGTTTTTATAAAAATCTAAATTGTAATCCTTCCAAGTACCATCTAGAACCTACTTACTGGCACTTTTCCACTGCACGTTACAGTTCTATTCGCTTCAACTCTTCTCGCTTTACTTTTCTGAGCTTGCATATCCACTGCAGTGCCCTCAACGTTGGTGGAATTATAGGATGATCGTCATAGTTGCGCCACCTCTACTGCCATGACATAATCTTAAACGCAACAGAAATTGACCAAAATAATATCACGACCGCTAGCTGTTAGCTACTAGCTCGTTGTACTACATAAAGCAGTTGTTGCATGGTGATTTTACACAAGTGTAACTGTTGTTTTAGAAGCAAGTTTCCAGTAGCTGGTCAATTAAATAAAGTGAAGCTTTCAAGCACAGTATTAAGTTAACATAACAAAATGTTCCATCCTCCATCGTGGCTGAGTCCACTCCCTCCCATTGCACGCCTGTTTAGATAGTATCCATTTGATCGAACCACTTCCACTTTTCCTTGATGATTTTGTAGTCACTTAAGTTTTTTGTAACTTTTTTCCTGAGACACTTCCTCAGAGACTTTTTCGTTTCGCTCATCGCTAACGAGTGGACCGTCTGCACCTTGTTTATTACGCACAGCCATTTTGTTTTTGCAATTCGAAAGTCGAGTGAACAAATTATTCTGTTATCGCTGTTGCTAACTTTAAAACTAGCGGGTTGATGCTCACTTGGAAACTCGACCAAGGTGGTGCTGAAAAAGTATCAGGTATCAGGTACTATCCACAGTGGAAAACCCCCAAAAAGTGAGCAGAGTCGAGTTGTACCGTGTAGTGGAAAAGCCCCATAAGTGCCCCCTGGTGTACACATACCACTGGTTGGGAATCTCTGCTGTACAATGCAGATATTTGGAATATTTATTTACTTTTATACCTCTTGGTCTATAGGTACGTGTTGGTGAAGTCGGAGGGAACACCTTGATTCTGGCTCATGCCTTCCACGGAGCACTGCACCTCTGGCACCGTGATGACAACCAGGTCAGACATAACTTGCATCATCAATCAATATCCCAAAGCACAATCATTGTATTGCTTATACAGACATTACTTGCTATAATACTAAAAAGATTAAAGTACACAATGATGATTTATACTAATATACTAATATTGTAATAGATTTGCACTACGTGTGTGTATGTGGGTATGTATGATGGTGAGTGTATGTACGTACATGTATAATTATTTTTTTTTTCAGTCTTTTTTTGATTTTAATTACCTATGTCTTGCTGCTGTTTTTGGTATTGTTTGTATTGTTGTACACTGGAAGCTCCTGTCACCAAGACAAATTCCTTGTATGTGTAAGCATACTTGACAATAAAGCTGATTCTGATATGTGTATAATTAATATGGACATTTGTGTGTGTGTGTGTGTGCGCGTGTGCGCGTGCGTGTGTGCGCGTGCGTGTGTGCGCGTGCGTGCGTGCGTGTGTGTGTGTGTGTGTGTGTGTGTGTGTGTGTGTGTGTGTTTTACAGGGAGAGTGGAGGCCCAGTGTGGTTGTTTCGGGTCACTTTAACGCAGTGCAGGACCTGAGTTTATCGTCACTGTTGGATCAGACCAAACCACCAGACTCTTCACACTATGGAAGAGAATGGATGTGCAAAGGTTTAAAGAGATCACAATATTATAAAAAACCTTTTGAGTTTTGATGGATCATACATTGTCAATTGATTTAGAGAATGGTCCTGGTACAAATCTGACAATTCATGTTTTTAGTTGGCATAATTAAAGACCCCATGACATGAAAAAGATGGCTGTGACGTTAACTAAAGGTATTTGGGTATTTAAAAAAAAAAATACAGGAAAGAAAAACTGAGCTCATCAAGCGATTTCACGTGGTCTTTAAAGGTTGACCTGTGCTGTATCATTCTGCAGATGACCTGGCACGAGATCTCCAGGCCACAGATTCACGGCTATGACATGCAGTGTCTTACTATGGTTGGTCGTTTCCAGTTTGTGTCTGGTGCTGATGAGAAGGTCCTGCGGACGTTCAGAGCTCCACGGAATTTCGTAGAGAACTTTGCTAACATATCATCCACCCCTCTGGAGAAACTGCAGGCCTCTAATGTAAGTACTCGGAACCATCTTATCTTCAAACTTTAATTAGCTATACCAAATGGAAACTAACTTTTAATTACTCTGCACTCTGTCTTTGATCAGGGAGAGATTTAAAGATGAATCTCATTCTTATATTATCCTTGTATTTATGCACATTTCTAGTTAAAAGTGAGTTTTATTTTCAATAACGTGGTAAATGAGACTACATAAAAAGGGTACACTTAAGTGGTTTTGGTGTACTTTTAAGAATTAGAGGCACAAATCCAATGGTTATTTGTTTGTGAGAACTATTAGTTATGTTAAGTGTTATGTAAGATATGTGATCTCAACTCAACCAATTTTGACATTTTCGTTGAATTGATATTCAGTTCTTTGTAGTACATTTTTATAGTTTTTTTGTTATGCTTTGTTTATTCCTATAAGCATAACTTTAAACGAATCAGGACTTTTTAAACTGTATTGTTCATGTCTCAAATTGTGTAACTTGGTTGCAAAAATTGCAAACACAAAATGACATATATAATGTTTAGTTTCACCTCCTCATGTTGACGCCTCATTTCACTGATTATTTTGTAAAGAAGGAAAAAAAGAGATTCAGCCACTTTTTTTGTACCCTGTGTGTAGAAAGGGCCTATTTATATAAAAATGCTTTGTATGGAGAGAGGTTTTACAGTGTGTCTCTGTACCCCGGGTGTCCAGGATATATCTGACCTCCCAGAGGGAGCCAGCACGCCTGCCCTCGGCCTGTCTAACAAGGCTGTGTTTCAAGGTATCCACCTCTGAATTCTTTGACCTGTAGCACATTGACCGCAGGATTATTTCCATTGTGCTGATATGAGGAGTGGCAAGGTAATTGCCAACCTTTAAAGTGGTGTTTGATGTTTTTACAGGTGACCTTGCATCTCAGAGCACTCAACAGGATGGTGATGGTTTCAGTGGCATGTCTGACCAGTACAAAGAGTCCTACTTTCAACCTCTCAGTCTCACTGGTATTTGTGTGTACAGTTTTCATTTTGTATGTAAACACTTGTTTTATTGTCTTTACATCTTTTCACATCAGGGATTCTGAACTAGTGAGATGTGACCCACAAATCAATTGCAGGTCTATTCTATTGTGTTAATAGCAGTATAAAAATCACGGTATATTAAAAACACTTTACAATAAGGTTCCATTTGTTAACATTAGTTAATGCATTAGGTATCATGAACAAACAATAAACAATATACTTTTTACAGCATTTATTAATCTTTGATGATGTTAGTTAAAAAAAAAATACTATTGTTCATTGTTAGTTCATGCTAGTTCATAGTGCATTAACTAATGTTAACAAATGGAACCTTATTGTAAAGTGTAACCTTAAAAAGTCTAATTAAAAGCAACAAAGCATTTGCAAATCAATTGAAAATGTGACACAGACTACTTTAAATATTGGTTTTCTAATGAAAAATCTACTTGATATAGGTCCAGAAGCAAAACCAGTTGAGAACCACAGACTTAAATGTCTGTAGTGTCAGCCTCATATTTTCTTATCCCTAAATTAAACATAACATAAAAAACAAACGGTGGTTTGTCAATTTTACATGTCAGTCAAAAGAGCCTTCACTTGCCTTGTAAGTGACAAATTCCCTTTTAAGTCAGTCCACCCGACGGCCCTCTTTGGAACACTTTCGGGCAAGCTGGGCAGCTATTTTCAATGTAAACAAGCAGCAGAAATGTACAGCTCCAATCTACTTAAATGAGGAAGACCGATATCTCTGAAACGGTTGATCAGGATTACGATCAAAGAACATATTTCAAATCTGACAACAATGGAATCATAAATTGTGCTTCTTTAGCTCTTATCAAGCTAAATAAAAGGCTATTTTTCAGGCTAGTTTGGCTAATGCACATGCGTATTCTCTAGTTGACTGAAAGGTGGTCTGTATCTAAAAAGTGACCGGCTCTTTAACCTGTACGGCAGGACATTTTTTTCTACATATGTTGGCTGTTCCAATTTATCCCATTAATTTTAATTGAAGTGACCCGTCTCTGGCTTAATAGTCTCTGTAAGTGGCCGGTTCTTTGGGCAGTCCAGATCAGACCAGAATATTCACAATAGGTAAAACAATCTTGCTTCTGAGATTTAACGTGATTCTATCAGTGAAACACTACAAGCTGACAAGTCATAAGTTGCTCCTAGAAAATACAGTGATATTGCACATTTGTGACAAGCGGTTATTGAAGACTGTTTTCTCTGGGTTATTCATGTATCTGGGGCATGAATCAGAGATGCTGGAGACAAATGTTATTACAGCAAAAGTGGGGTGGGGGTAGTGTGTGTCTGTGTGTGTGTGTGCGCGTGTGTGTGCTCTAGGCAAACAGTGGCAAACATTGTCAATGTGATTGAAAAAGCTCCTTAATCTGGAATCATAATTAGAAAGACGGCTTATATAATTGCAAAGTTAAAATATTGATGACTTTGGGCTACAGGGAGCGCAATGAGGCGGACACAGGTTTGTTAATGGAATTATACCTCTCCCTCCATCTCATGTCTTCTGCCGGAGCAAAGAGGGATATAATTCAAATAAAACTGTGAGCCAGGAATTAATTAATTTAAAAAATGTCTGGTCTCCAGTCTGTTTCAATTGGGCCATGTGTTACATAAGTGTGAGACAATATTATTTCACTCTGCACAAAGAGAGCTAACTTTGATATATGCAGCACGTCATAAAGCCAACACCATTTGAAAATGGAGCTGCTGTTGTTTGAGTAAATTGCTCGACTGTGAATCCGTTGCAAAATTAAAAGTTTTGCTTTTTGAAAAATGCAGCCTGAAGGAGTCTGCTCATTTCTCATAATAATTATATTTATATTTTATGACTGTCTGTGTGTGTTGTCAGACCCCCCGACAGAGGACGACCTCTTGCAGAACACACTGTGGCCAGAGGTACAAAAGCTGTGAGTTCCCCATTCTTTCTCGTTTGTGTTCGTCTGCCCTCATTGGCTGTGCTGCAGTAAGCACTAATGCTGCTCTGCATTAGTGCTTAACCAGCGCATGTGGCATAAATAATGCAGCGTAATAACCATTTAGAATTCACAACAAAAAAACATTCCTCCTGTGTGCTGTGACACTGAAACCGGAAAAGCTTTAATTGTTTGTGTATATTTCTTTAAAAAAAATGTCAGACTATGGCCTGAAATGTACTCTATACAAGTGTGTGAATGCTGATGCCTCCAGCAAGTGTGTGAAACTTTTTTGATGTTACAATACTTTTGCCTCACCTTGCTTAACATACAGAGACAACTATTAGTATGCCATTCGTTGGGTAATTTCTTCACTGTAAACACTGTCTCTGTGGTGCTATTAAAACATTGACTCAACAAATGAGTCTGGGACGGGACTATTTCTTTGTTTAATATACCTTATGTACAGTAACGCCATCTTTGATTTATTTATTTTTTAGTAGGAATGAAATCTAGGCTGTGAGGGAAGGACCTACATTCTCTTTAATGGCACGCACGGTATAAATCTGTATAAAGCTCTTAGATAACATCTGATGTTCCAATTGTATTGTCTGGAGATCTGTCTACTGAATGTTCTTTGAAATATAGTTCTTTCATTTATTTTTTTTTTGTCAGCGGAACGATTCAAAAACACTATAAACTGCAGTACAGCCCACTGAAGAGACTGTCTATCCCTCACAGCCTCGTTGTCATTGTCATCAAAAATCAAAGATGGCGCTACTGTGAATAAGGTCTATAGCAGACTGGGGGAGTGTTAGGGAAAGCTGTTTGAAAACTGTTAATTTTTGCAGTTCCGTTTAGTGGTGCTAATGGCACAGAAACCATAAACTTTACCTTTAAAGTGGACATTGAGCCAGCTTCCTGAATAATAACAGATAAGGTTTAATGGCACAGACAATTCAAGTTTAAGTGTGTAATTTCTTTGCCGAAAGCAACACCAAAAAGAATTGAAAAATTAATTGCAATACACCCTTTATCCGCCATTGATTGAGCCAGTGTTGTTGTGTCAGACTGGACGGGCCACTCAAATCAAACAGAAGAATGTGGAAAGTGCCAAAGAGGGAAATCAAGGAAAATCGATCTACAAATGGTTAGTTTAGAATTGTTTCTGCATAGTAAGCGGAGATAGAAGAACATCATTGAACGTCCATGAAAATATATCAGCTTACACAACCATCGCCCCCTTGAGCACTAAAGTTTTTTACAGCCACAGTGGAATATGTTTTTTAAAGGAATGTTCTGGGTTCAAAACTAGTTAAGCTCAATTGACAGCATGTGTAGCATAATATTGATTACCATAAAACGGAATTTCGACTCATCCCTCCTTTTCTTTCAAAAAAGTAAAAATCGAGGTTACATTGAGGCAATTCTAAAATGGAAGTGAAGCTTTTGGATGGTATAAAGGCAAAAATGTTAAGCTTAATTCTTCTGTTAAAACTTGTGTTATTTGAGCAGTAAATTTGTTTAAATCACAGTTTTTTTTGGTCATATTAAGGCTTAGGTTTTATGGCGTTACATTGGTCATGGCAACAAATAAAATTAGACATATTTGAACAGAAAAAGTTAGTAAGCGATTCATTCGCACAAATCATATTAACAGGTATTTTAATGTTTCACTATAATCCAGATTTTTGCTTTTTTTTTTTTTTAAAGAAGAGGAAATGGTCTTAATTTTGGTTGTAATCAACATGGTTAAAAATGCTGTCGAATGAGCTTAACTTCTATTCAACCTAGACTATTCCTTCAACTCTAAGTGTGTAATTGTGTAATAGAAACGTGTTTTTTTTTGGCCCAGGGTTCTGAAGCTCTTGTTACTCAATTATTCTGTCTGTTCTGCCCTGTAATGAAATATGACTCTGACATTGACAAAAACTGTAGGATGTGTGTTAGAGCAGAGGTTCCCAACATTTTTTCCAGGGGAACCCTATTTTAGCACTCAGAATCCTGAAAGATCCCCTCTTCTGCACCCCAACCCCCCCACACACACACCACACACCATGTCAGTCATCAAATTAAATGACTGACATGAGCAACATATTCATTTGTTATTTGTTGAATGAAATTAACCCAGTCTCATTGAAAACAACTAGCAATATTCACAGGTTCACAAGAATAGATTTTCCTTGTAACAGGTGCAAAATATAATCTGGTATGTGAATATCAACTCATCGGAGGAGAAATCACAAATGTACAAAAGTATTCATTTAATTTAACCTATATAACTTGGAAATATAAAAAGAATCATTTAAGAATATTAATATTGTTGGATGGGATATACACCTAATAAGTTATATGCATATTTATTATATTTATTGTGAGCCCTAGTCAAAAGATCCCTGAAGTTCTGGGGTCTATTTTGATAGTACAGATATTCCCAAAGGGAAAACTGTGGATTTACCTACGATCTGAGAGTGTTTGGTGCTTTGTTGGCTCTTCAGTATATATAGTAGTGATATGAATGAACAAAGCTACTGAATGCATTAAGTTGTTGGAAAAGGTGATATGCCAAATGATAATCCTATGATGATGTCATCAGAGTGTGTGTGGAACATCAGAACCCCCACCGCCAAATATACTGAATTTTGTTGGGAGGAACTGTCTATTCCAGAGAACACAAACATAGTTGTCTTTGTTCCAAATTGTATATTGAATGGATATGTAGCTAATGGGAAAACCATATATTATACGCACAAATGTGACGTGTTCCATTTTAACCAGAAGAATGGTTTTGGAGAAACTCGATTGTAATCGGCCAATCTGTTAGTGTTGAAAAGACATATATCTTGTGCGTTTCTGTTAGTGCTCAAGCCCTGGAGCACTCAGTCACATGCCTAGTGTTTTATTTGCTAGTACTTCACAACAAATCAAGCTCAATTCATACTTTGTCCATTGCCTCAGAACCAATCAATATAATTAAAATACTCAAAAATGACCCTATTTGATTGAGCTTTATTACAAAAATAATTGTAACTTTTTCACACATTCAGATTTTTTCTTCTTGTAGAAAAAAATAGTCGCAACCACCAAGTTGGGAAGCACTGTGTTAGAGAATTGGATGCTTGGTTGTATTTTGCTGAGATTGATGGAAAGAATAGGCATACTATTTAAGCAGTAAGTTATGAAAGAATTGCTGCATTGACCAGTCAGCATCCAGGACCAAAACAATCCAGTGTATAATCAAAATTAATCTTGCTGAATAATTATTACATATTAACAGAATAGTTTGAGAGATCCAGATAATATATTCACATTTATTTAGGTATTCAATATCAATTAAAATGTACTCAATTCATTTTCTACAATATTAGTTTATTCTCACTGCCTCCATAATGATTCAAAGTCAGCTTCTTTGGCACACAGGCAGCACTATGTAAACTAATAATTTACATACACAGCTGTAAGTAGCTGAAGGCTTTGACAGCCAGGCTTCTCAAGCTATTCATCCAGTGCTGGAAATTACTAAGCGGATCTGCTAATTGCTGCCAAAGCGCACAGCTTTCTTCCACTCCCATAAGCACAGGAGAGAGAGCGCACGGCGGCCCTGACACACAAAGGATCCGTCGTGTTTGAATCACCGCCCTGACTGTCTCCCTGAACCTGTCATGGTGCTCAGGCCGTATTTGTTAGCAAGCACTGACAGAGCCCTCATTAACATACCCTCTCCTCTCCGTGGCTCTGTCTCCTCAGGTACGGGCACGGTTTTGAGATGTTTTGCCTCGTGTCTGATTCTGCTAGGACGGTGGTGGCCTCTGCGTGTAAGGTACAGTCACACGGGCAACCAGATGGTCATTAGTGTCACACAAATTTATCCACAGAATATCCAAACAGGACACCCACAAAAACCATGCATGCATGACCTGCACTAATTCAACATTTAGAAGCGAGTAATCTCTGTACCACTAGTGTCACAAAAAGGAATTGCATTACATGTTAAAACTTGTGTTAAACTGAACCATTCATGTCGAAGTTAACCTTTTTCTACTCTTGTACTATTACAATGTAATGAGCGTCTATAGTATTAAGATTACATTGAACTCTTATGACTATGGCAAATGACACACATTTTCTGAGACTGTGAAGGGAGATCATTGATTTGTATCATAGTCTGGCCCCATGGTTCTGCCAAACCCATGATGATCGTGCACAAAGCCCTTCGGAATGAAAGCACATTCTGTGTGTCACCTGCCATTGTTCACGCTCAAGTGGAGGTTGTGAGGTTGATTCAGTGGGGCTGCTGCTGGGATCGTGCAGGCTCACATGGCTTTGCTGTTGACATGAGGTTTATCCTCCAACACTGCTTTATGTGTGGGTCGTTATTATCGAAGTTCAGATAAAGACAAGCTTTGCTGGAAATTTTTAACTATAGTTAGTATTTGACCTAGATGTTCATATAGATTTACATGTATGCATTTGGCAGATGCTTTTACCTAAAGGGACTTGTAGTGAATTTTACGTACATTTTTTTAATCAGGACGTGTTCCCTGGGATTCAAACCCACAGTCTTGACATCCCAAGCATCATGCGCTTCCAGATTAGCTATAGGAACAGCTGATGGGTGATGTGGCCTAGAGAATAAAGATTTGTTCAAAAGTAATAGCACTAAGTGTGCTGTAAGTCACAAAAACACGTGCCAAATGATAATTGTACAGGGTTTCCGCAGGTCTAAAAAAGTCTTAAATCGCCCTTCCGCAAAATAAGACCTTAATAGGTCTTAAATTGGAGCATCAAGTCTTTAATTCATAAGGTCATGGCATTAAATGATGTATGAGTTCTTTTCTCATTGCGAGATTGTTTTCTCGTTACTTTTAAATAGGGTGGCCAGACAACCCATTTTGAAGAGGTGTGTCCCGACAATTCTCTAAACATTGTTATTATGTTCTGGTTTCAGCTGGTAGGCTCACTGATTTTTTTTTTTTTTCTACTTTTGAAATCTGCTGAAATGTGTCTGGATACCATGGCAATGACGTCATATGCTGGGCACGCACACTTTGTCATTCTGTCACATATAGACAGCTACACTGCACTTTATACGTAGTACAAGCACTTATATGTTCAGATGTGGGTTACAATGTCTATATGTTACAATGTTGTGAATTTTTGTGAAGTCGTTTCATAATTACACATGCAATATGACATCATATTGATGGGATATGCTACATGGAATTTGACAAACTATTTTCACAAACAATGTAGCCTATACAGTTAAGTGCAGAAGAATGCATAACCCTTTTGTTTTTATAAGTTTCCACACCCCTTTCAGAATGTATACAAATAGCCTATAAGAGATTGTCTTTTATGTAGTACTGCCCTTCAAAAGCTACATAACACAAAATGTACTCTTATTTACACAAATCATACGTTTCAAAAGATTGTACCCCTTGGTGTTTCTTGCGTAGCTTTCTTGATCATCAGTAATTGTTGTACCTTTTGTAATTGTTGTGTATTAGTCCCTCAATTGTCGAAATCTGGACCTCATATATAGCCACTGTTGGGAAGAACTCAAATGTGCAGAAGCTGCTGAGAAACCAAATCATTTTGCTGTAATTGGGTTTTTGTCTTAAGATAAGTGGACATCTTCACTCCTCAGGACATAGCAGGGATTCATGAACCTTTATTATTACACAAACCGTCATTGATCATTGAGAAAGCAACATGAAAAGCAACATCCCAAGAGATGGTAGGAAATGGTAAAGAAAAGCTAAGTTACAACTTATTTACAACATAAGTAGAATTCAGAGGGGATGAAGGCTGGAAAAGAGTAGCATATAATCAGTTTAACTTGGTATGTTGCAAAAAAAATTAAATAAAATTCTCTCATCATTTACTCACCCTTATGACATCTCAAACTTGGATGACTTCTGCAGAACATAAACAATGAGTTTTCAATGGAGATATGTTTTTTTAATAAATGGGTTTTTAACAAATGTTCAGTGGGTCCAACACTTTCAAGCTCCAAAAATGGCAAAGGCAGCATGCTTCAAGCACCAGGAAGTGTAATCGAGCTTCAAATCATTATCATGCCTAATGAGTTACATTTTGGTCTGTTTCTCACCAAAAATCAATTAGATCACTTCAGAAGACATGGATTAATCCAATCGAGTCATAGGAGTTTGAGACGGCATAAGGGAGTAAATGATCAGAGAATTATCCTTTTTGGGTGAACTATCCCTTTAAGCTTTAGAGAAATTGTAGTAGAAAAAGCCAGTGAACTTTGTTAAAGAGAGACTATGAGTTAAGTGCTGCCATAATGTAAGCAGAACTGAACTCCAGTTGACGTGGTGCATGCGTCTTATTTTCCAGGCCTCTAAAGCAGAGCATGCTGCCATCCTTCTGTGGAATGCTACCTTGTGGAAACCGCTTCAGTCACTGCCCTGTCACAGTCTGACCGTCACTCAGATGGCATTATCCCCGAACGGACATCTTCTGCTCGCTGTATCTCGGGACCGCACCTGGTCACTATGGAGGCAAGGAAACACTGACGCAGATTCAGGTGAGCGCACCTCCAGTCTTTTGCCCTAATCAGCTCCTTACCCACAATTAATCTTCAACCAAGATGAAATGTCAGGCTGATTAGCATGGTCCAGTTAGCCTCTACTGGTTGAATCCATGACTACACAATTCTACATTCTCCTTTGACCAGCTTTCAAAAGTAGATGTGCATTTTGACAAAGTAAAATTTTAAATTACTAAAATAGATTTGAACTTTTGCCAGTGCATATTTGTTTGGAGTGCTTTTCATTCATTTTCATCCACAGTACACACAACTAAATGACTGTTGACACAAGGTAAACAGAGGAGCGTTTGTTTTTCTTTCTCTATTTTCTGAATTGTCCAAGGCATTGCAGGCCACAGAGGGCTGATGCACACCGCAGTCCATTCTGGTTGATGTTGGTATTACTCACAGTCTGTATGCTAGAGACGTGGAGAGTTACCAGTGTCAGAGCTGATCAGAGAACGAACAAGTGTGGTGGTCGAACGGTGTCTGGCGTGGAGAAATCTCTGTCACAAAGACAAGCTCCCTCCCCTGCCGCCTCCTCTCCATTTGTCTCGCTCAATTTCTTTATGTGTTTCTGGCTAATAAGTTGAGACTTGCCAGTTGGCGGCTGACCAGCCGCGGCTGCCTGATCTTTAATTAGTGGTGGCACGTGCGTGTTGGTGTGCGCGGGGCACGCGTGTGGAGGGGGTTATTGGCAGAGGAGGTGCCACCTAGTGTGATGACCTCGTTATTTGTGGGATAGCTTGTATTGAACCTGAAGTATTCAAGTTAATGTCTATGTTTTTGCAACCAGCCCCTGAAACTGCACTGTGGGTGTCAACAAATTCAGAGTCTAGCAAAATAAGAAGAAACAATCGAGAATACATTTACTATAGCCATAAAGTTACAATTGATCTATTTATCGCAACATGTTCTAAAAGAAAATGTAAAGCTGAAGCGTGTAATTTCTGGGCCTCAAGTGTCACCAAACTGAATTGCAATAATTATTGTTTTGCTCTGCAAATGAGATCCAAAAAAAAAAAAAAAAAAAAAAAACATTTTAAAATGTTCAAAAGCTTGTTTTCTGAAAGTGAACTCCGCATTGGAAAAATAGTTCTGATAGTTTATAGTCTTGAAAAAAGTGCGGAACATTCTTAGATTGTCATTCAGCCGACTTTATTCATCTACAGAACAGGGTAAAGCTAATTTAAGTTTGTGTGAAAAAAGGCACATATATATATATATATATATATATATATATATATATATATATATATATATAGGTCTAAAATAAGTCTTATTTTTTTAATTTGGTAATTTATTTATTTTTATACAGGGATTTTTTTTTTTTCAAAAGTAAGCTAAATAATCATTTTATAGAATTGAGCTATGTTAGTGTTCCAAAAAAGCACACTGATGCTTTTCTCCTAGTATTGTGTATTTATTTTTAATTTAAAATATCTTTGTGCACAGAAATTATATGTTTTGTGGGCTAATTCTGTGACTGCCGTCTATTATTTCGAATGGTGTGTAAAAGGAACTTTAATAAATAAACTGATGGCTACAGCAATTAATTAATCACAAAGAGTGGCCATTCATTTGTTTTCCGGGCACTTGTCGATGGCATGATATGAGATATTAGTGTTGGTACTTCTGGAAGTTTCATGTTTGCAGCATCGGATCTCTATGCTGTTAAGATCAATCCATAATCACCTGAAATTGGCTTTCAAGGATGTATACTGTCATCATGATTAACACAGGCTAACGATTGTTATGTGACACTACATTTTTGCGTTAATGACAATTTTCTCGACAAAGTGTTTCCAAACCAGTTTTTTTTGCCAATTTTTAAGTATCGGCATAGTTTACGCACTAGAGTTAAATGGAAAAATATTATGTCAACACTTGTGAAATATTTGCGATAATTTGCATTTCCATCAGTTTATTTTGATGCGCTAAAACATTTTTCACAAACACTTATGGAAACGTAGTTAATGTCTTGCTACTAATTGTCTCTGCTTGTTAAGTTTGTTTAGGAGACCTTACTGTATTTTATCATTGAAAAATTGCTGCACGAATGCACAACTTATCGAGCAATTGAATAATCAAGTACTCTTTCTACAGCAACTTGGCGACTATTTAAAAAAACACTACTTGAATATAACAAATTGATTTTCTTTTGCTCATTTGCCTTGTGTAGGCAATGTTGAATTTTACTGCACTTCCCTTTGAATCTCTCACCAACTCAGCTCAACCTGTAACTCACCTTCTAGTTACAGTTGAGTCCACTGGTGGGCACTGTGGATATGTCGTCATGGTGTTGGTAGAGATGATGTGCTTTCAGGCAAATCCAAGTGGGTCAATACTTGCAGTATTTTAAATCGTATTGAAGTGTACTCTGTTTGTATTTGGTTCTTGTTGGAGTCATGCATACCAATGGATGAGGATCCTCTTATGATGGAAAGAAAGTCCTAAGCTGTACGAGAAACTCAGAAGCTTATCAGAGCAGTACTTGTTTGAGATTTCTGGACACCGGTAGAGGGCTTTTTCCTAAACACCCAACTTCCGTCACTTGTATTTCTTTTGTAAATTAAACAAAATATAAATTTCACATTTTCTTTTTGTCAAGAGTAATTGATTGCTTGTTTTCATGGGTTAGAGTACTCAACCACAGAATTACTCAATAATGCTAGTAGGTAGTTAAACACATGTTTTGTGTCACATCTGTTTCTGTATGGTGTATTTTTGCATGGTTTGTACAATCTTTAAAAAACCTGTATGTAGCTTCAAAACTGTCCATTTTGTAAGACTAAATTAAAAGCCAAAACATTGTTTTATGCCTTTTTGTAATCAGTAATTTTTCACACATATTATATTTAAAAATATATCCTAAATAAAAATAACTATACTATATTATAATATCCATATATATTTATAGTTATTCATCTTTTTTTATCCCCCCCCCCCCACCAGAGCCCAGTTTTTCTCTCTATGCAAACACTAGTAAGGATACAGCGGTTCACACACACGCATTATTTGGTCATGTGACTGGAGCCCTGACAGCAAGTACTTCGTGACATCAAGTCGAGACAAAAAGGCATATCACAGTTTAAAGCAACAATCCTACTTTCCTGCAGTCTAAACTTTGACATTTGATGAGCTTATTGTATGTTTGTTTGTAGGTGATAATTTGGGGCCATTGTGCCTCTGCAGACTGTGTTGGTGAGTGTATGGGGGCCAATGTGAGTCCCTGCTCCTCTGTCTTGGATGTAGGAGATTCATCTACTGCTGTGTTGATTTGCCCAGTGCTGTGTTCAGACCAGAGGTACCAAAACTCATACCCATGGTCCTTTTGTGATTAAATAATTAGTGATGTGACATTCAAATATTTTGTTTGATTTTGTGTAGTTATTTATTAGCTGTGGGACTTGAGAATGGGTGGATTTTTCTGTATAAATGGAGGCCATCTGAGGATCTATCTTCTGGGTTAGACTGGAGCAAATGTGGGGAAACAGATGGCTGGTATCCTTTTTCTTGATAATATTCTACTCTTCTCTCCAACACTGCATTTTACTCTTGAAATGGTCAATTGAAACTGTAATTGAAATGCATATCTCATGGTGTGCCCATTTGGTCTGCACATAATCAGGGTTCCCACAGGTCCTTAAAAAGTCTTAAAATGTCTGTCAGTTTGGAAAATGAAAAGTCTTAATTCTCATTTTCAGAGACTGTAATCATCTCCTGTCTTACAGTCCCCAAATTTAAGGTGGATTCAAGACTGCAGATATAATTGAAATAAAATCTAAATGATTTGAGTTATTTAACCACAAAAGGCAAGATAGGGCATGACTGTTCACACGTATTGAGATGCTTGTTCATTTATTAAATTCAACATAAAATCAAAATTGACCATTTACTTGACAATTTATCTTAATTAATCATTTACAATAAAACCAGGAACATGTATTGTTGCACATTATTCCAAACAAAACGTTTTGATCAAATTTGCTGTGTAAAAACTCTCTGAAACAATTTTTCTTTTCATCTGATGTCATCAAGCCTGCTTATTTTTCAGCATCTTCCCTCGAATCAGCTGTTCTACAGAGACAACTTTTCAAGAAAGTCCAGTTAATAAAATCCCACCATACATTATTTGTTTCACTCAAAAACATTGCATTTTGCATGTATAATGTGTTGCGAGTGTATTTTGAAAATATTGGCTAATTTGCTTTGAACTACCAATGAAAATGTAATACTTTCAGGTCGTTTTTAACACATTTGACTGTATTTTTAATTCCATTCTGTGGAGTTCTGCAGATTTCTCCCCGACAATCAATGCCAAAAATATCAAGTGTACAGATTTTTTGTGGGCCAATGGATGTATTTACTGTTGTACAAACTGAAAACAATTAGCAATTTATAAATGGCTGAATGATCACACAAGAACGTTTAAATGCTCCACAAGCCCCTCTGTCTTGCTCTCTTACTATCTCAGAAAGTGACACATTCTCAAGTTAAACAAGACAGTCATATCTACTCCCAAAAACCTGTGGTGTTGGTGTAATTGACAACAAAAGTGCAGCATGTTTGTGAGCTGGCCCACGCTGCTTGGGAGAAGCTTCAGGTTGATACAGGGCTCCCGTGGGCAGGTTCCGCATTGATCCGTGAAGAGAGAGAATGAGGTGTTGGTGAGAGGCCAAGTCGTGTTGTGCATTCTGTTTGCACCGAGCCCTCGCTCCTGATATTACACTCTCTCCCACACACACTTACTATTAGTTTTTGCCCAGAAGTCGCTCATCTTAAGGGAGTAGTTCAACCAAGTATCCTTAATCATTTACTCATCATGATGTCATTCCAAACACCTATGCATTTGTCCATGGAACAATACCAAAAGCGAGTTTTGGAAGAATTTATGCAGCTCTTGCTAAACAACAAGAGTTCATAGTTACCAGGGGCTGTTATGTTCTGAAAAAGCACTATAGAAGTTGTCCATAAGACTTATATTCCAAAGTCATCTTCAAGCCATATGATAGGTTTACTCGTTGAATAGATAAAATATTATTAATAATTCAATGATAATCTTGCCCTCTCCCTAAATTAAATACAAATTAAATAATGAAGAGTTGTGTTTTAGTACATACGTGAGAACTAAAACTGCTTTGCTGTCAATCATTTTTTTTGCATCTGGTCAATGAAATGGGTTAAATATATATGTGAATAATGACATATTTCACTAAATTCATAACACAAAGCAGTCTTGCAGCTTAAGAAGACTTGAAATATAGCTCATGAGTCGAATGGACTTACGTTTGTTTAATTCTCTCTTTTTTTGGAGATTGACAGCTGTGACAATGCAAATAATAGTTTAATGAGAAACTAAAACAAAAGACAAAACACACACATGACGGACCTGTCCGTAAGGATCTCGCTCTCCCGCACCACCATCCACAATCTGACTTTATCTCGGACTGTGGCAGACATGTAACGCATTGATAACCGGTTATTAACTCGGTTTACCAATATGCCATGAATCAAACATTAAACTGGGATTAAAGCTGGGAAGAGCTGTAATAAAATGGATAAAAGGAGAGACAGATACATCCAGGTTGCCTCTTATCAACATCCATCCTTGCTTGTGGCTTTCCTTGACCCCCCTCCCCAACACACACACACTGGTGGTGAAGAGGCTATGCTGGAGGCCAAGACAGGGCCGGGCAGGCCAAGACAAGGAGGACGAGAACGAGGGCCAATCCTGGGTCCAGCTCGCCAGTGCTGGTGCCGACCATGCAGTTAAAATCTTCAACATCAAAATATCAGCACTGTGACTTCACACCACCTCTGATGACATGCACTCGGTGTCATCTGCTGTGTGTCCAGTACTTTGACCCACTACTGATATTCAGTGGAAGAATGAACTACATTTTACAGCCTTTCAGGCAGTGTGACAGTCTTTAGCTGATGTGTGCAGCAAAATGTGATAAACACCACTTACTGGGATTAGTTAAACTCTCTAACTCTCTTAAAGGGATGACTCTCTCAAATTGAAAACTGTCATAGTTAATGACAGAGTTTCACCCTCATGTTGTTCAGAATCCATAGGAATTTCATTCTTTCTTGCTTGGAACCCAAAAGGAGATGTAAGGCAGTATGTTTATCTCCGTCACCATTCACTGTCATCTTTATCAATACAATGAAAGTGAATGGTGACTGAGTTCGTCTTTTTGCTTAACCATCATCTTTTGTGTTCCACAAAAGAAAGTCATATGTGTTTGAAAAAACACAAGGATGTACAAATAATGACAATTTTAATTTTTGGGTGCACTCTCCGTTTACATCAACTTCTGTTCATTGAAAATTGCCACTATTACTTAAAACATGTAATTACAAACTATCCTATTTATAGTGAATGAAAAAACATGTTGCTTTGTATTCTATTAAATGTCTTTTTCTAACATTGAAGTGACACAAATAATTGATTTCTGCTACAGTGTATCCAAAAAGCATCTGAACAATCAAGAAACTTAAAAGCATGAATGACCTTGCATTTAGAGACCAACAGCAAATTACAGATGACACCTGAAAACAAATGTTAGGTCTTTTCTCAGAACTAATTTCTGAAATATATGTAAACGCTTTTTGCAACTACTCAAGGAAATATTTTCTGGAAATATGGAGTCACTATGGAAATCTTCCACTAACTGATGTTTCCAAAAACCTTGTCTTAATTCTTAACTAATTAAAAAAAAAAAATATTTTTGTGAAATGCTTTTGCTCGAAAAGTGCCTGTGCTATCTTAACTTATATATATATATATATATATATATATATATATATTAGTGCAATGACGTTCATGCATTAAGTGTCCAGAGAACACAAATTTGGGGCCATTGTAACTGTAACCCTACAGCCAAAAGTGATGGTAAGTGAACAGAAAATCCAGATCTCATCATACCATTTCCAGGGCCAGAAGAACAGATGCACATTCAGATAAGATGTACAATGGCCATGAGGGCCATAGCCAGGCATGAATCATTCACAGGAGGAATAGTGATTTTCATTTATGAATAGTGTCACTTATTTTGAACACTTTTTTTTATTGAAACCAAAGACATTCATTTTTGTTGAGATGTTACAGGAATGTTCCGGACTAACTACAACTTACTCACTATCGACAGCATCTGTGATGCTTCAATGACCATAGAAAATAATTTTGTCTGTAAAGCATTGCAACAGAATACATTTTAAAATACCTATTTATTTGGGAGTATACAGCTGTAGCCAAAATTATTGGCAGTGACATACATTTTGTATTTCGCAAACTTTTCTGCTTTGAACTACCAATGAAATGACCAGCTAACATCATATCAGCAGCACCTGGGAAAGTGTGAACGAGTACTAGTCCAGTGAAATCACTCATTCTGATTGGATTATAAGAGCAGACTGTTTGCTATAAAAGTAGGGAAGAATTGCTTCCAAACATCGTGTTCTTGTTACCCATCATCGCTTTGCATCAAAATGGCCTCCCATGCAATGAAATTGCTGCAAAAAATATTGCACTTAAAATAACCATTTACTGGATCATCAAGAACTTCAAGGAGAGAGGTTCAACTGCAGTGAAGAAGGCTTCAGGACGTCCCAGAGTGTCCAGCAAGCACCATGACCGTCTCCTCCTGAGGAGTCAGTTAAGGAATCATGTCACCACCAGAGCAGAGCTTGCTCAATATCGGCAGCAGGTTGGTGTGAGTGCATCTGCAATCACAGTGAGGCGAAGACTTTTGGACAATGGCCTGGAGTCAAGAAAGGCAGCAAAGAAGCCACTTCTCTCCAAGAAAAACATCAAGGACAGACTGAAATTCTGCAGGAAGTACAAGGATTGGACAGCAGAAGACTGGTGCAAAGTTATTTTCTCTGATGAAGCCCCCTTCCGACTGTTTGGGAAATCTGGAAAATCGATAGTCCGGAGAAGAAAAGGTGATCGCTACCATGAGTCCTGTGTCGTGCCAACAGTGAAGCATCCTGAGACCATCCATGTGTGGGGTTGTTTTTCATCCAAGGGAGTGGGCTCTCGCACAATTCTGCCAAAAAACACTGCCATGAATAAAGAATGTATCAAAACGTCCTGCAAGAGCAACTTCTAACGATCCAGGAGCAGTTTGGTGATGAGCCGTGCATTTTACAGCATGTTGGAGCACCATATCACAAAGCAAGAGTGATAATGAAGTGATCGGAGATCATTACTTTGAAATTTTGGATCCGTGGCCAGGCAACTCCCCGGATCTTAATCCCATTGAGAACATGTGGTCAATCCTCAAAATGCGAGTGGACAAGCAGAAGCCCACAAATTGTGGTCAACTCAGAGCACTAATAATGCAAGAATGGAATGCCATCAGTCAGGATTTGGCCCAGAAGCTGATGTCCAGCATGCAAATATTGACTCTTTGCATATTTTGAATGTTTTTGCCAATAAAAGCCATTCAAACTTATGAAATGCTTATCATTGTTTTCCAGTATACCATAGAAACATGTGAAAAAATATTCTACAAATACTGAAGCAGCAAACTTTGCAAAACACAACATTTATGTCACTGCCAATGCTTTTGAATACTTTTGTCTCTTCAGCAATGGCTGTAGAGACAATACTTTGAAAATTGTTTGTTAACTGTGTGATAGACTTCACTTACTAACAATGTGCAAAGTTGAATGCAAGTAAATTCAGGGTGAGCTGGTTCATACTGTGCTCTTTTAGGACACCAGCTGATCCATCTGCATTGAGCTGGGCTGTTGTAAGAAGCAAAAAGGTCTTCTGTGTCCTGTCTAGTACTGACATGTTTAATATTTGAGTGCTTGATGGAACGGGAAAGCTGACTGTGACATGAAGGCTCAATACTCCAGCATGCTGTTTGCCATGAGGTTTTGCACACTCAATAATGCATTATGCTTGACATACAGAAGTGGCCATTACACATTTATTTGCCTTCCTTTCTGTGTTTGTGTTTTGTGTCTGCATGAAAGTGTTTAACAGAGAAGAGATCAAAACATTGTGGTTTTGGGCTTTTCCTTGAGTCAATTCACTTTTCTGAGTCTTGATATTAACCTCCTGAAACAAGAGTGTGACTGCTGTGTGCATTTTCATTTGTAACTGGTTGCACCTAATGAACAAGCCATACATTTATTTATTTTTTTAAATCTAGAGAAACATTTTTTATAAAAAAGTGATGCCCACAAATGTGGACAGCGGGATTAAGTTATGAAACCAAGCTTAAACAAATTCTGATTTTATTCATCACATTTTTTGTTAGGGTTGTTGGATATTCATGTTAGACATTACAGCTGATTTTCTGTTAAGATGAATAAATAATTCTGATTAAAAGTAATGGCCAGCATCTAGTGTGATAGATTTTTAAAATTAGCTCTGATTACCATTGTACCATATCTGCCCAATATGTAAATCTCCAGTGGTCTGTCTGTCTGCACTGGTTTCAGAACAGTGGGAAATTCTCCTTATTTTCATCCTAACTCCTTATAAAACCTATGAAAGCAACATTTTTTAGCTTTTGGAAGAACCCATAGTTTCTCAATGTGAAAATGATCTGTAAATATATTGGAATGCATTTGCAAACGTTAATGAACAGAACCATATTGTACAGTGATGACTGATGAATAAGGTCCCAATTTCAACATATGTGGACATCATGTTTATGAGTGAGCTGATGCACAAAAAAAGATTTTTTTTAAAGTGGCATATCAAACAAAACTAGAGCCCTACTCTTTGCAAATAAACAGGTTTCAATGAAAAAACAAAGTGGTTTCTTACCAGAAGCACTTTTGCCTGCGCCTGTAGAAGTGCTTCATGGAAATCGACGCCGTGCTGTTGTGTCATGTGACTCGACAGGGACGTCACTAGGATTGGAAGACAGGGGGGGCTTAGCCCCCAGGGTATTTGTAACTTGCGTTTGCAAAATCTTTGCACTCACATCTAGAGCTACACTTATGTCAACAACCAGTCAAGAAACCAAGATGTTAACAAGTATAACGTGACATATCCTCTTCTTCCATTTCTACTCTGTTAAAGAAAAGTTACTGTAATGTTAGCTTTTAGACACATCAAAGCTGCTTGGGGGAATTTACTCAGGCCAGACTTTGCTCCGGATGAGTTATTCTATAAGCATTGACTTAAATGTCTGCTCATGTAAATGTATGATAAAGCAATAGCATACTATATCTAATTCCTCTCTATATAAGATAAGTTGTCCACAGAATGCTATTTAATTACTCTAATTACTGTAACTGCGCTGTGGATTGGTTCAATCAGAGTGTAATTTCGCTGTGTAGTTTGGCTTGCATACAGTTTAACCCAAGAACCAGAATTTTAAGGTCATAGTGAAATTTGACAACACAGGTTTGAGCGTTTCTCAATTAAAGATGATTTATTCTGCCAAATGATGTATACAATGTATGATATAAATCAACAACAAAAAAGGCAGTATTCAAATAAAGGAAAATTAAGAATGAAATCATTTTCAAAACCACAGTCAACGGTTACTTTTTGTTTATTGTCTACTTCATTGGTGGAAGCATCAAAAAATGCTCAATGAATTGAAAGATACAATGGTAATAGCATGAACAGGGACCCTATGACATTTAGTTTTCAGTGACAACAACATTCTGTGGGGATTGATATTGTTTTATATGCCTATTATAGAGATAGGTTATATTATTGGCAAAGAATAAAGAGTTGTGATTAGCTTGCTAAGTTCACCATTTCTTGTATTTCGCTTGTTCACTCTAGCTAGACTACAGTTTTCCATAGCAAACCAAAATATCCCCTTTCCTTTACCTCAAGAAAACGTAGCTAAAGGTAAGCAGGTAATTAAAAACAACTTACAATTTCTCTCTGTGTCACGACACTTACCAATCTTCCTTTCACCATTACCGTGTGTATCGGTGTGTGTGTGTGTGGGCGGGAGGGTGCATAGCGAGTTCAACCTCAGACCAAACTAGAGTAACGACGAGACGAGATCAATCCTCCAGTTACTTGCAGCGCTCCGGTCTGCAACGCTCTGAAAGCTGCCACAGTTCACACCAATGCAACGAGATGGTGCGGTGCATCATCTTGATAGCACAACGACTCTTTGTACTTCTGTCCAACTTCCGACTTTTCGGCTATTTTTTTGTAGCTTGATATATATCATTTGTTGCGTCTAATTCTAAATATGAATGAGGATATGGTTATTGATAAATCGAATTGTTATTGTTGTTCTTATTATCATTTAGGGGGGCTTAGGAACATTTTGGGGTAGCTTCAGCCCCCCTAAAATAGGCCTAACGACGTCCCTGTGACTCGATGTGCCAGAAGTTTAACTTTTTAAGGGTTAGTTCACCCAAAAATGAAAATGATCCCATAATTGACACCCTCAAGCCATTCTAGATGTATATGACTTTCTTCTTTCAGCCAAACACAATCGTATATTAAAAAATATCTTGTCTCTTCCAAGCTTTATAATGGAAGTGAATGGTACCTTAGATTTTGAAGCCCAAAAAAGCACATCCATCCATCAGGGGGTTAATAAAGGCCTTCTGAAATGAAGCGATGTGTTTTTGTAAGAAAGATATCGATATTTATAACTTTATAAACTGTAATCACTGGCATCTGGTAATTGCCATCCGCACGTTAACTAGCGTCCGGTAACGGCCATGTTCACAAGAGAGTCGAGTTTCGGCGTATGACGTAGGCGTAGTGTAAGCTCCGGTGAGAAGTGACGAACGCAGAAGCGCAGAGGATAGAGGAAGCCAGTGTTTGGCTGAAAGAAGAAAGTCATATACACCTAGAATGGCTTGAGGGTGAGTAAATTATGGGATAATTTTAATTTTTGGGTGAACTAACCCTTTAACTGACAGTCTAGAGTGTGGTGAACAGTATTCAGTAATTTTAAATAATTTTGTGTTATGTATAGTGAAGCCAAAATACAAATTACACATGTGTGGACACAGTGTCGCACAAGGTTAAAGAAAGTTTACCTAAATACTGAGATTATGGTGAAGTGTGAATGAGATTTAAGAGCTGTGGCAGAGAATTTAAGAGCTGTGGCTGAAATCGTTCTGTACTTACCTTAATTTGAATCACTGCCCCCAGTGGCTGAAACTGGAAATGTAGAGGGTATGAGCATGTGTGAGCACCAGTTTCCAGGTGAATTAATTGTCCACAGAGTGGTGCCAAAAGCAAGTTAGATATTTTGGTTGTGAATTATGTAATACAGTCACAGGTGTGCATATTTTATTTAACAAATGCCCAAACCCTAAACCTAACCGTCTGTGGCATAAAATAATTATTTTAGAACTAAAATGCAACCTCTGAATTTTGCTCACCGTTGTTTATGTGAACACAATTAATAACTGGTTCCCACGGGACTCGAATCATTAGCCCCAGAGAAAAATGCAATCATTCCAGAATTGATACAAAAATGTGTAATGGGGGATGTTGGTTGTCAGTAATTCGAATGAATGCCATTGATTGCCGGACGCAGGAACATTTGGAAGTGACATTTTGATTTCCTGTGTGATCATGTTGAAATTTCAATCTGTTCCTCACATAAAGATAACATATAGCTTCAAAAGACTTGGAATAGCACAGACTAACTTGATGTATTTTTAGATCTTTTTTCATTTGGAGCTTAACTGTATGTTTATGTTGTTTGGGAAAGCATTGCATCCACATTCTGTTAAACATATTTTGGGTTAAAAAAAATATACAGGTTAAGATTGACACAATGATGAGTAAATGATTACAATTTGCCTTTTTGGGTGAACTATATAACTATATATAATATTCCCAGCATATTTCTACTTTTGGATTTTTTCAAATAAGATGAAATGAAGAAAATATGATTATTTTGATTATTTTATTAATAAAACATTTTTTGCAAGAATTTATTAAAAATGTTATGACTTCCATGCAGTTTAAGGGTACAAGAAATATGAAATGAGAACATCCACTTTGATTTGTTCAAGAGCTCCCGTGTGGCCGTGTGTGTGCCAGTGCATACATACTGACCGGTACAGTAGTGGAGCACACAAGTGTACACTTTCAAAAAGCACTGTATAGAAAAAACAAAACAACAGTCGTGGATTTCCTCATTTTTTGTTCTTGATGGGCAGTGATGTTTCGTGAACTCAAAATAGATGACCAATAAAAAAAAAAAAAGAAAAAAATGTGAGAAATCTTTCAGCACAGAATAAATAGTTTTGGATAGCGATGTGTAAACTTTTAGACATCACGTTTTCACACAGTAGCAAACAGACATACACACTCACTGCTAACATTCTGTCAATTTAACGTAATTTGTAACATCCCCCACTATCATCGTATTACACCGCTACAGAAAAAAATTAAGTTGTTTACATTATTTACATTTGAAATGGTTCTTCACTTTCCTGGGGTGATGATTAGGCTGATAGATCAGTCCACACTAGAATAAGCTTTGAGTCCAGCCGAACATTTTTGTCAAATCACGTAGAATAAGTTCATGAATCTCTGCACAATTGAGTTTTTTCCCCTTTGCCTTAGAGGAACAGAACATTTAGATCTTTAGAACATTTTCATGACAAATTTATGTGACCAAAAAATCAGCTCTTGACATTGTTTCCAAGGTTATTGCCAAGAGTCCTAACCAACCAGATGTTTCACACAACTTCAAGAGTGATGTGTCAACCTTGTGTTTGTTTCACAAACTCATGCACACAGTGATTTGATTCCACAGTATACCAAATGTCCAAATAAAAGGACTACCTTGGTCTTTATTCCATTTTTATGTTTTTCCAGTGGGTTCAGTAAAAAGAGACTTTACGTCACATTCACGTTTCCTGTAATGGCAATGACATAACATCAATGTACCAGTGTTTACCTTTCAAATGTTTTTAAATAACAGAATGTGGTGTGGTTATAGTTGTTCTGAGAATTATGACTCATAAGAAAAGTATTCCTGTGCAACGTCAACATTAGTGGCATAAATATACGAAAAGTACAGGTAGCGTAAGATGCGACGCTGACATGGCCATTATGATTCTATCTTGCAAATTAATGTACCATCAAAAACATATTAAGCATTCTTATCTATATAGTTAGAATGAGCTTATTATTGCCACTTTCATATTTATTATGTTGTGAAATGATTGAGGCAATTATTTGGATAAAAAAACAAAAACTGCAACGTATGCATAGAACACCATGCACAGAAGTGACTAATTAGAAAACAATAAATATGCTATAATTAAAAAATGTGTAGAATAATTCTTCATTTGGTAAATCTGATACATTAGTCATACTGTACTGTATGATTTATCAGAATAATGTTTTTATAATCTCTTGATAATCTCTTATTGATCATTTTATTAATAATAATATCCTCATCTTTTTTATTTAAAAGTACATAAAATATTGAATCACACCCTGTCCTTGAACAGATGTTTGGCTGAAATATTTGTAAACATCCCCTTCACTCCAACACTGTCGAAAAGATATTTACTTACCTAAAATATAGATTTGAATTTCTATTTTCGATTATTTTCGAGTTAATGTGATAAGGATCTGAAGATTTGTTTATTTATTAAATACTAATGTTCCCGTTTATATCTGGAGGTTTAAAACTATTTAAAACCTCTGATTGTTCAAAAAATAGAACTAGTATGAATATCTGGCTATTTTATAACATCACCATACTGTATTCATTTTAATCTCATATTCAAATGTCACCAAAAATCTGAATGATTACACTTCATAGACTTTATTCACAGTAGCGCCATACTAGTACAACCCATTGAACTATCCCTCACAGCCTCTTTGTTTTATCCCATCAAATATTAAAGATGGCCCTGCTCTGAGGTTGAGGTCCATTCTGATGAATATGTGAGTGTGAGCTTGACCTTTTACCTCTACTGATTCTCTGAGCTGAATTAATATTGGTAACACTTTATTAATAGCTTAGAAACAATGGTAACGCTAACAAGGTTCTATCTGTTAATATTAGCTAATGCATTACGTATCATTAACTAACAATGAACGGTATATTTTAAAGCATTTATTAATCTTGGATAATGTTAATTTATAAAGATAAAATTGTTCGTAGTTATTTCATAATGCATTATGTTAACATATATATTGTAACAAACCGTATGTAAAATGTATTAATATATGTTGAAATTAACATTAACTTGAATTAAAATGTGCTGGAAAAAAAATACCGTTGATGTTAACCAATGTAGTTAACTAATATTAACCAATAACCTTACTGCAAAGTGTTACCAAAACAATAACAAACATAACATTAAATAATGCTTAACAAATCATTAATTCATGTATATTCAATTAAATCATGTCACAAAACTTAGATTCATATATTTTCATATACATCAATTATTCAGTCTACATAAATTACTGATCCGTTAAGCAGAATATGTTTAATGATTTATTAATAAAAGTAACTATGGAGTATTATCTGTATATACTGCATTTTAACAGGAGATTGGGTTGTAATAAGAAAATAAAAGGTACATTATACTAAACTGGATATATTATTTTTCAATTCTTAATTTCTCTGATTATGTCCAAAGGTTTTGTTTTACCAAGAAATGTTCCTGGTTCTACACAAGTTAAGCTCAGTCGACAGCATTTGTGGCAAAATGCTGATTACCATAAAAATGAATTTTGACCTGTACCTCCTTTTAAAAAAAAGAAAAAATCAAGGTATTAATGATGGAATTGCAATCGTAGTGAATGGAGTGTTTAAATGTAGAAATGTAAAACTTATTAACTTTTAAAATTACTTTCATTCTTCTGTTAAAAATTCTTACATTGTTATTACAGGGTTTACAGTGTTATGGCAATGAAGTAGTAAAGTTAGATCTAACTTTTCAAAGAAAAATGATTAAATAAGTGATTTTATCACACTAAAATCATGTAAACACACATATTGTTTACATCTTGTTGTGGCTATACTTTTGAAACAGTGAGTATTTTAACATTTACGAATTGGCCCAATTCTCTTCCATTGTAAGAGCCATACTGTAACCCTGAAGTTGAAAACAAGTTGAAATTAATTTCTTTGAAAGTCAACATTATTCCACAAAAGCTGTCGATCGAGCAGGGATATTCCTTTTATTATTGATACTGATTGCTCAATGTGTCAAACAATATATTACAAAGATATACAGTAGTTAAGAATATATAACTAGGTTGACAATGAAAAGAACTTGGAAATAAGAGCTGTTTGTTAAATGAAACTTCAGGTCATATACTGGAAAAATGTAGTCAAATATCGAAATTTCATCAATGTAGACAATCCTCTCAGATTTTACAAAACCAAACGAAACTGGAAAAACAAATCATACACTATAAACTTAAGAGTAGGTCTTGGCCATCATATTAAGACAAGTTTACATAAATTCCCGTGGCGTTGTGGGATTTTTGCGTATCTGTTTGCGTTGTTGTTTTTAAAGGTCTTCATCACTGTGACACGCTAGTGAGCATGAGGTACAATTACACCTGTGGCTGTTAGCGAATGCACCTCCTATTATTTTTCATTCTTTTCTTGCTTCCACGAAAAGACATTAAATACCAATGCATGTTGTGTTCTCATCGGCTAATAGCCAAACAGACGGAAGTCATAAGTTAATGAAACTCTCGATGTGTTTAAGTATGACCATATGCGTTACAACTTGTTTTTGTCACCCGGTCAACATAATTCGGTCTGTCAGGCTATGGTAAGACAACAGGCACACACTTAACACATCTGACAAAAATTAAACCAAGACACCGATGGTGAGATATCAGCTGAAACAAACTCACTTGCATTTGATATGGATGATACATAGATTATTTCCGATAATTCTGATTTTGATAAAATTTCCTTTGTTGTCTCGATATAAATTGACAAAATTAGTATGACAACTGCAATACGCCGACACTCCCTATCTCTGCAAGACGTTGTGCAAAGTTCACAGCACAGTAACAATTCTATAGCAACTTTGAGGTAAGTTCACTGTTGCTAGGGGCTCGGTGATTTACATCACAATGTAAAACTCTCAAATCTTGCAAAACTCTCTATCATTTCTCCCTTGAAAATAGATCGATATTCTCATCCAAGCCCTTTTAACCCAAGCTACAACCATTGAAGATTTACAAATGTTTTCAAAGAAGAGAAAATAAAAAGTGGGAGGGGGAAACTGAGAGACACGAATATCAAAATGAGTCTGTTCATCCGTGACTTGCTCTTATTACGTTAATTACACTTGTGCTAATTTTTCAACCAAGCTGTTTAATACAATAGCCTATATTTTTTGTTTTGCGTTGTGTGGACCAGTTCTTTTGTGTGTCCTCGCAGCTTTTTTGCGAGGATATCTTGGTTTGGCACTGCATGGAATACCACTTCCCTGTTAGTTGAGCAATTTGTGAGTCTTCTTGTTCTGTTACAGCCCAATCACATGACAGCCATTGTGCGTCCATAGCGTGTGGCTGAAACTGCACATTTTAGTCCCACTCAGTGGTCTGGGGTGCGGCTTGAACTGCCCAGTATTCGGGATGGCCTCACTCGGTTGTAATGGAAGACTGACCCTCTAAAAACCGCCACACCAGAACAATACATTTGTGCTCTCCCCAGTTTTGCCTATGCAGGCTCTTATGTTCACATACTTTTTTATCAGAGGCTTTCTTTGCTGGGACTCTGAGGTCACTGTCGTTTTTATCAGTCTTTGCCTCAAATATGACATATTTTGGCATATGACAATATGAGGATATTTTAAAGTTCTTGTTTTGATATTCCGTTACCATGTCAGGCCAATGTGATGCAGCTGTTTTTGAAGAAAAAATTTGGTGTGACTCTACAAAAATGCAGTACATTAATTGTTAATAAGCTAGATTAATAAATTAATCCACACAAGAACAGTTGGTATGTGTTACCCTGAAACACTTGCTTGTCCTTTTTAGCTAAAATAAAAGAGATTGTTTACCATTAACCATTATTTTCACAATATGTGGACACTGAAGCAATACAACAAATTCATACCAACCAGTTTGTAAGTTGAATGTGTCTGTTTCCTGGTTTGATCACTGTTTGTAAAGTTTTCCAGAGGACCTGGCCTCATCAGAATAATACGCCCCCAAATAATTCATTTCACAGGATATTCAAAGCTCACTTTGATGTTCCAATATGGTATTTACATGGCTGTTGGCATGGTGAATAGGAGTCGTCCTCGGTCTTGTTCGATATCCCTTCCAGCAATTTCCATCAGAACCAATGTGCACGGATATTGTCAAAGGAGTTGAAAGGCTGCCAGTAGAACGGTATCTTTGAAGCAGGTAAGGCTACAAGCTCCTTTCCTTTGTTGATCGTGCTGTATTGGCGGCCTTTGGGTACATTGAGATAGGAACGGGAGGTGACGGAACTGAGAGAGAATGGCAGACTTGGTGGGTTACTGCAAGTCTGAGGACATCCAGTCACCTCCCTCCTAGCCTGAAAGATCAGTTCTGCTCTGATGTGGCCATGGTGGAAGGGGGGGTCACGGATGCATGAGGATTTGGACCCCCCCGCCCTGGGTTGCTCACACGTTAATGTTAACCGCTGATATTGCTCAGTCTGTTTTTAAAAAGGAAAAGCTGATCGCATCCTCAGAGTACATGGTTGGGGCAGGGCTCACAGGCCAGAGACCATGACCCTGTAGGAGGGGGGCATGTGTCTGTGGTGCGGGCTGGAGGCCGGGCTGCTTGTGGGACTGCCGCAGCTCGCGTCCACCCCTCCTATGGATGGTAAATAGGCGTGGTGGAGGATGGGTAGCTGCAGGGAGAGCCTGCGCTGTATGCTGTGAACACAAGAGCATAGAGGGGATAGTTAACATTGTTGTTAAACTATATACGTCTCAAAATACATATTTTCTGTTATTCCCTTCTGAGTATGTTCAATAATGGAAAAAATAACTCTTTAATGCAACAAGAGTTCACTAGAAATTATACCTTACAGCACATGAAACACTAAAATGTGCCTGTTATGATGTGTTAAGAGTGCTCTTGAAGTGAAAGAAAACACCAACACTTTTTGACTTCCAAAAAACCACAGCTCCACAGCTTACTAGATGTTAAGCAAGTTTTCTCATTTCACATTTCTCACATTATTCCCATAATTTAAGACTCTCATTCTCACCTACAATCCCTTCATAATCTTGCTCCCCAAAATGTATCTGAAGCCGGAAAGCGGAAGCCGCCGGGGCAGCGTACGTTCATGGAAGAACTGTCTGCAACACCCCAATACCACCCAGGCAGGGGGCCTGCTGAATACATTTTGTTAGAAGAATTTCTAACTGAACATTGGTGGTGACCAGGTGGAATGTTCTGATTTGATCGAAGGCGGTTCTTGCCTAAAAATTTTAAGATGCACTGGTCTACAGTATGATTCTTAAAGTATTTGATGTCATTCAAATACTGAGTTTATTGCTCCTTGTTTTTGTAAAGCAACCTTGAGTATTAGAAAGGCGCTATATGCATTGTGTTTGAAAAGATGTCACATAATTCTTTAATACTCTTAATTTATAAAAAGGAATCTCTTCAACTTCTGCAGAAACCTCTCATCCAACATGAACCTGGCTGTGTGGATCTCCTGACATGAAGTACATTACATGCCTGCATTGAATGTCAGTTTCAAACTGCACCCCAAGAGGCTGAAGCCCTTTAAATCAAATTCATAACAAAATGCCAGTTATATAAAGTACACAGACCACACCTCTGCCTATCGATTTTGAGATTGAGTTATTTTTTCCAATTAAATATTAATTCTACACATAAATTAATGAAAATATCTACTGTGTTTGAAAATAATTAACACTGATTAGTATTAGATGCTACAGGTATAAAAAAAGGACAAAAAGTGCATATGCCAATGACATTAAACCTAATAAATATTTGTTTATCATTTATTGCAGACAACGAGAACAAGCATTCTAAATAACCCAGTGCATATTCCCTATAGTAGGTAGTGTTATTTAGCTGGGTCAAGAGTCCATTGGCTACTGTGTGTGTGTGTGTGTGTGTGTGTGTGTGTGTGTGTGTGTGTGTGTGAGAGAGATGAACAGTGACACAGTGCAGAATCCATCCCCAGTGTTATCAAACATTCATGTGTGCTGGTACTAGCTTTGAGTTCTCCTCTAATTTCACTCTCCTGTCTATTTTCAGGGTCCAGTGCCTTCAGCGCTGGCTGGGAATCACAAGTTATGTAACCCAAACCCTCTCTCCCTCTCTTCTTTTCCTTTTTTTTTTTTTTTTTTTTGTTTGCTCATGACAGCCCATTGATGTTTGCAACTGTATTTTCCATAGCTGCATATTATTTCTCACTGGCCCTGTAATGGAGTCTATACAACAATATGTAGTAGTGCATACATTAAATTAATGTAATTGACAGATAAAATATTACACCAAGTAGCATTTGCAAACAAGTTATATATTTTTTTAACTAAATCACTGTAGGCCATCTCAGCCATTTGATTTTTACCAACCGGTGTCATTCCTTTTAGTGAATGTATGAATCAGCTTCCCCTGTTTTGTTTTGAAAATGTGCTTCCTTTAAAATAAATGCATTTGGTGTAATGTTTTCCTTTCTAGTGCAATGCCTTAAGTATGGCTCACATGTTCAAATATTTTTGGGGGCCAGTGTAATGTACATGCAGGTGTGTGAACTTACTGTTCTGGTGAGTTGATGTCTTCTAGTGGACCTCTGCTTATCCTGGATGGATCCATGGATCCCCACTGGGACTGGGGTTTCTGCTCTAAGTGATTCTTCAGGGACTTGTTTCCATCTATAAACAAAGGAATTATGCTCAGAGCACGTAGTCATTGCTGTCAGGATGCTGACGTCATTGGTGGATGCAGCTGAATAACTTTGAGTCAGAAGTTGACATATCAGGTTGGCATGCTTGGAGGTGTGCAATGTATAATACTTCACTCATTTTTTTTTCTCTGGGTGACAGTGACAGGAAAAGAGTGTCACATGCTAAAATGAGTCACCATTAGACAGCTGCATCATCGAGATACGAGGAACGCAATGTTTGATATCAGCTTCTCTTACCATTGCCATCCGTGATGTTGCGTATGCTCAGTATATTGTTGACGTCTTGGTAATGGTTTTGTTTGATGTAAGGAGTCTTTTCAGGAGTGTCTTGGAGTTGCATCGTAACCTCTTCAAGTTCCTTATCCAGCTGAAATACACACATTTTTAAAAAAATTGTGAAAGGAGATTAATAAATACATTAATATCTAGATTTTTAAGAAATGTGAGTGGCCACACACATTGCTATACATAGAGTGCAGTGGGTGGTTGCAAAGACATTGCAAAGACAGCATCCTCCTACAATGTAAGAAGTTGGGTTTGTTTTACCTTCTACTGTATGAAAAGTAAATCTCTTGTCAAAAAGCCACACAATTTGAGGTGTCATTCATGTCTGTCGTGCAAACAGTGCTTGCAATTTTTTCAAATCCCACTTTCTAAGTATGAGCAATAATAGTGATGCATACCTTAGCAAGCACCACTAAATAAATCTCTGAGATGGAGTATTAGATATTGTTATCAATGTGATATTTGTTGTTAAAAGTTTTTAGAAATTCAATCAGTAATGATATTTGACATGTTTTCAGCCTGTGAGACTTGTGTCACCTCTGTGATTCTCATACGGAGGCGGTGATTATCAGTCTGTAGTCCATCCAGACGGGACGTGTTAGCCTGGTTAACACTCGTCACCGATGTGGAAGTCTTGGAATCTTCCTTCTTCTGGTTTTGAGTGAACTTTAACCTCCGGTTCTGCGTGGCAGCATCTGGGTTTGTACGCATTGTGATAAACTAACAAAAAAGAGAAAGCAAATACAAACATTTGAGATCTTGTTATTGATTGTCCCTTGTATATATAGTGTTAAAAATGCTTCTATTTTGCATTTGTCTACTTTAATACAGTTGTTCTCTAGTTTTAATAATTATATTATCAGCATAAAAATTTCAGTGAAAAGTTGAGCTGAAAAATTAACATGAATTTCTTAGTATTTGGAATACATCAATGACAAAATGCACTCTAGTAGTGCTGAATCTTAAATATTTCTTATTCATTTTACATCCTAACATTTCTTTAAGACTTTTTTAAATCCTAAACTTTTATTTTCAGGTTTAAAATAGATTTTGTATCCTAGAATTTTATTGTGGACTCTACTTTTGAAAGTAGAATCTTTGTTATTTTTAACTGCACTTAACTGTCAAGACAAGGATTCAAATATTTGTAGTTTTTCAAAGGTAACCTTGCAAGGGATTTGCACAAAACAAATGCCAGAATATCCTTTTCACTGACCTATACAATTCTGTCCCCACAGGGTCGGATGAGTCTGTGTGTTGCAGAACTCACCTTTGGCACAAACACCAGACACAGTGTGATGGTACTGCAGAAGATAATGACCAGTGCCACAATGCAGAACTGCACGTTTGGTTGATCCCGTGTGAGGAAGGACACCGCTGCCCCAATGATACACATGATGCCCACATTGTACACACTCATACCAATGTACTTGCTGTCATTCAGGGCTGGAATGCTCACGTTTCTGGTCTCCCAGGCCAAGAAACATCCAAACAACTAAAAAAAACAGAAGAATGGAGGTAAAAATTTAATATTACAGATCAAAGACCAGTGCACATTCATTAATTGGAGAGAGGCAAATGTAATTATTTAAGAATCAACCACGGAAAAACTCTCATTGATCGACCAATTATTTGAAAATTGTGATGTGACTGCTTCTTGTCACAATGCATGGATGCTGTGAATGGTTTCCAGGCCATCGCAAAGCAGTTGCTATGGTGTTCTTTTTTTAGATATAGATTCAGTAGTTTGCGAGTAAATGTAATCCTGCACTGAGGATAGTGTAAACGTGTGGCTCGCTGTCCTGGGCGAAATGGGCTCGAGGCTAGACCCTAGCTCGAATACCCCCTGACTTAAGATTATTTATTGATGGATAGATAGGAGGACAAGGGGAGGTGGAGGGATGCCAGAATACTCAATGCCACATAGAGGTAAGCAGCTGTTTATATAATCTTACTCGGGCAATGTGATTGGTCGGATTAAATGACTAGTTCCTCCCGAACCTTGTTAAATGTTACTCCATTTCAGTCATTTGCAAGTAAATGTAATTCTGCACTGAGGGTAGTGTAAACATGTGTGGCTCACTGTCCTGACTCAACCCTGAGCTCGATTACCCCCAGAAAACGGGACAGCGAGTTGTTCTCTGAGCTTTTGGTTCTACTAAAATATGATAGAACGAGCGGGGGTGCTAGTGGAGGCAGCCTCGCACTAGGGTCCGCACTGGGGATAGGAAACTGGGAGGTGTAGAATAGGTAGAGATGTAGAATAAAAATAGACTGAAGCACTGAAGAGACAGTGACGGATGCTGCCTCATGGAAATAAGCTCTGAAAGCACTGGAGGGATTGTTACACCCAAACACAGTAGTGCAGGGGAGCCTAGGACGGAGGAGTAAATTCTAAATAACTAAGTTAATAATTCTATATAATAATTCTATATAATAATTGGTGGGTTTGAGGAATGGGCCCATGCAGTGAACGGGCAAACCCCAAAGGAAGGGACACAGCGGCCACATGTGCAGGTGAGCCCAACCTGCTATGGGATGGGGGCCCTCGCTGTATTCGTCCGGGAGAGTCCTCGAGTGTTTGAGGCGTGCCCGTCCAGCAATTTGTGATGGGGGGGCTACCAGACTGGCAGATGAAGATGAAGTTGGAGGAGCGGGAGAATCACCGCATTTAGAGGCAACAAGCAGATCATAGAGCTGAGCTTTGTTTGCAGGCCGAGGGTACATGATATCTGCAACTGCAAGAGCATGTCTTAATCCGTTGATGGTCCATTTGGCTATACTGGGGATGGAATGGTCGATTAGACGTGGAAGAGGCATTAGATAAGGAGGTATGTGAAGCCTAGGAGAAGAAATATCCGAGCGTGAAGCTCGGCGGCCTCGATTCGCTGCTGGAAGTTGAGGAATAGGAGTTCGGAGAGACAGAGATGATCCTGGGCTCGATGAGTGTGGAGTCCTGAGCGATTGAAAATTCAGTTCATGTTCAAGGGACATCTTCGAGTATGGGTTGGGGGTAATGCAAGAAGACTCAATGCCACATAGAGTTAAGCAGCTGTTTATATACTCTTACTCTGGCAGTGTGTCAGAGTAAATTACTTGCTTCTTCCAAACCTTGTTAAATGAAACTCTATTCATTTAAACTCTAAATGAAACATAATGCGGTTGCTAAGGTTTTCTGTGTAGTTACTTACTGGCTAAAGTCAAAGAGCCTACCACTAGTTTCTATAATATTCTGGTCCCTTAGATATGTCTCTGGTCCCTTCTCAAAGTAAGTCTATTGACATTTATAATCCTCCAAGAGAAAATGGTTTGGTTTCTTTGCTTAAAAAAAAAAGAAGGTATTAGCACACTTCTCCTAAACAAGCAGCACCGTTTGATGTATCATCCGTGTCCGTAGCACAGACGATGTGGAATGAGTTACACAAAGTTCAATGCTTAGTGTTAAGGGTTCGATCAAATCCATAGCCCATAGGCTTGCTATGGCTAAAAGAATGTCACACTTTATCTACACAGCATTGTGTCAAATTGTCTAGTAATATCATCTTTATCTTTAATTTTTGGCTGGCAATTTATATGCAGCTTAATTTGAAAGCACACCAATGAAAGGATAAGGCAATTCAACATGGGCCATTTTGCCTAAAAACCATCTTCACCTTCATCAACTTGCAGTCTTGAGTTCACAGTGATGAATTATAATGACAGCGAGAATGAACTTACTTAGCTCCCAATGCTTCTAAAGACAGCTAACAACACCTGTATAACTTTCCCAAGTAGTCTGCGGTAATCAAAACACCTTTGTGTGCAACTGAGAGCGAACTCTGAGCAATATGACTCACACTAACTCAATGACGCACACTCCCAGATTTGATTCTGCCCCCACTCTGCTCAAATCTCTACTATTTTTCCCCTCTCACACTTTCTTTTACTCATTCACCCTCTTTCATTCTCTGTCTCTTTCATCTCCCTTGTTCTAGTGGAACATGTCGACTGTAAGTGATTTAAAAACATATTATCATGCAAGCAGGTTTTCAAACCTAACAAGGGAAAGAAAGAGGAAGTTGTCACGTACAGTGTGGCACATCTCTGCAAACGAGAATCTATGGCTATGTTTCCACAGTCAGTGTTTGTCTTGTTCAAACATCTCATACGAGTGGCTTGAATACTGTTTGTATGAACAAATAATTTTAAACTCACTCTCAAATCAAATCGAATCAGCCATCAACTCGAATACAGTGCCCAAATCAAATGTGGCATCTTTGTCAATAACATCAAATCTCATCGGTTCTTCTACGTGCACATAAAAACCAGTGAGGCTTGATGTTATTGACACTCTCAAAATGTGGAATCCTGACATTTTTAGGGAGTCGCTTCGGTAATACAATGTGGTTGTCACTCTTGTTTATAACCGAACTATGTATAAATGTGGAAAACAGGACTGTGAACCGCATTCTCCTGCAGAGTGAATGTAGCTAGCCTCTATCTCCTGTATCCTTGATATATAAAAACATGTCAACTGTTAGGGATGTGAAAACTGTGCTGATTTAGTAGAAGGTGTCTAAAGTTGAAAATTGGATGGTAGCGGAAATTTCTAGGTAAGGAATGTTACATCTCAGAGAATATTTTTTTTTTTCATGCAGTTACGGGGACAGAGTGGTAAAACAAGTCTGTGTGTGTGTGCTTGTGAGTACTGGGCAATAGAAGCATTCTAACAGATGAGCAGAGAAAGAAAGAGACAGGGAGATATTCAATGGTGCACAGCTGAACTTTGACACGGATCGTTAACGGTAAAGGAAGTAAAAGCATGAGTAAAGGCCTGTCAGTCAAGCTAACCACCTGCTATTCCAGCAGTAAGAACAAAGGGACACATCATTTCCACAGAGCACCAAGTGAGTCGAAGGGCAGGTTTTATTGTAGGATGTTGCCACCATTGACTCTAATAAAGAAAATGGGCAATGCAATGTCCAATTACCTGACTGGGGGTTTTTGATTTCCTTGGGCACCTTTCTTGTGCTCTCCAGCTAGGTTAATTAGACAAAGCAACCTTGCTCATATTATATGTACTCCTAGGGGTAAAATTGATCAAATTCAAGTCAGTTAGTTTGCTTGATAAAATAAGCTACATTTGCATTTCTAAGAAAGCTTTTAGTATTTTTTAGGTTTGTATAATGCTTTTGCAGTGAAAAATAGGATAATTAAAGTAATAAGCCATTAAAGGATGTGTATTACAATGACTTTTCCAAGGGTATTTGGTGTTCTTAAAGGAATGTTCCAGGTTCAATTGACAGCATTTGTGGCATGATGTTGATTACGACAAAAATGAATTTTGACACGTCCCTCCTTTTCTTTACAAAAAGCAAAAATCAAGGTTAGAGTGAGACACTTACAATGAAAGTGAATGTGACCAATTTGTAGAGGGTTTTAACAGAAATGTAAAGCTTATAATTTTATTAAAGCACTTACAATAATTCTGTTAAAACTTGTGTGTTATTTGAGTTGTTGACATAGTTATGTTTACAGTCATTTTAGGGTTTTTAAGGTTTGTTGACATTACATCGTCATGGTAACGCAGTTGTAAAATTGCTTATAACTTTACACAGAAAAGGTTAGAAAGAGATGTTATCACACAAAAATTATGTTTACATGCATAATGTTTATGTCTTGCGGCTATACTTTTGAAACAGTGAGTATTTGAAAGTTTACAGACTGGCCCCCATTCACTTCCATTGTAAGTGCCTCACTGTAACCAAGATTTTAGCTTTTTTTAAAGAAAAGGAGGGACGAGTCAAAATAAATTGTCACAAATGCTGTCGATTGAGCTTAACTTGTATTGAACCCGGAACATTCCTTTAAGCACAATGCAAAGCTGACCCACCTTACAATGGTTACTGTAACACAAAGCCTTGCATGGCTTATTGCTTTTTCACTAATATTATATAATACACAAAATATTTAATGGATAGTTACAATAATTAATATTAATTGTTGGCATAAACTATTCTTCCACAAAGTAATATAGTTCATCAGCCATAATGTAGACTGTTTACAATTGGTAGCAATGCTGCAACTTGGCACATTAAAATAGAATGTGCCGTCACAGGTGGCCCATTCAATCAGAATTTAGAGGCTTAACTATCTTTTTTATAAATTTTATTAAATATGCAAGAAAGAAAATAAAGATCACAATTCAATATGCAAATAAATTCAAGGATGAAGGCCAATAACAATTCAGTATGCAAATATTAAAATGCCAATTTGATTTTGAATGGAAAACATTCTAACAATGAACAATGTAGTCCGTGGGGAATATTAAAATTGTAAGTATCAAGTTTACACAACTCCTAAACACACAAGAGTGGGATTATAAACAAATCTAAATGTTCAGGAGTTTGAGCTGAATTCATTGCAGAGAATTGTGGAGAAGATATAACACTTTACAACAGGTTGTATTTGTTAAGATTAGTCAATGTAGGGGCCTGGGAAACTCAGTGAGTAAAGACGCTGACTACCACCCCTGGAGTTCGCGAATCCAGGGTGTGCTGAGTGACTCCAACCAGGTCTCCTAAGGTCTCAGTTGCTAGGGAGTGTAGAGTTACATGCCTCCCTGTGGTCGCTATAATGTGGTTCGCTCTCGGTGGGGCACGTGGTGAGTTGTGCGTGAATGCCGCGGTGGATAGCGTGAAGCCTCCAAACACGCTATGTCTCTGCGGTAACGCGCTCAACAAGCCACGTTATTAAATGTGTGGGTTTACGTCTCAGGTGCGGATGCAACTGAGATTTGTCCTCCGCCACCCAGATTGTAGCGAGTCACTATGCCACCACGAGGACTTAGAGCACATTGGGAATTGGGCATTACAAATTGGGGAGAAAAAGACAATGCAATGCATATATATATATTTTTATATTATTAATTTTTAAATATACAATTATACATTGTTAGTTCATTTTAACTAATGTTCTGTACTGATGTTACTGGAATTTTAATACAGTGCTGCCTTATATATGCTGTAACATTTACCTTTGATTTCCATTTGTATTTTACGATCCCACAAGAGGCACAGAATCTAATATGCCGAATGTATTTTCATGACTGCAAGATATGTTATAATTTCCCAAATGTAAAAGGAAACTGTGATATTCAGTCACTGTTGTCAATGGGAGCAGATGGTGATCATGTTGATGCTCTCTAGAATGTTCTCACTCACCATAAGGAGGCCTTTGTAGGCATAGACAATCCCCAGCCAAATGGTCATGTGCGTGTTCTCGCAGTGCTCCAGGAAGGGCCGGATTGCAATGTCTCGTCCCTGAGGATCCGCCTGTGGAGACACAGAGAGGGGACGAATGAGTGGAAACAATCCTGACTAAAATAAACACTGTTATCACTAACAACAATAATGTGATGCTGTGCTTGGCCTTATTCTGCTTTGACTTAAAATGTGTTAATGTAAATGTTGAGTAGGGTTGTTTTAAATGCATTGTTAATTAAAAAATATATACAGTCTTGAGTGACAAACTAATGTCCAATGTAACATTTGAGTCATGAAGCAAAACAGTTGAGAATTAATCAATTTAGAATTTGTTCACTTCTACCATTGTTACATATGACTTCAAGGCCACATAACTGCCTGATGTGCATGGCACACATAATACAGGCATACAACAATAATACAGTCACCTCTACTGGGTGTCACTTGAGTGCTACCAATTAACAATAACTCTTTATAGGTCAGACATTGATTGCTTTATATTGATTGAGACATCTACAGTCAGGCTATGCAACAACCTTTACTGTAATGCAAAACAGGTCAGCACAACTTCAAGAAAGTCTGTGAAAGAATAACTTATCTGAGTTCCCCTGAATGTGCTGGCTCTAAATGTAGCCAGGCTCTAACCTATTTTCTCCTGGCCCAATTTGGATAACCCTAAGCTTGTCATGCCCACAGCCTACACACACAGATAGATGGGGATCCAACTTTCAGACGTATCCTTAAGTCTTGCCGATTCCAGTTTAGTCACTGCGCGTTAAGACCCAAGCTTTTATCTGCCTTATGTGTAGGTCTATCTGAGTGATTTGAGTTTGGCATTAAGGATATGACTGCTCAGTAGACAACTTCACAAAGTGCCAGTGTGAGTAAACTGGGCCATTCAACCAAGAAGCTCTATTTATAAACAACATACTGTATTCCATGATGCGACGAATCCTAGAAGTCAACAGTCGGACAATCTTTAAATTCAGTGAGGGGGCAGATCAGAGGAAATGCTCAAGATAAACTTCACTGCTAAAGGTTTCGCAAGCAGTTTAGAATGTACATGGGACATTTGTGAATGTGATTCTTTAAAGGTGCTGTGTACAATTTCTGCATCAATAAAGCGTAATCGAGTCTGATAGTAAAAATCCCATTCATGAATGTATGAATGACACATCAGAGTCGGTCTCCCTACACGTTTAAAATACAAATTTATTTCTATGAATCAGAATATTTTGCAAGGAACTTAAAATGTATTGTTTCAACTTAAAATCAATAGATTTAATTTTTAAAAAGAATAATTTTTAATTAGATAATGTCATTCGCAGTGCTTCATGAGACTAAAGCTCATGCCCTTGTGAAAGATGTTTAGTAGTCTTGTACCTTTGTCTTTTTGTCTAATTTAAAAAATTTTTTGCTAGTAAACAAAATTTATAATGTTTTAATTCACCTCTGAGCTAGTTGGATTAGGTCATGTCTTAGAGCTCCTTTATGACGGATTTTGTGAAAACTACTTCAAGAACCAAGACTGTTGAGCTTTATAGCAACATCAAAAGCAATTACAAAAACAATGGCCTGTTTCCAGACAGGTTTCCCAAACACTTCCCCATCTTCTATTAATCGTCCAAACATGCTATCCCGCCCTAAAATCTAACACTATAGGCTGATCCAGAAGTTACTATGTCAGGCAACTCAAACAAACAGAGCAGAGAATTTCTTTAATCTTTACTGATTGGAATAAACCTTATGGCCACAAAAAAACTGCACATCAGCAATCATTAGTAGTTTATTAGTACAGGACAGGTGGGGGCAGCATGTGGGAGAATTCTGACCCCCATAATTCTGTTCTAGGATGCCGGAGACATTCCACTCAAAACAATACCATGCTTTTTGTTTAGATTGCATATTATAATGTTTATTATAAAACAGATGCATCCAGTCCTGGATACTGAATGGTCAAAACAATTTAATGAACCAATAATTGTGAAATTTTTGGATGATAAAGAGACATAAAACCTGTAATGGGGCAGTCTGGAGCAAAAAGACATGCCTCCTGTATCTTTGTAATGGCGTAGCAAGATCAACATGCTAATTGGAGAGAGAGAGAGAGAGAGGGGTGTGGAAAGACTCTGCTCCCACTGCAATCTGGGAATGATGGAGACAGAGCTGCACTTCCTCACAGAATACCCAAAATATGAAATAATCAGAAACCACTATTATCCAAAAATTATCAAATTATTCCCCCAATTTAATAATTGCACCCCAACTGAAAAACTCCCTTTTATTCTCGGCGAAAAAGTTGAATGTGCAAATATATCAGCAAGATTTGTAGCATCCTGCCATCACGTGAGGGACAACCACAACTAAGAAATTAATATTCAATAAATGTATTATTAAAAATGTCATCACCCCCCACTCACAACACAAACCTCTCATTACACATGACTGTAGATCATGTTTAATTCAGTTTATATAATGAATTAGTTAAAGTTAACTTGATGCATAATTAATCATAATTTTTATTATCTGTTTTTCTTTAATGTTCTTCAATGTTTTTCCTTTTATATTGCTTGATCAAATCCTAATTCAAATGTTCTAAACTATTTTATATGTTGTTTTTAAAAGCTTTGGCAATACAAAATGTACTTTTGTCATGCCGATAAAGTGAATTGAAATGACAGAGACAGAGATAGAGACTTGCCTCAATTATTTACCCAAAAGAACATTTCATGACTTGGCCCAGCCCCTATGAGATTTCTGTTATCCAGCCACTTTATAAGACCTTTGATTTTGAACTAAGCTCTTGTTTAAGACTAATAACTGTTATAATTTTCATTTGACCAAGTCAGTCACCCCTGGTACATCTGTTTCCCCCTGACATTGCCTCTGGTGAACGTAATCTCTTATCAGGAGTAATCCTTTTACATTACATCCTGTGATCTCTTGGCACCAGCATGACACTGCTTAAATGTACGTAAAGGCAGATATTACTCAATGGAGCTGAGAGTTGTTTAACAAGAAGTGAAGTCAGTTATTCAGCCATCTCATGTCAAGGTCAACCCGTGTGATAATTCACTGACCTATTCCTTCCAGAGCAAAGTCATAACACACATCAAAAGAACAAGGTTACAAAAGGAGTACAAAATTAGTACTTTCCTACCACCAAATGTGAGTAAAAATTGGCTTTGGTAAGTAAACATAACTCACCAGTCGGCCACTAATTTAGAAACTGCAACACAATGCATTGTTTATATTTAAATCAGAATGATAGTCTGACCCTTAATGATGTAAGTGATGTGAGTGATCAACAACATCCAATCAAAAACATTCAAACTGTCTACTAAAGAAAACATCTGCTGTGCCTGGCATGTCTTTTAACAACTTTGTCCTCAGAATTTTGTTTATCTAGGATGTCTCAACTTTATTTTCTCCTGAACTCCATGTGGCGACACAATGTGTAATATTTGTCACATTAAGCCGCTAAAACAATTATATTAGGCAGGGGTGTCTCTAGGATTTCAAAACATTAGGGGCTGAGGGTTTACACCCCCCCCCCCCCATCCCCCATTTTATTACTATAATTATAAATCAAAACATCACAACCTCTCTATTCATCATGATTCAACTAATGGTAACGCCAACCAAGAAATCCCGGAACTTTGGAGTGGTTGTGAATGACCAGCTTAACTTCACTGCTTTTTGCAGGTTCACGCTTACCAACATAAGGAAAATTAGACCTTTCCTGTCTGAATACACTACATAGATCCTGATTACAAGCTCTGGTAATTTCAAGACTGGTCTACTGTAATGCACTACAGATGATACATAACGCTGCAGTGCGTCTTGTCTTCAATCAACCAAAGAGGGCTCACGTGAAATTCAAAGCTTTTACTCTGGCCTTCAGGACAGCCAATTGAACTGCACCCTCTTACTTCAATGTACTTCTCCAGGACTATGTCACAGCTCTCTGTGATCAATGAACAAAGAGGCACAAAGGCCATTTCATGATTATTCACTCTTTCTGTTCCTCTGTGGTGGAATAAGCTTCCAACCTCCACACAATCTACTGAAACCATCTCAACATTCAAGAAACAGCTGAAAACACTTCTGTTCTGTGAGCACTTAACCATGCCACACTAACTACACTTGCTTTTAACAATAAAAATAAATAATAAAAAAAATCCTTGTATGTGCTAGCATCTTTACTACTCCAGCCAATGTGAGAACTTGGCAGTGCGATACTGCAGATATTGTTGAATTTTGTATGACAAAGTTCTCATTATGTTCCTCAATTGTAAGTCAATTTGGATAAAAGCATATGCTAAATGACTAAATGTAATGCAAATGTAAAGTACAAAGATGTTAAAAAAGAATAAAAAAATAATAAGAGCATGTCTATATATTTTTTATATTTATCTATATTTATAAAGCGGTTCAATGGCATGCAAAATTCTTAGTAGAATTCAAATTGGTCGCATACATTTTGTCATTTACGCTGTAATATCGAGGGAAGTCCAGTTTCACTTGTGTTAGTAATCCATTCTGTGTTATATATCCCGGGTTGACGTACACTCACTACAGGAATAGTAGAACGAAGCAGTTCAAATCACTTCACGTGTGCCAGTGGTTCTGTGATGGCTCGCGCCACACTCACGCAAAAACCAGGCTTTAATCATAGCGCAAATGGGCCTTTCAGATGAGAAGCATATTTAGCCGGTATAAAGTACTGAACATGAGAATATAACTGAATCCACTCAAGACCTGGGCAGTTGATCTGAAAGACACATTTGCACTACCCGGCTGAAGCCTGGTTTTTGTGTGAGTGTGGCACGAATAACAATTTATGGCTTGCCCTAGTGACACCCCTTGTATAAGGAACAAAATCATGTATGCAAGTTAAACCATGTGAAACAGAGTCTGGTTTATCTTGTATATTATGCTTCAAGTGACAGAACAACCTATGCTGTTTGCGGAAAAAAATAGACAACTAAATAACCCAATTGTCTGAAAGAGTAAGAAGATAGAAATATAAAGAGTGATGGACAGACAGACAGACAGACAGAGATGGAGTTTATGGAGTCTTGGCCAGTTTGAACATTATGTCAATATACTGTAGGTCTAAAGTTTTTTGGGGATTCTGGATCATCTGTTATGGGAAATTTGTTAGTTTGTTCAGTTATAAAAGATGTTACAACCCGAGTCAGAACAGTTTGAAGGTCTGTGCCGTTGGTGGATGTAACTTAAATGCTCTAAGAGGAGGACCAGTCAGGACGGTTGGTCTTGGTTTAGGAATTTTGGAAAAACCTTAACACAAAGCTTTTTAACTGCAGTATGTTGGCTTTGTCAAGCCAATAAAATAATGCAAAATGAAGTTTCAAGGCCGATAAGACATCTATGACCTGCAAACCATTTACATTTTGCACCCTGTAGCACTCTTTCTGGTTCATTGGCTAAGAGCAAGAGCATCTCTGTGTGGCTCCTCAGTTGGATGTACCTGCTCCAGTTTGTTGAGATTTTAGATGAACCTGCAGCTGTGAGCCGAGGCTCTGCAGATCTGTCTCCCTCTGGTGTGTGCTTATTTTTGGAGTCCACTGCTCTAAACTTTACTTCAAACACAGTGACTTCAAAGTGGCCCTGCTGCAGTCCCTGCGGCTGAGCCTGGTAGCTGCTGTAACTGATTCATTACTAGCTAAATGCATCATTAGACGAGGAATCTAACCCTGAACATCACATGCATTTAAATATGCAAATGAGTACGTGCTGCGACGCGTTTCAGATGGCTTTGTTATTGCAGCCTAAAATGCTTTTTATTGGCATCATTCTTTAATCTAACGCTCTGGAATATCTCAGTTTTAATCACAACTCCCATCTGCTCACTCTGCGAGTCTCCAAAGCCTACGATGGAAATGACTTTCACCATGTTGCCATCATGTGACGGTAACCCACAGCCTTGCCCTACACAAACTCACTTATTATGAACATGTAGCTAATTTGTGAATAACAACCATCATAAATGGGGTTTGAGTGCTCACTGTCAAACATAATTAGTGCTTACGCATGGGCAAACATTAGAATTTTGTGACTGCTGGGACTATACTGAGGTATACACACAGATGCACTCTCTGTATTACAGTCACAAAAACACAAACCCTTAAATACACACATGCTCACACACAACCAAGGAAGGACATAATGCTCGCAGCTTGTTTTCTTTTCTGAGGGACAATGTAGATTTGTGACTCGGGTCATCCATACATCCTTGTTGAGTCAAGGACACAGAGAGGACTCACATAGAATAAGCCATCAGTCCTGATAACTCATTAGAAGCGCTGTTTTTTCTTTCATGAGGGCAGGTGTTACAAACTGTGAGCGATGGAAGAGGGCTGCTCTCCATCATACTGCACTTCGCAGCCCCCGTGATAACTGAAATTGCACAAATATACCTTTCTGTGTGCCATGGATACAAGGGCACAGATAGGGTAGAAGAGTTTTTCATATGTCCCAGGGGTTGATTTTTATTAAAACTTAATGTTTTCTTTTTGTTATGTGGTCGCATTGAAAATATTTATATTGCCTTCATCACCCCTCCCCCCCTGCTTTTCTAGTGCCTTGTATGTATTGATTTGATTGTTTTACCGTTGTCCCATATCCATACTTACATTCATAAAATATAAAAATCCATCAAAAATACTATTTAATACATTTAAACGTTTAAAAACTATGACAATAAATGATAACAAAGACTGACATAATCAAACCATTAAACCAGTTATGGCCTCATTTGCATCACAACCAACAATTTTGTCACTAATAAATTTTTATCAAGTGTACTTGGTTATCAAGAACACAAAAGTGTAAAGTACTTCAAGAGCATGCTAGAGATGGAATGTGATGTGTGAATAAAATTAAGCAAATTATGGTAAACATCACTAAAATATTTTAACATGTAATTTCCACCACTGTCCTTTCCATCAAAATGAAATAGAAAACATAATACATAATAGGTGATGCTATGTAACTGAGATTTTGGTGGAAATGTTCGTGGCTTTTAAAAAGATACAATTCACCAACTATTGAGAATGTAAAAGGTGTGGTTAAAGGCAAATGATTTTCAGATCAGATCAAGTCCAAAAGAGGTCCAAAAGTTCCCATAGTTAAAGGAATTGTTCACCGAAAACTTTTAATTCTGGTGAGTGGAGATTTACAGATTTACTTCAATTTTGATCTGTTACTCACCCACACCTATCATATCACTTCTGAAGTTATGGATTTAAACACTGTAGTATTATGGATTACTTCTATGTTTCTGAAAAGGTCTGATGACCATTAATTTGCATTGTATGGACCTACAGAGCTGAGATATTCTTCTAAAAATATAATTTTTTGTTCAGCAGAAGAAAGTCATGCACATCTAGAATGGCATGATGGTGAGTAAACAATGGGAGAAATAAACATTTTGGGGTGAACTACCCTTTTAAAGAAACCTACATATTTATTAATAAAATACAAATGCAGATCCTGACTATCCTTACAGCGAAAATTTAAGTTTAAATGGATAACAACAATCCATTGCAATTGAGGACTGAACTGACCTAGTGTACTTCACATTTAACAACCTGCCAGCAAACTATAAACACTGTCTGATCTCATCCTCATGTTAAAGTCCCACTTGTGGTTCCTTCATCTTATCATTCCCGGCATCATCCACTCTTCATTTTCTCTTGATCTCCATTTACCTTGGCTCCAGGAGCTCCACTGAGGTGCATATTCTGTCCATGATACTACTCCTTGTGTTAACATTAATTAAACATGATTATAAAGCGCTGAGTGAATGTGATATCTTTTGATGGTGTTCATTTTTTTCAAGACAGTGAGTGCTCCCGGTTGTAATAACAAATCTGTCAATTATTTTATCCTCAGGCTACTGCCAAGATCTCTTTGACCAGTAAATGAAAAATCACCCTCACACAATTACAATGAATGGGAGCTTTCAAGCTCCAAAAATGACACAAATGAACCATAAAAGTATCAATAAAGTTGAACTAGAAATTAGCCAATTTGTGAATGAATCATTCAGAGAAGTTTTGTGAAATGGATCAAATGATTCACTGTAAAGATCTGATTTAAAATCATTAATTCTGTGAATAATTTTTTTTTTTTTTTCAAATGAAAAATGATCCTTTAACAGACAATTTAGAAAGTTAGGCCAAAACTGTTCTTTTTTCCCTCTCTTCACTTATCTCTTTCTTGTCGTGGCTAATTTAGAGAACAGTCATTAAGTTCTTGGAAGCCCTGTTTCTATGAGAGGCCTGTGTTGTGATGTGTACTGGGCTGTATTATGCATAGATATAGGAAGTCGAGGAGGTCAGTTTAATAGCAGGAGCATTCATGGGCAAAGTTGATTTAATTAGGTAACTAACCATAATAAACAAAGCTTTTTAAAATACTATTTCTAGGGTGCTGGAACCATTGAAATCATGTATTGATGTATTTTGGACATATTTTATATCATTTTGTTCTTGTAATTCTGAAATGTATAAATATATGTTCAAATACTTTTTGGGGTCACTTCTGCAGTAGTATACTCTATATCTTTCCCAGCTCAATAACAATACAGAAGCAGCAAATCATCTGGTGCTTATGCATACAAAAATATCTCTTTTTCACTCTTGTTCTCTCTTTTTTCTCACCTCCACACCTATCGTGTTTTTGTTAACACCTGTCATATGTCACATGTGAAGACTGTGTGTCTTCAGGCCAGGTCATCTAACAAAGGCCTGAAGCGTGCTGCTAAGTGAGATCATGTGACCATATTTTACTTGTCTGTTGTCCTAGGCAACACTGAATGCGTGACTTGCTTGCCAACTGAGAAGAGTGCTGTGATACAGAAATGTGGTGTATCCTAGCACCTCAACAACATGCTGCACAACATGTAAATACCACATATCTGAACAAATACAATTAATAGGGCCTAAACCTATATGTTAATACAATCTATACATAATAACATAATACAGTCTTAATGTTAAAAACATTATGATTGATCAAACAACATTATATAGTTACCCTTCTGTCCTTTAGACAGACAGACGGACGGACGGACGGATGGATGGATGGATGGATAATCAACTGCAGTGGGGACATTGCTTTAATCTTACTTAATAGAATCCAAGAATGATCAAAGGCTGAACAAAACAGCCCAAAATAGTAAAATCCATCAGCGCTTACTGTAAATTACACAAGCTGTCAACGCTCCTTAAAGCAGTCAAACAACAGCAGTCCCGTTCATTCACAGGTCTAATCCGTTAGAGCAAGGAGTGCGATTTGCATGTTTTCACAGTTACTATCATTTTAAATAAATAATAAAACTGCATCTTATATAATATGTTAAACAGAATTATTTGCATTGAGTGTCACTGTCTGAATAAGGATAGACATCAGTGGGTAGCTCATGTCATGTCTTAAATACTATTTTTTACCCAGTAGACCGTGTATCCTCAAACTGCATTCTATGTACATTTACATGTATTCATTTAGCAGATGCTCTCATCCAAAGCAGCTTACAAATGAGGAATACCTCAAAATGAGGTGATAACGTGTTTCATTCAAACATGACAGTAACATGAGAAAGGTTGCAATACAACACCCCGTAATGGCTCAGATATGTACAGAAGTGCTAGCACAGAGATCTAGGTGAGACACTGAAATAATATAAATATGTAGTATGTGTAAATTAGATTTACTAGTGTTTTTTCACCCCAGCACGCTCAGTGGAAAATTGGATTGTCGTGATTGTAGGTGGCCACTTGAGCCAAATATTTTGCACAGAGTTCAGAGAGACTCACAGATATAAATAAAGGAGGATACATGCTTGGATTCTGCCCCAGTGCTTTTGGAAACATGTTCAAATAGCAGCAGCCCATTCCCATTTCTCTGTGCAGCCTCAATGTTCCCCTCCCTTCGGCCCACTTTATGGGAACCAAGAGACCAGCAATCTGTCTTTTAACTAAGAGGAACAGGGGAAGTGAAATGCTTTTGGAGGACGCTTCTCTTGCATTCTGATGAATTGAGTGAATGCACATCAGTGTGCAACAAAAACTGTGCAGGACAGAAATGTGATGTTTTCAGAACACACAGTGAATTCCAAATGAAGAGGAACAGACTGTATTTTTGGAGTCTGTGTATTGTGAACATGCCAACGAGACAAGAATGTTTTGAAAATAACAAGAGAAAGAGAGAGAGAGAGAGAGAGAACTACAGATGCAGAGCCATCTTAGCCTGACAAATGACTTAATGATTAATAGTATGGAACTATATTAATTTGTTTCCATGGATACAAACGAGCAGCTCAGTTCCAAATCTGTTGGAATGTTCTGCTCAACGGTGATAACGGGTCTCTTCTAACATAGTTAAATACTTATGATAAATCATACCGCACAGCTAGCCACTGAAATAATCCCACAGTCACGCTTTGCACGTGCAATTATGTATATGAAGGCACGTCTTCTGGTTTTTCACTTGCTCCTTTCATTCACATGCCATTTGTATTTATGTTAGTTACACTACCGCCCATACCATTTGAACTCAGATCTGTACCATATGGACCTCGTGTGAGACACACAGCTATGTAGTAAATCGGTTGCCTAGGAGAGTGAACAATTATAGTTTAGTGGAGATTATTAAGACTGTAAAGCATGACATATTAAATAATTGTCACACATTTTACATTTAACTGTTTTTAGTGTCATTAGACAAAATATTTGGTATTTTACTATTTAAATTTCTTCCACAGCTTTTAAATGTTTATTTTCTACCACACTAGTTAATTAAATATCTTTTTCCTGTCCTTTTTTTCTCCAAATGTATTCATATATATATATATATATATATATATACAGTTGAAGACAAAATTATTAGCCCCCTTATGAAATTTAAATTCTTTTTCAAATATTTTCCAAGTGATGTTTAACAGAGATAGGGGATTTTAACACAGTATTATTATATTTTTCCTCTGGAGAAAGCCTTATTTATTTCAATTTGCCTGGATTAAAATAATAATAATAAAAAAAAAACATTTAAAACTGCTAAGGTCAATATTATTAGCCCCCTTAAAAAATTATCTGTTTGATTGGCTACGGAACCAACCACTGTTATCCAATGACTTGCCTATTTAACCTAATTAATCCCCCAAGCCTTTAAGTTGCACTTCAAACTGAGGATTAGTGTCTTGCAAAACAACTAGTGAAGTAATATAAAACTGTCATCATGGCAAAGACAAAAGAAATTTGTTTAGACTTGAGAAATTGATTAATGCTCACAAAACAGGATATACACGTTTATCAAAGTGTTTTCAGGTGTCAAGAACTGCCGTGAGAAGTATTATCAAAAAGTTTAAAGAGACCCACACAGTGGAGAACAAGACTGGCAGAGGCAGGAAGCGAAATATTTAAAAAACCTTTGAAAGAAAACTGGTGAGAGAGGTTTCTAAAGACCCAAGAACAACTGCCAAGACACTAGTGAATGATTTAGCCAAGTCTGGGATTGATGTCTCAATGAAGAGCCCTGCACAGGAATGGACTGTGAGGTTGCAGACCAAGAAAAACTCCACTTCTGAAGAAGAGACACCTAAAAGCTAGACTGAAGTTTGCCAAGACAACCTAGAGAAAAATGATACATACTGGAAATGTGTCTTTTGGTCAGATGAGACAAAACTAGAGCTCTTTGGCCATAGAAATGTCACCTATGTTTGAAAAAAGATGGGAGAGGCGCTCAACCCAAAGAACACCGTTCCCACAGTGAAACATGGCAGTGGGAGTATAATGCCGTGGGGATGTTTTGGTGTGTCTGGAACTGGGAATCTCATCAGGGTTGAAGGAATCATGAAAAGATTTTGAAAGTCAACCTCAGGCAATCTGCAACAAAACTTGGTTTGGGTCAACATTTCGTCTTCCAGCATGATAACGACCAAAGCATACCTCACTTTTGGTGAAGAACTACCTCCAAACGAACAAAGTGAATGTATTTGACTGGCCTGCACAAAGCCCGGACTTGAATCCCATAGAAAATCTGTGGGCTACACTGAAGACTAGAGTCCATGCCAGGAGACCAACAAATCTGGAGGAGCTTGAGAGGTTTTCTAAGGAGGAATGCCTAAAACTTGAGAACTACAAAAAATGACTAAAGGCTGTTATCAAGTAAAAGGGACACACTATTGACTATTAACATCAGAGGGCTAATAATTTTGACCTGTAGATTTTTTTATTCTTGGTTATAATTTTTTTTCTATTTGTATTCTAAACACTCCAATTTGCCTAAATAAATTATGGACACACACACACACACACACACACACACACACACACACACACACACACACACACACACACACACACACAGTATATCCCGACCACTTTATTAGATACACCTGTACTCCTACTTATTCATGCTATGATCTAATCAGGCAGTTGTGTGGCTGCAGTGCAATGCATAAAATCAGGCAGATATGGGTCAGGAGCTTCAATTATGGTTGACATCAACCATCAGAATGGGGAAAAATTGATTTAAGTGATTTTGACCATGGCATGATTGTTGGTTTCAGATGGGCTGGTTTGAGTATTTCTGTAACTGCTGATCATCTGGGATTTTCATGCTCTACAGTTTCCTCAGAATGGTGCCAAAAAACAAAACAAAAAAAAACATTAAATTGAAACACTTTGTTGATGAGAGAGTTCAACAAAGAATGGCCAGACTGGTTCGAGCTGACAGAAAAGCTATGGTAACTTAGATAACCGCTCTGTACTATTGTAGTGAGAAGAATATAATCTCAGAATACACAACATGTCAAACCTTGAGGCAGATGGGCTACAACAGCAGAAGACTACGTTGGGTTCCACTTCTGTCAGCCAAGAACAGAAAGCTGAGGTTGGAGTGGGCCTACCATCTACATGTTGCAGCAGAAATTGAGATTCATCAGATCGAGATTAATCAAGAATAATGATTAATCACACCAGGCGATAATTTTCCAATTTCCAAATATATGAAATCACTGCACCAAGTAGTTTTTCAGTAATTTTCCTTATAATATTTTGTCTGTCTTGTATCTGTTTCTACATAAATTAAAGGATGTAGAGGCACGCATACCATATACAATCATATTTTTCTTTGTGTTTATTATTTATATAATTTTTTTGTCTCTTACAGCATCTCATAATTCAAATTTTTCATATTTGAAATCTGAGATACCTTTCTGCCATCTAAAATCAAATCTAAACATTTTCTTATAGATTTAACACTTATAAAATACGATTTTTAATTATAAAAAAGTATACTATTTAGTCTTTCAAGAGGAAAGAACAATAATATTATAAATGTAACACTTTATAAAATTGTTACTTTATAACATTGTGCTAATGGCATATTTGACCAGTAAAGCCTACTGCATACACATAATTTCAACATAGTAATTTATTAACTTAAACATAGTGCTTTGAAACAAAGATAGGCCAGTCTTATAAAGCAAAAATGTATTTTCAAAAATGTCAATAACTTTAATTATGTTACCATGAACTTTTTAAATTAGCTGCCATTTATCCCAACACAGAATCACTTTTCACGCAAGTCCGCCACCACTTTTTAACTGACGATTTAAAAAACTTTTTTTTTCACAAATTACCAATAGATGATGATTAACATATGAAACGTACATACCAAATGTTGTTTGGCTCATTTCATTAAACACACAGAGAAACAGGAGCCCTCAAACATTGTGTATCATATTTGATGAATACAGCGTTACAGGGTTAAAGCAATATCACACAAGCAATTGCAGATGTGATTCGGCCGTAGCTGATAAATGGAACAACAGCACGACTGCAAGTGTGATCTTGCTTTTTTGCAACAGTTCAACAAACAAGAAATAAATATGAAATAGCAAGTTTCAGACCAAAATTGCCAAGTTAGTTTGAGCATTTCTTCTCCGCCAGCAAAAATAGTTCCAAAAGATGCCACAGCTTCAAGCACATCTCACTCTGTTTTGAACTAGTGGTGTAAACGAATCAGTGTTTTTGAACATATCTTTTAAGCGAACAAACTTTCAATGATTCAGTGACTTACTCTTAACATAAAATAGGCTAATTTGCTGCTACGTAATGGCGTAAATATGCACTCTCAAGAAACGGTTACTGAACGTCATAGTAAATTAAATCAAAATGAACAAAGAATCAAAATTCCCACCACTGTTTGGACAGCCATGTACTGTACTGAAAGTGAAGAGCAGAAAGTCGTGATTCAAGTATTGCAGTTGTGAAAGAGTTTGCACCGGTTTATGTATATGTGTGTGGTAGTGTGTTACAGGGGCCAGTGATGCCCGCCTGACTCTGGTGGAAGCACTCCAGGCAGTGGCTTGGCAGTGTATAACAGAGGTTGCAGTTGAGGAAGAAGGAGGGGGCTTGGCTCCATCCGGCTGCCAGGCGGGCTGTCAGATGGTCAGCTGGTTTGTTATCAGGTCTCAGCTGCTCAGACTGGAAACAGTGACAGTCAGCAGGCCAGTGCCAAAGTCCTCACCACAGGTGGTCATCGGCCAAAGGGGGCACTACGGAGTGGTGGCAATGTTTGAAAATGTTTGGATTCTGAGAAAATGCCTATATGTGGCTTCATGTATATGTGATGAAGCCACATATACATTTATTCTTATCCCAGCCTTTATTGATCTATCTATATACGGTTCTTCTTATATGTAATGCCTTCCAAAACAGTCAGAAATCTAGTGGTAACCATCGATAACAAACTAAATTTCACAGACCACATCTCAAAGGTCATGTAGATTTACACTCAATATCAGGAATATTCATCTCTGAACATACCACACAACTGCTTGTTCACTGTAACACTCTCATTGCAGGCCTCCCTGCATGTGCTATTAGACCCCTGCAAATGGTCCAGAATGCAGCAGCACATCTGATCTTTAATGAACCAAAGAGAGCGCATGTTACACCACTCCTTGTCTCTCTCCACTGGCTGCTGGTTGATCCACGTATCAAATTCAAGGCTCTGATGCTGGCATTCAGAACAGTTACCCACTAGAAGCCTGCGGTCGGCTAAGAAATGTTGCCTTGTTTTACCAACACAAAGAGGCACCAAAACACTTACCCGGACTTTCAGATTCATCATACCACGTTGGTGGAATGACCTTCCCAACTCCATCCGTGAAGCTGACTCACTTTCTGTCTTCAAAAAACGACTTAAAACTTTTCCAAGAGCACTTAACCATTCACTAAAAACACTTAATGCTATTTTGATGCTAGTGAAACTTGTAGTATGTCACTTTTCATACCACTGTCTCCTTAAGATAATTTGCTTATGTTTTCCTCTTTTGTAAGTCGCTTTGAATAAAAGCGCCTGCCAAATGAATGCAATGCAAATGAATGGAGGGAAACATGAAATCACATGACCAGGGGACCACATGACATGAAACACATGAACAAACACATTAAACATTATATCCAGAGCATCTTGTGAGCTTCAATGGAAGCTAGATAATCTGACCTTTTGTACAAATGAGGTTACTATAATGATGTGACCTAAAATATTTAGCAGATTTCTTAAATAGTTCATCCACATATTAAGGCTTTTCTTTGTTTAAAATGTTTAAAAATCCTGAAACTTTGTTTATTTCCAGGTAAAAAAATTTTATTTCATTTTCAATGTACTCTCAGACTTTTGGTCCTCACTGTATTTCCACACCATAAATACAGCATAGCACAAATTATCAAACAATTTCTCTCTTACATGATTCTAAAAATAAAATCAGCTCATTTGGAGTCGTGCGATGATGACGGACCACCTGCAGCCTGTCACATCGATCCAATCCCTCAGATCGGGCCACAGCACCTGCCTCTCATATCGGCCAAATGGCACATTTCATTCTCTGGGAGGCTCAAGTCTTATGAGAGTAATGAAAAGCTGTTTGTGGTTGAGTTATCAGGCTCTGGAGCAGTGTGCGGTGCCAGAGCTATCGACCCATGCTTCAAATCAGCCTCATTTTCACACAGACCCATTTTGGAGGTGTGAGATTCAACACACTGCTTCATATTAGAGAGTATGCCACTGGGTTTAATAGTCTGCGTGAGTTTGTCTGTAAGTGTAAGGAGTTTGTTCTGTGCGATCATGTGCAGTGGGCCATTTTTGATGCTCGAGTAGAAGGTAGAAAAATACAGTGGGGACCGAGTTCTGAAACCACATTGAAAATGTGGGTTTTAAAGGAATATTCTGTGTTCAATACAAGTTAAGCTCAATCGACAGCATTTGTGGCATAATGCTGATTACCACAGAAATTAATTTAAACTCATACCTCCTTTTCTTTAAAAACGGAAATCGAGTTACAGTGCGGCACTTAGTGATTGTGGCCAATTTTTGGAGGTAATAAAAGCAGACATTTGCAGTTTATCATTTTATAAAAGCACTTACATATATTCTTCTGTTAAAACTCGTAAATTATTTGAGATGTAAAGTTGTTTAAATGGTCATTTTTACAGTCATTTTAGGGTTTGTAGGTTTGTTGACATTGCATCATCAAGTTAACATGCATATTGTTTATGTCTTGTGGCTATAATTTTGAAAGATTGAATATTTTATCGTTTAAAAATTGACCCCCATTCACTTCCACTGTAAGTGACACACTGTAACCCAGATAATGTTTTTTTTTTTTTAAGAAAAAGAGGGTGAAATCAAAATACATTTTTGTTGTAATCAATATTACGCCAAAAATGCTGTCGATTGAACTTAACTTGTATTGAACCCAGAATATTCCTTTAAAATGTAAATTAAACCTTGATATAAACAGATAGTGGCAGGATTTTGAAATACTTAAAACAAAGACATTTTATAGAAATATTTTATACTCTCTAATATTTCTAGAAAACAGCAAATGTATGCAAATTTGTGACACTGACCATGTCAACTCCTAAAAAGCAAGATTTCTTAACTTCCATTGAAGCACACAGGATGCTATTTGGAACATCCTCAAATCATACTGGGAGAATATGGGTCATCAGGCTTTGCACAAACTTGTGAAGAAGAAATCAATCTATTAGAAGAAGAAATTTTTCTATTAAAATTTCCACTGAAATTGTTATGATAATAATATAATCTGTAATTTGTATGGAATAAGTGTGGTTAATTACATTTTCACAAGTGCTCTCTGATTTATTGACTCCACTGTAGCTTGTGGCCAATAATAATGTGTTTTACATACAGCTAACATATTGAGAAAGATGTCAGAAAACAACACAATGTTCTTGGCGGCAGTCAGGATGATTAAAAATACATGCAGGCTTTCTGCTTATTAATCATAAAATCTTAACGCGAGCTAAAAGGAACATGCTAAATTCACCCATTATGTGCCCTGACCGCCACAAACCTAAAGAACAGTAAGATTATCAGATCTAGATCCCAAAAGGAAAATAGACTCAATGCAGTTTAAATTCATTACAGCTGATCTGATTGCTGGCCAAGTCTGTCAAGATTTTAGAAGTGATGTGAGTATGAGGGAATGGGCAGACAGTCTGTGTGATTGCATAAAACAGCAGATTGATAAAGAGAAAGGACTTAGAAAGAGGGCTCTTTTAGTACATGATGAGTCTCAGTTCAACCATTGTCTATGAGAATGGGTGTATCAAGATGACAATTTTTTTTTTACCCTTCCCAACTCTAATATGGGTCTCCACAGCAACTCGTATTGGAGGATTTTTATGTCTGTGTCCTCCCTAAAAATGTCTAAGATTTAGTACTATCCACAGTGGCATTGTTCATCCACGCCAACAGAGTGCAAAAATGAACAAATGCTAATTACAACCCTGTAGCTGTTAATTACCCTTTCAATTACTCTTAACTCTTAAGTTGCATGCAGTGATATATATATATATATATATATATATATATATATATATATATATATATAGACACATATAGGGCAATTACATTTTTCAGTAGCTCTACTTGCTCAACTATACAACAATGCAGTCATGCTTTTGATCTATCTTTGACTAATGTTACACCAAAATACATTTTACAACCTTTAATTATTGCCTCTATATCATATTTATTGCACTATTGCCTCTGCGCTTTTTGTCCATTTTAGAAAGGTCATGTCAAAACAAACTGAAAATACACCAATATTTTGCAAACAGGAAATTAAAGGATAATTAAGAAGAATGCAGTTTCACAACTGCCTCATAAAAGGCCTGTTGCCTGGGATACAATATGTTATTAATAGGTGTTTGCTTCAGAGGCCCTTTGAAGCCCTTTGATGTGTCCTTGTTATGGCCCCGTAGATCTGAGCCTGGGAAGGGCATCAGGGGCACAGACCTCTCTTAAGTATCTGTTGCCCTGTCTTCTCATTCAACACATAAATCTCTCACTTGAACTACTGTTCTGAAGCAGGGATGCAGTGAAAACTCTCATGATTCTGTGGCAGATATCACAGATGAAGGAGAAACCATTTATTTGCATTTATGTTGTTGAAGGATGCCAAGGTGACTAATGAATAAATGCATGCAGTGACTTTGAGATGCTTAGGATTATGTAATGAATAATGTACAGTCAGCTGGTCATTATCGCAAAATAATAGATGAAAGGGTGATCAGGCTCCCAAATTATTTTAATGTGAGTTAAGAAAGAGGCCAGTGATACTGGAGACACGAAACTAGCACCACTATGTAGTAAATGATTTTGCTGGGACTATGGGTCAATTGTACAGTTTAGTGGTCATGACACAAAAAAAATTTGGTCACAAAATGCTGCAAAGAACAAATCAGAATCAAACATTCCAGAGCGATGTGTCATGAAGTTAGTTAAGACATCTTACAATGTTAAATCAAAGGGATAATGCATCATGCTCACGCACTTCTAGATTGATTTTCTTGACTTTTCCGATGTGAAAGTGAAACAACAGGCACCAAATGTGAAAAAAGGGGACTTAGATTTTGAACTGTTTTATATCTCACCTATTATATCCCTTCTGAAGATATGGTTTTAACCACTGGATCTAATGGATGTCTTCTGTTTCCTCTATGTGATTTTTGGAGCTACAGATGTCTGCTCACCATTCACTTGCTTTGTATGGTCCTACAGACCTGAAATATTCCTTAAATATCTTCATTTGTGTTCTGCTGAAGAATGAAAGTCATACACATTTGGGATGACACGAGGGTGAGTAAATTATGAGAGAAATTTCATTTTTGGGTGAACAATCCCTTTAATCCAGCCTATGTCATTTTGAAACATCAAGGCCAAAATCTATCAGTGAATTTTGAATACTGAATATTCTGTTGAAAACAATCTGAGTCTTAGAAACTTTAATATTAATTTTCTCAAAAAAGGTATACAGGTAGCTTGCAAAACCAACTTTACAAGCTCTGTCATAATTAATAATAATAATACTATAAGTCATATCAGTGTTAATAGCTACAACACCTACATCACCACACAGGATCATAAAGACACTCTTTCTTTGTTGCTATGACATATTTACAGAGATCCAATCTTAATTACAGATTTGGAAGATGAGCACAAACCAATGCACACACACACACACACACACACACACACACACACACACTCTTGATAGGCCCAGCCCATCACAGCAGTGTGTCATGGCATGCAGGTTAATGAATGTGCAGATGGCAGTTAGGAGGGGGGCTGTGCCTGCAGCCAGAGACGTTGCCCTCCTCTCCATCTCTGCTCTTCTCTCATTCTTCATGTCTCTTGTTCTCCTTTAACATCTAATTTATCTACTTTATTCCCACTATGCACAGTTTTACAGCTCTCACTTGGAAGATCACCTGCTGTGTACCACCACTTTACATGTAAGCGTGTGTGTGAGTCTCATGAGCAGAAAGCACACTTGATTTCACAGCTTTCTTAACAAGAGATTCGGCAGGGCAATCACAAGTGTGTTATTACTTCCCCCTCATGCAGCACAGATTCATAACTGGGGACAAAGGCAGGGTTAAATATGTTCGGCAGGCACCTGCGGTGTGGAAGCACAACATCTCAGTCTAAACACGTCCTGAAGGATGTAGGCTCAGTGCGGGAAGGGGCAGGAGGGTGGGGCGTGGAACAGTGAAAATGAAGGCTTTTCGTTTGCAGCAATGCAATTGGTTTTGGGTGAGAACAGATCAAAATACAACTCCTTTTTCATTGTCAGGCATGAAAACTGGTCAGGGGTAAAAAAGGTGAGAAGGACACGCCAGCAAAAAATCCAATCCAATCCAATCAACTTTATTTATATAGCACATTTAAAAAAACAAGGTTACCAAAGTGCTGCACAAAGAATGAACAGAAAATATAATAACACATAAAACACAAAATTTGGGGGCCATTTTAATGTGTGGAGGCAAGTCATTCCTCAAAACACACAGTGTAAGAGGGGTCTGTTTTATTTTTTAATTTTTCGGCTGAACCAGACTCTCAAGGGCCCGTTTTCTCTGTTTAGCAGCGGCCTGTTTTTTGAGATCCTGAGCACTACTGGATCCTTTGCAGCCACAGTTGCTCTCTTTTCAAGCAGATTCTGCTGCTGTGTGTGCGATCCACCTCCCCATATTTGACATCATCTCGTCTGAAGAACTCGACTGCCATCTTCTCCCTGGATTGTAGGGTGTACTTGATGGTCTGAATGGCTATTGAATGTTACACATTATGGGTAAATATACTTTCTTATGGCATTTGCCTAGTTCCATAATAGCACATATAAAAATCAGGCGCGTGTACGTAATACGAGTGCACAGAACCGTGTCCGTATTCTGCTCCTTGTGCATGCGGCTGTGACGAGTGCTTTTTCAGACATATTATGAGGTGAAAAAAACATTTTCTTATATTCGGATCAATACAGTACAATACAATTATTAAATTAAAATCTGTATCTTTCTAGCCATGATCGTTTAAAACGTATAAAGTGCATTATTAATTTATCAGCATTGTATTCAACATGTAAAACAGAGGTCAGGCTCATTTCTGTAAAAGCTAGCAGATAGGAGCTTGCTCCTGCTTGCATTAGCTTACATGTTGTATAGATAACGTGCAACAAGAGAAAGATACCAACACGTTTTATCTGTTGACGTTAGCCTACATTACAACTGCTACTCATCTCCATAAATGAACAATTCACTTAGCTAACATTATTGGTTAATAACAGTGGGTTTAATAGTGAAATTGGCAACATCACTGTATCTGACAGGACAGTTAACATTGTAAGCTAACTTACCTCAGGCTTGCTTTCTGACATGCAGTTCGTTCGGCAGTGTGTCCAGTTGTCAGACTCGCAGTGTAGCAGACTTAGAAAAAACCCCCGCCCTACTCTGACTCGGATTGGCTGTCAAGTTTCGGCATTAAGAGTGATGATTGGTTAGGCAGAGCCTAAAGTTGCGAAGTTTATGGTAACCATGCAGATATAGCAGGTAAATGCTGGCCACGAATCATGTAGGTGACCCATTTGGTGTTCAAAACAGCGAATTTGGCCAAAAGGTGAGGAGTTTTCATGCCTGCATTGTACATTTTGCCATTGCAGTCTCTAGACACGATCATGATTTCAAGATAGATTATACTTCCTAGCGCTTGACCCATATGCAGAGCACCAGATGGCACTATATAATGTCGAGCTTGAAATTGTGAATGCCAAGGAGATTGCTGTCAATATGTTCAGTGAAAATGCTCTGTTCTCATCCAAAACCAATTGGCTCACTTCAGAAGACATTGATTTTTACCACTGATGGATTATGTTTATGCTGACTTGATCTGCTTTTTGAAGCTGCAAAAGTCTGGCTATCATTTACTTGCATTGTAGGGACTTACAGAGCTGAGATATTCTTCTAAAAATCTTACATACGCACGCATGCATGCACGCACACACACACACACACACAAATGTTTTGATTTTTATCATAAATTCATAAATTGAGTTGCAATGCCTCAAATAAGTGATTGCAAGTCTTTAATGTAATGCAGGACTTCTATTCCAACAGCCACCAAATTGGGTGTTGCAGTGCTTAAAAAAAAAAGAAGGTGATCGGGTCCTTTAAATGTAAGGCAGGATTTCTATACCTACTGCTATCACATAGAAAATTACAATACCTCAAATAAAAAACTGATTGGCTTTTTTTAACAGTTAAGCAGTACTTCTAATCATACCCCCTCCATACTGAGGATTGCAATGCCTCAAATAAAAATGTGATTGTCTCTTTAAACTGTAAAGCAGGACTTCTATTTCTAATAAAACCATAATATGCATTGCGATGCCTCTATCAAAAAGGCGATTGGCTCTACAGCCACCATGTTATGTGTTGTAATTTATCCCATTCACATGTATCCGAGTGGGCTGTCTTACCACTCATAATGTCTCTGATATACAGTAGCGAGTGTGTCAGGGAGGATGCAGAGGAGAGCGTACACTCATGTACAGACTCCCACAGCCCAGTGCACTAAGTGACTGGTGTAGAGTTTAATAGTGCCATATGGTTTACATCTCCGCTCACACCATGTCTTTCCTCCAGTGCTTGTGTGTCTATTGATCCTAGGGGCTTTTTCCTTTCCCTCCTCCTCTCCCTCACTGTGAATTTCTTCCTGTATCTCTTAGTTTCTGGACTATAGAGAGGATGGAGACCTCGGTGATAGACTGATGGAGATAAGAACAGGAAGCCGAGATACAGTAGACACTGTTTTGACCACACTCAGATATCCATCTGTGATGTGCACTGAGTTCTCAGAATTGATGAAAGACTGATTTTTTGTTGAGTACTTAGGCTGACCACATGCAATTACATAGTCTTGAGGTGTCTTAAAAGTAATACTCCTTAGTAAAAGTCAAGTAAGATTTCGCTTAGCCCCCTTAACACCCCATTTGCTCAGAAACAGCTATGAGTGCAAGTGAATGGTGGGCAGATCTTTGAATCTCCAAAAAAGGATTGTATCTTAACTCAAGGGACATATAAAAATAAGTTGCAGAGATGGAGCAGACAAGATCACAAATCAACCTGACACCCCATCACACCCTATTTATCACCCAGACGGTAGCCAAATAATCCAACACACAAGCACACACTCCAATACTTCCAATACAATCCACTTTTATTTACAATCACATGATAAATGGATGAATACATAACCATCTCATTGCAGAAATAGTCTTGAGGTACTGTAGCTGTGAGCGACTAAGGAGACCGTAAGCAAACACGTCTCCATAAGATTTGCTGTGACTCAGAATGGTCAGATTGTATGAGTGCTGCTCGATGGTTCGTCTCACCAGCTGTGTGCCTCATTATGCCCAGGTGGGCTGGCAGACGGCCAGATCCCCTGCCACCATCAAGGGTTTAATTAGCAGAGCCTCAAGGCTGTGGAGTCCCGGCGCCCTCAGGAGACAGAGGAGGGTGAGTTGTGTCACGCAACAGTGTGACGTTATGCAGCCATGACACTGTCAGTGGAGTATGGATCTATATCCGGTGCGTTAAAGGGATAGTTTACCCCCCCAAAAAAATCAAACAATAATAATATGTTATTATTCAGGTCATTTTGCTTCTAAAGTAACTGTATCTAAATAATGCAGAGTAATACACAAATTATGTGCAGCACACAAAGCCTTTGTATGGCTTCTGAAGACTAGCAATATAAAGTTGCCTGGACTTCTTATGATTTTGCATCCTTTTTGAGGCTTGACATCTCTTTCACCATTGCATTGAAAGAACAAAAACAACCAGGATTATTCAAAATGTCTCATTTTGTGTTCCACTAAAGAAACAAAGTTATACAGTTTGGAATAACATGAGAGTAAGTAAATGAATGACAGAATTAAAAAAATTATTATTTGTGAACCATCCCTTCAACAGATGAGATCAGCCATGAGCGTCACCGTCCCCAATGTCCCTCAAGGACTCAAGGAGTCGGCACTGCAGTGCAGCTGGCATATGTAAGCATCCTGCCACTGCACTGCTGATACAGTAGGAAAGAGCTGTGAGTAAGGGAGCAGAATCAGGATCAGAATGAGCTTTATTGCCAAGTATGCTTACACTTTCAAGGAATTTGTCTTGGTGAAAGAAGCTTCCATTGCACAAACAATACAACAAGGCAGAGATAATAAAAATAGAATAAAAATAAAAAGTGAATATAAGTATATATATATATATATATATATATATATATATATATACACTCACCTAAAGGATTATTAGGAACACCATACTAATACTGTGTTTGACCCCCTTTCGCCTTCAGAACTGCCTTAATTCTACGTGGCATTGATTCAACAAGGTGCTGAAAGCATTCTTTAGAAATGTTGGCCCATATTGATAGGATAGCATCTTGCAGTTGATGGAGATTTGTGGGATGCACATCCAGGGCACGAAGCTCCCGTTCCACCACATCCCAAAGATGCTCTATTGGGTGTAGATCTGGTGACTGTGGGGGCCATTTTAGTACAGTGAACTCATTGTCATGTTCAAGAAACCAATTTGAAATGATTCGAGCTTTGTGACATGGTGCATTATCCTGCTGGAAGTAGCCATCAGAGGATGGGTACATGGTGGCCATAAAGGGATGGACATGGTCAGAAACAATGCTCAGGTAGGCCGTGGCATTTAAACGATGCCCAATTGGCACTAAGGGGCCTAAAGTGTGCCAAGAAAACATCCCCCACACCATTACACCACCACCACCATCCTGCACAGTGGTAACAAGGCATGATGGATCCATGTTCTCATTCTGTTTACGCCAAATTCTGACTCTACCATCTGAATGTCTCAACAGAAATCGAGACTCATCAGACCAGGCAACATTTTTCCAGTCTTCAACTGTCCAATTTTGGTGAGCTCTTGCAAATTGTAGCCTCTTTTTCCTATTTGTAGTGGAGATGAGTGGTACCCGGTGGGGTCTTCTGTTGTTGTAGCCCATCCGCCTCAAGGTTGTGCGTGTTGTGGCTTCACAAATGCTTTGCTGCATACCTCGGTTGTAACGAGTGGTTATTTCAGTCAAAGATGCTCTTCTATCAGCTTGAATCAGTCGGCCCATTCTCCTCTGACCTCTAGCATCAACAAGGCATTTTCGCCCACAGGACTGCCGCATACTGGATGTTTTTCCCTTTTCACACCATTCTTTGTAAACCCTAGAAATGGTTGTGCGTGAAAATCCCAGTAACTGAGCAGATTGTGAAATACTCAGACCGGCCCGTCTGGCACCAACAACCATGCCACGCTCAAAATTGCTTAAATCACCTTTCTTCCCCATTCTGACATTCAGTTTGGAGTTCAGGAGATTGTCTTGACCAGGACCACACCCCTAAATGCATTGAAGCAACTACAATGTGATTGGTTGATTAGATAATTGCATTAATGAGAAATTGAACAGGTGTTCCTAATAATCCTTTAGGTGAGTGTATATATATATATATATATATATATATATATATATATATATATATATATATATATATACACAGGCATATGCAAAAGTTTAGGCACCCCTGACAATTGCCATGATTTTCATTTATAAATAATTGGGTGTTTGGATCAGCAATTTCATTTTGTCAACTTCTATCAAATAATTGAAGGACACAGTAATATTTCAGTAGTGAAATGAGGTTTATTGGATGAACAGAAAATGTGCTATATTTCCTAGCACTGATTAATTGGAACACACAATTGGTTTGGTGAGCTCATTAAGCCTTGATCTTCATAGACAGGTGCATCCAATCATGAGAAAAGGTATTTAAGGTGGCCAATTGTTGTTCTCTTTCACTCTCCTCTGAAGAGTGGCAACATGGGGGCCTCAAAACAACTCTCAAATGACCTGAAAACGAAGATTGTTCAACATTATGGTTTAGGGGAAGGCTACAAAAAGCTATCGCAGAGATTTAAGCTTTCAGTGTCCACTGTGAGGAACATAGTGAGGAAATGGAAGACCACAGGCACAGTTCTTGTTAAGGCCAGAAGTGGCAAGCCAAGTAAAATATCAGAGAGACAAAGGCGAAGGATGGTGAGAACGGTCAAAAACAGCCCACAGACCACCTCCAAAGACCTAAAACATCTTCTTGCTGCAGATGGTGTCACTGTGCATCGTTCAACAATTCAGCGCACTTTGCACAAGGAGAAGCTGTATTGGTGTAACGTTTAGGAAGAAGCCAAGAGAGCTGGATCTAGGTGCAGCGAAGGATTTTTTTTTTAATGAAAACAAATACAAATAACTGGGAGACACAGGAACAAAATAAAACATCCACGATGGGAAAAACATAGACAGGAGAAAACATACATGAAGGGCAAAACACGGTAGGTCTAGAATCATTCAAATCTATTCAACAACAGACAACCGGTGAGCAAACAAACAGGACTTTAAATACAGAAGCACAATTAAACACAGGTGAGAACAATAGGGGACAGATGGCAGTGATGAGGGCAGGGAATTATGGGAAGTGTAGTTCATGGGGAACAGATGCCAGGGGAGAACACAGGGCAGACAACAGTGAATCGTGACAATGGGAGAGTGATGCAGAAGAAGCCTTTTCAGCACACACGCCACAAACATAGTCGCTTGAGGTATGCAAACGCACATTTGGACAAGCCAGCTTCATTTTGGAAAAAGGTGCTGTGGACTGATGAAACAAAGATAATATTTGGTCATAACAAGGGGCGTTATGCATGGCGGCAAAAGAACACAGCGTTCAAAGACAACCACTTGCTACCCACAGTAAAATTTGGTGGAGGTTCCATCATGCTGTGTGTGGCCAGTGCCGGTACTGGGAATCTTGTTAAAGTTGAGGGTCGCATTGATTCTACTCAATATCAGCAGATACTTGAGAATAATGTAGAGGAATCAGTCACATCAGTCACAAAGTTGAAGTTACGCCTTGGCTGTATATTTCATCAAGACAACAACCCAAAACACTGCTCAAAATGTACTCTGACACTTATGCAGAGGAACAAGTACAATGTTCTGGAATGGCCATCCCATTCCCCAGACCTGAATATCACTGAAAATCTGTGGGGTGATTTGAAGTGGGCTGTCCATGCTTGGCAACCATCAAACCTAACTGTACTGGAGATGTTTTGCAAGGAGGAATGGTCCAAAATACCTTCATCCAGAATCCAGACACTCATTACAGGATATAGGAAGTGTCTAGAGGCTGTTATTTCTGCTAAAGGAGGCTCAACTAAATATTGATGTGATATTTCTGTTGGGGTGCTAAAATTTATGCACCTGTCTAATTTCGTTGATTGATGCATATTGCACATTTTCTGTTCATCTAATAAACCTCATTTCACTACTGAAATATTACTGTGTCCTTCAGTTGTTTGATAGATCAAAATGAAATTGCTGATCCAAACACCTTTATTTATAAATGAAATTATTTATAAATGAAAAACATGGAAATTGTCAGGGGTGCCTAAACTTTTGCATACGCCTGTATGTGTGTGTGTATATATATATATATATATATATATATATATATATATATATATATATATATATATACGTATGTACAAATACAAATCTGTTATATAATGTAAGGGAAGGTAATGGCAGAAGAGGTTGGATATGTTGGATAAATATAAATAGACTAAGATGCGTATTGCACATAATTATTGCTCAAAAGGGCAGTTCTAACTGTTCATGAGATGGAGAATCTGATGGAAAAACGTGTCTGACGGTTCTGGTGCTCAGTGCTCCGTAGTGCCGGCCAGAAGTGGAAGTATACAGTTCTTGAAGGGAGGACAGGGGGCAACCAATAATCTGCTCAGCAGTCGGAACTCTCCTTTGTAGTCTTCTGATGTTTGATTTTGTAGATGAACCAAACCATATTTTTGAAGTGCAGAGGACAGACTCAATGACTGCTGAGAAGAACTAAATTAGCAGCTGGGCTAATGGTGTTGAAAGCCGAACTGAAGTCCACAAAAAGAATCCATGATATGTCCCTGGTCTGTCCAGATGTTGCAGGGTATGATGCAATCCCATATTGACTGCATCATCCACAAACCTGTTTTCTCAGTAAGCAAATTGAAGGGGATCCAGAAAGGTTCCCATGATGTCCTTCAGGTTGGCTCTCTCAAATGACTTCATGACCACAGACGTCAGAGTCTGTAGTCATTAAGTCCTGTGATTTTGAGTTTCTTTGGGTCAGGGGTCATGGTGGAGCATTTGAAGCAGCATGGTACTTCACGCTGCTCCAATGATCTGTTGAAGATTTGTGTGAAAATGGGGGCCAGCTGGTCAGCACAGGATTTTAAACAAGTGGGCGAAACACCATCTGGGCCCTGTACTTTCCTTGTCTTTTTTTCTGGAAGACAGGGCACACATTCTCTTCACAGACCTTAAGTGCAGGTTGAATAGCGGGAGGGGGAAGGAGGGGGGTCGCAGGAGGTGTTGATGTTTGTGTGAAGTGAAGGCTAGATTCGGGGTTGCAGATGCAGGGTTGTTAGCTGAAAACTTGTTTTTCAGCTTCTCAGAGTAGCTTCTTTTAGCAACTGTAATCCCTTCTGTCAGTGTGTTTCTGGCCTGATTTTATCCACACTTCTGTAAGAATCATCTTTAGACAGACAAAGCTGCCTGAGTTTGAGCTCAAACGCGGAGCCATCTTGAGATTTTTTTGCACCTCACACCGCTGCACTTGCTCTGCCACACACTAATGGACATCAGCGGCATGTGCATGTGCACTGGATTAGTAATCACCTCTGTGTAAGTGACCAAGCCGTACGTCCATCTCACACACACTTGGAAGCATATTTGTCTTATGCACATACCTAACTGTAGGCTACACCTGAAATGTACATATGTGATTGCTTAGCACTTAAAGTCAATGACACTGGATCCTTAATAATTTTTCCATAGTGATTTATTAAAATTCCTTTTAAGCCATGAATTAAACAAATCAGCTCTGAGGTGAATCACAAACATTGATTTGAAGCAAAAACATATTTTAAACAAAAATAGGATAAAAAGACAAAGGTAAAGATATAAGAATATGTACTTAATGTCTTTCATGAGGGAATGAACAACTACTGTATCCCATGAAGGATTGCAAATGACGTAATTAATTTAAAAATGGTGGAAAAATATAAAACTTTTAATTAAAAGTGGTAGAAACAATATACTTTAAGTTTATTGCAAATATTCAGATATATACAAATACAAGGAGATGGAAGGAGACTGACAACATTTTTTCATTCACAGTGCATCATGGAAGAGGGAAGTAGGTTTTGCCGCAAAACAGATTGGTGGAACTATTTCACAGGATCATAGGTAGTGCTGTTCTTTACCAGGAATTCTGCTATTAAACGTGGTTTTTAATAATAATAAAGTTAAAATAATGTGAACTGATGGCTTCAAAAGAAGCATATACTGTCGATTAACAACCTCTGAACTCATGGTAGGGCTTTCTTTAAAAGTTTATGTTATTTTTTTATGTTTGCTCTTAACAAAGGATATAAATGGTCCAATAAATCTGTTTTTGCAACTTCAATGTGAACATAAAAAAGTTAAAAAATAAAACTTTGAAAATCTGTTTTCCTATGGTGAAAAATGAATGGGATATTTAACTTTTGAAACCAGACTAAATCAACTAAAGACGATATAAGAAATTATGGTTTCTAAACATATTTAGGCTACTATCTTTAAACCCAAAATACCATAACTTGCTCTACTGAAAACATTTATGTTGATTTCACCATGGAAATGTGAATGACTCTAAGTGATTTTACCTGTGCTTGATGTGATTTTAACTGTGCTTCCTGTGGTCTTCTTAAAAATATAGTTATACTATGGTTACTATGCAACTATGACGGTATACTGTATAAACGGTATACAAACACTCACACACAATCCAAACTCTAAACATAATGTATCTGCATGAAGACAATAGTTTAAAATACTTGTAGCGCAGAAACAGGACACAGATATCGCAGCTGTGAGTTTCTCTCTCTATTTTTCTTTCTATTACTTGCCCTCATGTTCACTCTCAAACACATACACACACTCACACTAATGGATTTTCTTCTTTGTGAGGAGCTGGAGAGCTGAGTGAAATGGATCTGTCTGGAGCTGTGATTGAGAGTGTCTGTTCAGCAATAAGAGAGAGAGAGAGAGAGAGAGAGAGAGAGAGAGAGAGATGTAGGGGATAGAGGACTGGGTTTGATATTGCCCTCTGTTTGCTCCCAAATGAGGACATACATTACTTGTATATGGTACAATAACATTGTTTTTGCTTCTTGAACATGGATGTAAAGAGTTGTCTACATTCGTCAAGAATGCTGACACTCATTTGGACTTTTTGCCACTTTAAGTAAAAATAGGACAGGAAATGATGAGGAGAAATGGATTTGATGCCCACATGAGCACCACAACCCAATACATCAGACTACTGTATGTGTGCTGACGACTAGGCCACAGCTTTGACAGACTCTTGTGGATATAAATGCATCCACAAAATAATACCAGAGCTTGAAGTGAGAATGCAGGAAAAATGGTCTACTTTTTGTCATTGAGATGACTTGCAAAAAGTGGCCCAATTTACCTGAATTCACCCTATATAAAAGCCAGCATGCAATAAATGCACTACAGAGACCTCCAGATCTTTTGATCCACCTATAACAGTGATCTGTTCAGTCGAACTGGTCTCTGACCCTTCCCAATCTGTACATTAGACAGCACTGATGGAAAATGCTCCTTGCTAAGTATAGGAAACCTTGACACTGTCTTTAATTTAAAAAGCCTTTAATTGGTAAATTGCATCTCCCTCATGCTCAATCAGCAGTCACATAGCAACAGTGAATTGAGAGAGAGAGAGTCTTGTTTTTAAGACCACATAAATGTAAGAGATAATGAGAAGACAGGATGATTTAAAAGAAAAGGAGAGAATGAAAGAGAGTGAGAGAGAGAGCCCAAACCATACTCTGTGCAACTGCGTGAACACAAATGCTTCTGGCTACACAGGCTTCATCAACTGTTGCTATTTCATAATGCAAAGCAAGATTCCACTTTTTGAGCTAACATCTGATCTCTTGAAAATTACATTACTGAACTCCGAGGTGAAATGTCCACTGTGTGGCGCTAAAAGCAAGTATATTTTTCTCCCAAACAGATGAGGTTTTTAAGGCAAATGCTCTATCGAGTTTTAAATAAACAAACCTACCTCCTATCCAAAACCTAAACCTAACTGATTGAGTCATAAAAAGCAAATGTGAGGTGAAAAACGCAATTGCTAAAGAAACCACATCATTTTGTGCTGCTTCTATGACACTTTGGATTTACGAATAATCGTTAACGTTAATACCGCAAAACGCACGTGGAGGACTCCAAATAATATGTGCATGTAGCCTACTCTGTAAATATAATGAAAATTATTACACAAGAAATGGAATTATTGGCATTTCCTACTTGTACACATATGTGTTCATTAAAAGTTCACATTGTGGATATGGGGGATTTCAGACATTTGGTCCAATAGTTTTATTTGAAATGAAGTCAAATCATAACACCCTATGTAAACACAGTAGCCTACTGTACATTAACATACCGTTCCTCATGTGATGATGAGATGTCAGCTGAATGTGCTTTCCCAGTGATCACATATTTTGGGATGAAACAAGGAGACCAAAAGAGCTGTGCTTTTTTTCATGTTGTACATTAACACACATCATGGTGTTTGCAGAAAACATAACAATGTTTATAGAAAAACACTCCGGCACTGATTATTGAGCCAGCTTCATCTTCATCTGTAAATCTTCTTCTATTCAAAGTCGTGACATCATGCAGCACACAAATGCCCTCTAGCAGTGTGTGACTGTATAGACAGCCTTAGCAACATCTGCTGCAATGATTTCTGAATGCATTTTTCCTGAAATTAATGAATCAACGATCGTTAAGCTTAATCAAATTATTAATGAAGTTTAATCAATTATCAATTAATCATTAGCATCCCTATCTGAAACATTCTTCAAACACTTATTTAAGGATTATGATACATTCAGTATACACACAATAAACTACAATAAATCATCTCATCTATTACAACTACACATCGCTTAAAGGGTTAGTTCAACCAAAAATGCCATTCCATAATTTTATGCGCATTTTTGGGCTTCAAAATCTAAGGTACCATTCACTCCCATTATAAAGCTTGGAAGAGCCAGGACATTTTTTTTACATAACTCTGATTGTGTTTGGCTGAAGGAAGAAAGTCATATACACCTAGGATGGCTTGAGTATGAGTAAACTATGTGATAATCTTAATTTTTGAGTGAACTAACCCTTTAATAGTGATTATCTGGTCACATGGTATTGGGCAGAGCTCTAAGAATGCTTCTCACACATGATCAATGGAGGACTGAGGTAGGTGGCTTTTCATTCCAAAATGACCCAGTTTGTTTTGTTGAGCCATTGATTCCTACATAAACCACAGGCTTTTAATACAAAGAGTCCTCAAAGGCCCTCAAACACACGCACACGCACACGCACACGCACGCACACACACACACACACACACACACACACACACACACACACACACACACACACACACACACACACACACACACACAAAGGCACACATTTCTACTAATGTCCAAACAAATCATCTACAAAAGGGAGTAGTATGAAGCTGCAGACTCGGAGCCTGCATCTACAGTCCCGCACCCAGAGTCCCGCATTCTCAGACCCCTCGTTTTTCGAGACAGCGCCTCCTATCAAATTGGATCGGATAAACATGTGAAGAACTTAAGCCGAAACGTGAGTATCGTCAATTTTTAGCGAATCATTCGATTTCTTTTTTAATCAAACTACTTTATAGCTCATCGATACACCAACACAGTCCATTTAATATTTATAAAGATAGTTTGTAACAAAATTTGAGCCGTTAATGTATGTTTTTTCGCCTTTTTCCCCCGAAAATATTTTGACAGCTAATACGTTAGCCTTTAACCTTGGACTTTTTGTAGACAAGCCATTGTAAAAATTATTATTGATTAAAATTAGTTGACATTAAAGTAGACCAATTAAATACATTAAGTGTGTTAATATCAAAGAATGTCATCATTAATTATTTAATCAGATTTACCGTTTGACCTTTTTTTAATTACTGGACCTTTTCTCCTAAAACTATAAATTGAATTAATTAATGCCTGAGTAATTATTTAACTTTATATAATGTATGTAGACTACTTAGATTAGTTCTTATAAAACGTAAGTATTAAAATGAATCAATATTAATTTAACTGTGATATGAAGTTGTTGACAGCCATTTACAACTCATACAATTGCCTAATAATCAAATTTACTATGCCTTCACTATGTATTAACCAGTCTATGGTATTAACATGTGAGCTAGAATATGTCATTTGGCCTTTTGTTTGGGTTCCTTGTTTTAATTTGTATTGACTGAAATTTGACTGTATGGGCTCTGTGGGGTCTTTTTTTAAAGATGGATATTACAATTCAAAGGGGGAATTCACTTCCAGAAATCCAGAAATGTCATAAATGTTGCAGTGATTTTCACTGCCCATTCTGTGACCCCATATATTTCAAACCCACAAAGTTGTCCAAAGTTCAAAAACATCTCAAGAGACACTTCAACAGAGCAGTGCAACATGAAGGTAACATTTGCAAACATCTTTTTTTTTTTTTTGCTTTTTGAAAGATCATAAGACTGTGTGTGACAGTGGAATCGTATGCTGTTGTATTCCAGGGTACACCATACATCGATGCGGTCGCCCCTGCCGAACCCAGCAACATTATCATTGCTTGTACTGTCAGTCAACAATTTTAAGAAAGCCAGATTTCATTACACATTTAGGTTCCTGCAAATGTAAGAGCGTTAAGAGAGCAAGTGCCACTGATGCCTGTAACATCACACCCACTGCTGTGGCAACTGCTGTTGCACAAGCTACTGCCATTGATGTTCCAGCTACCACAGCCATCGCTGCCACCTCTGTGCCAACCAGCACTATGCCACCCACTGCTGCCACCTCTGTGCCAACCAGCACTATGCTATCCTTTAATTGCTCCTATAACTTTTATTTTATTTTATTATTGTTTGCAAGCTATGGGCGCAGGTTTGCCTTCTGGACAGACGAGGCAAAATGCTTATTAGAGGCAAAAACACAACCTCTGTATAGGCTAAAAAGAAGCACCACACATGATGTCCCACAGCACGTCCAAGCAGTCCAAGATCGGACAAGAACCGAAGAAACACTGGTGGACTGCATTGTGACTTCAAAGGGAACAGAGCAGCATTTAGTGGAACTGAAATGGTCCTTTTTCACCATTTAAAGATTAGCATTCCTAAATGACTCACTGAGGGCTGTGATCATTGTCAACTTCAACATTGTCAATTGATTATCCAATATGCTCTTAGCTATATTTTTAATGGTTATGCCAATTATTCATTGATGGCTTGTGTATATATAAAACAACACTTTTTGTTTGCCCCACAGGATGTTCTCAATGGGAAACCATCAAAGTGGTTCCCCCTAAAGCCCCGTGTGCCAGTCTACATGGACAGTGAGCAGCAGTGTGCCATTCTTTTTCAACACCTCAAAGCTCTGCTGGATAATTCTAAAACTCAACTGAACTTCACAGATGAAGTGGAGTTCATTTGTAGTTTTCTTTTTCCTGAGGTAGGTCCGAACATGTTTGTCAATTGGATTGTTTCTTTTATTGCCATATATGCAATGTTTTATATATTAATTAATTAATTTATTTATATGGACAGGCCATCATTCATGGCCTATGTGAGATGCAGGCATTATCCTGGCAGGAGGCTGAGGAGGTTTTCCTCCGTGGCCCTACTTATCACCCTAGGTATGCTTGTAATTTGCATTTGCAAAAAAATATATTATTTATTATTACACAATATTTTTGACAATGGCATTCATGTTTTATTTTAGTGAAGTCGAGGAATTTGACAGAGCGATTGCAAAAAGAATGAAAAAAGAAGGAACATTCGCCTACCAGAAAGTAATTATTTACCTTATGCATTTACTTTTAAATTTACATTTACATTTTACATGACACTTTTATCCAAAGCGACTTATAAATGAGGAGTTTTTTTTAATGCAATTGAGTAAAGTCACTAATACAATTCTTTCTTCCTTTTTTCTTTGCTTTGTCCTGTTTACAGCAAGATGATGTTTAGGTGATCATTAAATAAAGTACAGAATTGTTTATTATTGGTGTTTTGTCTATTCTTATTTGAGTTTTGCTTTGCATTCAAATGATCAAAAAACAGGTTTTGTAATGTTAGCATGGTATAATTTTAATTAGACCATTATAGGTTGAACTGAAAGAAAAATTGGAATTTGAATAAATAAAACATTGTAGCAATATAATGTCACATAATATTTTTCAGAAGATAGTTCAATCTGTAATTGTATCCCTTCCATCAGTAATTTTCTTTCAATTAGACCTATGCTCAAAAAATAACTACTGGGTAATTTGTTAGTCAGAGAAAACAATGAGTTTTTTTGGCTCATGCATTAAGCAGGGAACGCAAATATTTATTTGGATAACTTTAAATAAAACACGACCGTAATATTGCATCCTATTGTTTTCAATGGCATTTAGCAGGAGGTGCTGTCTCGAAAAACGAGGGGTCTGAGAATGCGGGACTCTGAGTGCGGGACTGTAGATGCAGGCTCCGAGTCTGCAGCTTCATAATGTTGACAAAAGGGGCTGAAGAGAGAGAGAAAAAAATTGACAGATGACTACTTATTTCCACGATACAGGCTCTATTCAGGAATTCTTAAGCAACAGAGAATAAAATTATTTTGTCAGAGGCTAAGTAAATCATATAATGGTCCACCCACACTGCTACACACACACATGCATAAACACACACACGTCCCAACACCTGATAGCTGTAAAGGTGCACAGCTACATAAGAGAAATACAAAGAGAAAGACATGCCTAAGTGTTCTGTCTATGTACTGTACATACCCTTGTGATTTTGAATTGATTTCTATTCCTTTGCTTATTTAGTCTGAAACTTGACTTTAACTGTCTCACATATTTGTTTGTGTGTGTGTGTGTTTGTGTGGGGGGTTGGGTGGTTTACTGTTTTTAAGGTTACAAACTGGTAATTACAAGGGCACTATGCTATAAATGGTTTATAAGGACATTTCTAGTGACCCCATAATTCAAATTGCTGAAAAAACATACTAAACTATGAATACAAGAATACAAATTTAGAAGGATTTTGCAGTGCCATGGAAGGATAGTGTCTGTAGCTACAGACAGGCACTACAAGATGCCAGGTCAGCATATTATAGCAAACTCATAGAAAATAACCATAACAGTTGTAGGTGTTTATTTAATACTGTGGCAATACTGGTTAGGAATAAAGCCTCAACTGCAAAAGATATTCCGTCACAGCACAATAGTAATGACTTTGTGAATGTTTTTACTGCTAAAATTTAAATAATCAGAAATAAATTTGGAATTATGCAAACATCTGTCACAGTACCTCAGAAAACAGTGTCTCATAATTTTCCTCATGTGCAACTTCCTTCAATCCTTCGCTGTCATAGGTCATGAAGAGCTAATAAAACTTATCGAAACATCAAAAGCCACAACAAATGTTAGATCAAATACAAACTAAGCTCTATTAAGGTATTCCCTGTAATCTCAAAACCTCTTCTTAACATTATTAACTCCACGCTATCTTTAGATCATGTCTCAAGAAACTTTAAAATGGCAGTTATCAAACGCTTATTAAGAAGCCACAACTTGATCCAGGAGAATTGGCTAATTATATGCCTATTTCAAATCTCCCGTTTATGTCGAAAATACTAGAAAAGGTGTCTTTCCAATTATGTTAATTTCTACAGAGAAATTATATATACAAAATAGTATATACAGAATTTTTTTGTCAGGATTTAGGCCACACCACAGTACAGAGACTTCACTTATCAGAGTTACTAATGACTTTTATCATCTGATCACAGAGGCATTTCTCTTCTAGTGCTTTTAGATCTTAATGCTGCCTTCGACACGATAGATCATGATAATCTCTTGAATAGGCTAGAGAATTATGTTGGCATTTGTTGACTTGCATTAGCAAGGTTTAGGTCATAGTTATCAGAATGCTACCACATTGTCTGTGTAAATGAATAATTGTCAAATCAAATAAAAGTTAAGTATGAAGTGCCACGGGGATCTGTTTTAGGGCCTCTGCTTTTCTCCTTATATATGCTTCCCCTGGGAGATATTTTCAGCAATAGTATTGTTCCACCTCAGCAATATTGCTAAGTTATGACACATGCTCTCTGTTGCTGAAACCGAAAAAATAATTAATGCATTCCTGATCTCAAGACTAGATTATTGTAATGCATTTCTGTGAGGATGTCCAGCAAGTTCAATAAATAAACTTGAATTGGTTCAAAATGCAGCAGCCAGAGTGCTGACTAGAACCAAGAAATATGATAATATTAGCCCCATTTTATTGTCATTACATTGCCTACCTGTTAAATTTCATGTTCATTTTAAAATTCTGTTAACTACGTACAAAGCTTTGAACGGTCTAGCTCCCCAGTACTATGCTATATTCCATCATGTTCATTACGATCGCAAAACTCTGGCCTGTTAATAATTCCTAGAATATAAAAATTCTCAAAAGGAGGTAGATCCTTTTCCTATTTAGCTCCTAAACTATGGAATAGTCTTCCTAACAATGTTTGGGACGCAGACACACTCAATGAATTTAAGTATAAACTAAAGACTCATCTATTAAGCCAGGCATACAAAATGTATTCTTCACCACAAAATTATGCTGCTTTAGTCTGAGAACAATGGGGAACAGATGGCAGTGATGAGGACAGTGCATGATGGGCAACGTAGTCTGGGGGAAACACTTCAAAATAAGAGTCCTAGTGGAGTTTTGTGTTCCTTGCCTTCGGCTTGCTCACTAGGTTTCTAAATAAAATTATTATTTAATTATTTATTTTATACACTCTTCATAATCATATTTAATCAAACTACACAAAGACTTTAAAAGATATTACGGTTTCATTTTCTGTTAATGCATGATTTTTTGTAAAGCTGTGTAGTGAAAGGCACTATACAAATAAAAACGTCTAGTTTACGTATGTAATCTCCGTTCCCTGATGGAGGGAACAAGACGTTGTGTCGAAAAAGCGACACTAGGGGTCTCTCTTGAGTGCCGAATGTGCCTCTGATCTATGAAAAAAGGCCAATGAGAAGTTGGCGGACATATGGGTATAAAGGCGGGGAAATATGTCTAGTTCATTCAGGATTTTTCTGAGGAGCCGGAAATGGTCCGGCCAAAACAGTTGCTCGGCTCAGCGACATGGCCGGGAGGACACAACGTCTTGTTCCCTCCATCAGGGAATGGAGGTTACATACGTAACCTAGCTGTTCCCCATATGTCACTCACTTCGACATTGTGTCGAAGAAGTGACACTAGGGGTCCAATTTAAATCACGCCATGTGCTGAGGCGTGTACGTGTACTGCTGACTCAAGAGCGGGCAGGTACTTGACGTGCAAAAGCGACCAGCTGTATCAGACTGCACGTACCCTTCCCCAATGCCCCCAAAAAGTTGTCGGAATCCTTCTGGTTACCCTAGACAGGGGAACAAGTCAACACTTGCCAACCTGGGAACGGGCCAAGCTTAGCCGGGCCTCTTTTCTCTCTATGTTTCTTGCATAGAGCCAAACGGCTGGGCCTTTGCATGCATCGTGGGACCCGGAAAGGGGGAGGTAAGAGTGGCGAATACATCACATGGCTTTTTAGGTGACATGTGGAAAGTGGCAAGCTGGTAGATCCCAACTCCCACCAGTGGATTGGGTCGGCGAGTTCCTCCACTGAACTGCGGACACAAAGGGCTAGGGAGGAGTCATCCAGGAGTCCGAATGAGTGGGATCTCCTGGGAGAGAAAGCACACAGTTTTACCTCGGCCGAGGGAAAGGGCGCTAGGCGGAAGCGATCCACCCGGTCAGAACGTCAGCGTGTACCGAGTTGTACCGGCTCGGACCTGAGAAAACACGGGATGATATTGACTCAACCCTGAGATTGTAAGCGAGGCAGCGCTTGAAGGTTCACTACTTGGTCTTGAAGGGAGTCGTAGGAACCTTGGGTACAGAGTGTGCCCCGCCCCTGAGAAAGAAGGTCCTTCCTCAGGGGAATTTGCCAGGGATGAGTGGGATCTCCTGGGAGAGAAAGCACACAGTTTTACCTCGGCCGAGGGAAAGGGCGCTAGGCGGAAGCGATCCACCCGGTCAGAACGTCAGCGTGTACCGAGTTGTACCGGCTCGGACCTGAGAAAACACGGGATGATATTGACTCAACCCTGAGATTGTAAGCGAGGCAGCGCTTGAAGGTTCACTACTTGGTCTTGAAGGGAGTCGTAGGAACCTTGGGTACAGAGTGTGCCCCGCCCCTGAGAAAGAAGGTCCTTCCTCAGGGGAATTTGCCAGGGAGGGGCTGTCATGAGGCGTACGAGGTCCGAGAACCAAGCCTGGGTGGGCCAGTAGGGAGCCACTAGGGTGACTTGTTCCTCGTCCTCCCTGACCTTGCACAGCACATGTGCAAGAAGACTCACTGGGGGAAATGCGTACTTACGCAGCCCTGAAGGCCAGCTGTGTGCCAGTGCGTCTGCCCCGAGGGAGCCTCTGTTTGGGCATAGCAGAATGGGCAATGCGAAGTCATTCGGGAGGTGAACAGGTCTACCTGAGCCTTGCTGAACCGTACCCAAATCAGCTGAACCGACTGGGAGTAAAGCCTCCACTCTCCACTGGGAAAGCATTGTCATGACAGCGCGACCGCTACCACACTGAGGTTGCCCGGGATGCTGGCTGCCAAAGCACTGGAACTGTAATATAGTCAATTAAATGTTAAACAATCTGCCTGTAAACAATTGTTGGAAAAATTACTTGTGAAATGCACAAAGTAGATGTCCTAAATGATTTGCCAAAACTATAATTGCTAATATAAAACCTGTGGAGTGGTTAAAAAATTAGTTTTAATAACTTCAACCTAAGTATATGTAAACTTCTGACTTCAACTGTATGCTGTGGGAAGATTTATGGAGGTGGTTGGTGATTGCCTGGGGCTCAGCAAGTCTTCAGTTAGCAAGGCTGACAGCAGTAACTCCTTTGCTGTTACAGCTTATGAACACCACACTGACTTTCCCCAAAACAACTCCAGCTGGCCAATCAATAGCTCCCAAGAGTGATTGGCATCATCAATGGCACCCTGAATCCCAGTGGCAAGTCCACATTTGAAGGAAGGGCTATCCAGCCATTAATGCTCAAGTAGTGTGTGACCAGGGGTCTTCACTGACATAGTGGAAAAATGTCCTGGGAGCATAAATGATACTTTTGTGTGGGCCAATTCTGCAATTTGGCAGGTGGCTGAAGAGGGAGACATTAGATATCCTCTTCACCCATACCTCTTGACACATGTTCAGCATCCAGCCACCATTGCAAAGAGGTTCAATCAGGGAACTCTCTATGTGAGAGAGGTTGAAACAATGATTTCACTGCATAAGCAAGTCCAGTGACAGCCTGAACCCGAAGCCCTCCAAAAGCAGTGCCGTTGTAGTAGTTCCTGGGGGGGGGGTTGACAAAATAAGCCTATAACACATAAGAGGAAGGTATGTGTGTGTGTGTGTGTGTGTGTGTGTGTGTGTGTAAGGAGTGATGTGCCGAAAAAGGTGGATGTGACTCTTGTGGAGAGTATGTCATGCAAGATTTCTGTCCAGAGAATATGGCTGCGAATGTAGGTGGAGAGAAGACGATTAATAGAGTCTGTCCGTTGACCATGTGTCTCTGCTTATACAATAACTTGGGGACAAAGTAGAGCTCTATCACCAAGTTATCTACTAGCCAAATATTTGTGAGGGGTCGCGTGTGTGTGTGCGGTTAGTACGACAGAGAGAGAGAATAAAGTGGTGGCGCCGAAGCCGGTTTCGCGATTGTGGGAGAGAAGGCAGCTGTTAGTTTATCACTCAGAGACATGGTGAATGGCTTGTAACCAATCCCGCGGTCTTTGGCCCTTTAGTGGATAAACAGAGTGTGCAGGTCTCATCCATGATGGCGTAAATACACAACAGTCCAACGTAGCTGGAATACAACACAGCAAATCTCATTCGTGATAACAGTATGTTACATTATTACCTTGAGTATTATTAGCAACAATGAGCGGACTCGGCAGTTAATACAATAACCTTGTATTGCTTGTACAAGGTTAAACTGTACAAGCAATAACCTTGATACACAAGAATAAAACACCTAAATATTCTATCTCTGCCCAGACGTAACTTCTTACTTGGATCGCATGAGGACGCATTTAGATTGTGTGTTCATCCGTTGTTTGAATCCGACTCGGTTCCTCGAGGCTCGGGTGATGACGGGAGGCTGTTTTCTTCATCTGTCAGCAGACGGTACGGCTGCTGATTTTCAGCTGGCTGGTGGAGAAATCAGTGACGTTAACTTGGTTGAATATGGAAGAGAATTCTTCTTCACTTCTGAAGGCAAACAGATGAAGATGCGGATGTCTCCTTCGGATCCGTTAGAGTGTTGGGTGGAACACAAAGTAATCTCATCTCGTCCAGCGAGATATGGCCACAGTCTCAAGTCGTACGTTACTTCCTTGTGCAATGAGGCTACACCTTAGAGCAGCGATGAGCTGCATCTACGCACGGCAAGCAAAGTCGCTGGAAGCGATACCCAGAAGGATCTCCAAGGTATTTCTACCCCTGATGACATCATGGTTGAGGGCCGTGAGGGCCATGGTTTACTACTGTGCTAGGCTTGCCTTTGTCTTGTATCTGAATACATGAGGCCCAGTCAGGCTGGAAGATCATTTCAAACAGAATTTCCAATAAAAAATAACTTAAAAAGTAAATGACGTGGTATTTGAGCACCACAACTTTGGACTCTAATCCAAAGCTCTCAAAGTGGATGGTGAAGTCTTCGAAAGGAATAGGGCATAGGGGTGATATCTTTGAATAGCACACACCCAAACTGTGGCGAAATTAATGATGTCAACACCACAAATTAACAAGGAACTATACTTCTAACCACAGACGGAGAACTGTCCAACGCAGTTTGCAAATGTTCGTTGGAGCTATGGTTTCGGGAAACACCAAATCGCTGAACTATGTTGGTAACGATGGAACTTGTGACCACAGTTGGACAACAATAGTTTTGGGAAATGAACCCCAGCTTAGTAACAATAAAAATTCTGGAAATAATTGAAAAGATATTACCTCTAATATTAAATTAAATAAGTACAGAATTATTTTCACCAATGATGCAAGTTATAACATCCATGCAACACCACAAACTAAAATGTTTATCTTCCCTGCTGTAGCTTAAAAGATCATCAAACAGATGATCATACATATTTTTAAGCACTTTGTTTCCGCGGACCACACGTTTGACACCCCTGGTCAAAAGCAATCTATAATGAAAGTGCACATGTTAAGACAAATTATTTCCTGTATTAAAGGTCCCTCTTAAAATGAGCATTTGCACATGAAAAGATCTGGTGACTCATGCCTACCTGCCTGTCTTCATTCTGAGAGAGAGAGAGAGAGAGAGAGAGAGAGAGAGAGAGAGAGAGAGAGAGAGAGAGAGAGAGAGGGCTTGTGATTTGAACACTCCAGACAAATTGAAAGACAGCTCACTTTCACTAAATAAGACTGAAAAGCAAGTCAGCAGTAATAGGAGAGAGAGAGACCCTTATTTTATAAAGGTGTGCATCATTGTTAGAAATAAGAGGTTGAGAGTAAAGGCTATGCTTAATTATTTTGTGTGCCTTTATGTCTTGCAAACACGCGGTCTAGGCTTTGAAAGTAAACTCCTTTGACCAAAAGACTGTAAGAAGCTGTTTGACGCATTCACACTATCACTGCTTTGTGATACTATTTAGTACAGTCAACTCCAGGCACATGTACTGATGATGCACACAGACTAGAGACTAGAAAATTGGGGCTGCACACAAATAGTCTGCATGTACTGTGCTAGTGACAAACTTTATGCCACGTGCACTGTCCACGCAATGTAGAAGCGTGCGAAAAATAGAAGTATATTTTTGCCTTAATGCATTATTTAGATGGGACTAGTTTTCCCTACAGAGGCTAAGTACTCATGTTTCACACATATACTTTGTAATTTTAATCCAGTTCAAATTGAACAAATCTGTGTTTTTGTTGCACAAAAAGAAAATAAAAATGGAGTAAATTACCTACATTTTAGATTTTTAGAGAAATCTAATGCCTCTGAGAAGTCTATAACAACATTTCTCATTGTGCTGTCTGATGCACCCACCTTCATTATAGATTTCAACCTTTTTGCCAACTTTTGGGCAAAATAACAGTCTATGGTTCAAGCACTGCTGGTATCCCATCCAACATAAAAAGAAAATGTATCAAAAAAATATGCAATAAGGAAACTGTGATTCTTCCCTTTATTATATACATATTGCATATGCACACATCCAGAGCACATGACCTACCATAAAATTCACATCACAACCTTACCTTAATAATAACTACAGAGATTCAAATCCCATCCAAATTAGAACATAAAATGACAGATGTCTGTTTTAACTATTGCAACTAATCCTACTACATATATGCATGATGATCAATCACTTTATGAAAACAGAAGCTCAATAATGAGCTCTCAGTTTTGGCATTTGATTGTTTGTGACACATAATACAGCATGCAAAATCATCTGACACAAATTCTACATGTTTCCAGTGCTTTATAATTGGTGGGTGTGTGTGTGTGTGTGTGTGTGTGTGTGTGTGTGTGTTGTTACAGTGCATGTCCAAAGCCTTTCCACGTATTTTTGTCTCTAGGATCAGCAGTGACAGCACTGGTTTATAAGTGTCAGAAACCTTGGCTGTTGCCATGGCAATGCCACACTGCAATAGTGTGTGCAGGCAGACTGCACTTGCTGCAGAGTTGATACGAGAACAGGAGTGAGAATGGTGAGTGTTGCAGGAGAAACCTGCTGAATGCTAATCAGCCCAACAGTTTGTCCTTCATTAGACCAGAGAAACAGAGCAATACTCTGGATCTACATTAAAGTCTCCCTCTCTCATAGACCAGTATCCACAAGGAGAAACATTTTGTTTTGCCAACTGATTACGGTGTAATCAAAGCTAATTTGTTCTGACTTAATGCTGGATTCTCTTTCTGGTTTGCAGCTTAATAACATGTCCATAAACCTTTTTGTTTTCCAACATAACAATTTTAGGTTATTTGCTGTATGTAGTAGGGAAATTGCATATTTAAGTTTTGAAACAAATCAGTATACCATATCATTTTTTTTACAATTTAACTCAGTTTACAGCTTTTTTGTAGTTCATTTAAAGGTTGTGTACTTGTTTCAGGTTTTTAAATTCTTTCTCCTATACCAGCATAATATACAGAGAAAACTAAATAAGCCATCCGTAGGTTGATTTCTGAAAAGTGTAAATGATGAGGCTCTGTTGCGCTATCAACACGCAAGTCCTGTCCAGTCCAGCCTGACATAGCAACACTGGTAACACAACTAATGATTTAATTTTTGGACAGGACTTTCTATTTGTTCAACCAATGGTGGATGGGAGGATTCTTCAGGAAACCTGTTTGAAAACAGTGATTGTATACGCTATTTCTGTTTGGTGGCACTAGTCGAGCAGAAAATACACAGTTTACCTTTAAAAAGTCCTGTGGTGTGACCAAATAAATGACATTTAAAAGTAAAAAAAAAAATCATTTGTAATCTATTCATTAATATGATAACATGCCTGTTTCAAGATTCAAAATTTAAACAAAGCAAAGCAGGTCACTGCTGTCACCATTTGACATTTCATGTTAACAGCCCTGGTATACTTACAATACAACTTTAAAAATCTTCAGCAAGCTCTTTAGTTCTGCTCTATGCAGTAAATGTGGCCTAGTTTTGACCCAGTTCTTTGTGTAAATGTCTGCAAACTCTATCTGGATGAGAGGAGGCACAAATGGAGCAGGTTGACTTTGCTCTCAGCAAGCTTTTCAGGAGCAGTGAGTTTAACTCTATACTAAAGTTTACAGCACACAAAAATGCTGTCTAGTTAACTCAGATCAGTTTATGTTCTTCTGTTTCAAGTTCCTGACATACTGTCCACTGTAATTGTCTACAGATTCACAGACATCATTTAATTTTAAATAAAAACAATCATGCAACATCCTACAGCAGTCAACAATGGCTTATTCCTAAGGCAACAGAGGTACACGCACACATACAGACACACACTCAAACTTTAAAGCTCAGCTTATACACAGTCGCACCCCCTTAAAATTATTCAAGACATTCGTAGAAAGTAAAAACAACAAATAACACATCAGATAAGTCACAAGTGGCTGCCCATTCAGCAATGACTTTTAGCAATTCTTCAAGAGCACATTCACAATGATAAAAATTGCATTGTTGCAGGTGGCCAAGTTGCTGTACAGTGCCTTTCTTTTTCAAGTGCATCAGGCAGCAACTCATGTGAGCTTCACTACCTGCAATTCAGTTGGCTGTCGCAGAATTGTGTTGCTGAGCATTTGGGTAAAACTGAACTTTTCTTAACGTCATAGCATAGACAACAGTCTCTGTTGCACATGTTGTCTCAAATGACCAACTCATTAAAAATTACTTCCAGACCCTTTGTTACTGTAGATTGCTGTAAGTGTGAAGGCCTCTTAATTGACCCAAAGAGAAGCTGAAATGCAAATATTTCCATCTCTTAGCATAACTATCCCTCTGAACATCCTTTAAGGTCTGAGGTACACTATATACAGTGGTGGATGTAGAGTAGAGGAAGGGGTAGTTCTTCTTATCACCCTAGAGTGATGTGAAAGTTAATGGGCCTTTTCTAGCACCAATCAATCTGCACTAATCTCCCTGCCTAGAGTTCACCAGGGAGGGGGGCGGCCATGATTCCATCATTGTGATGGCAAAGTCCACTCAGTCACATCGCCTGTTAGTGCTGCTAAAGACCTTTTCCACTCTCTTACTAGTCCCTTTTCTATTAACAGATTGCTGGTTCCCAATCTGGAACCTCTGAAAAGGCAGTTTTGGGCTGGAAAAATTGTCTCTGCACCGGCACCTTAAATCTGCTGTTCTTTAACTAGGAAGCCTTAAAGTCAGAGGCCAGGGGAAGTAGTAATGACCATACCAAGTAGAGTTTTTAGAACAACAATTCAAAACAAAACCCAGCAAAATGTTCTGGGAAAAACAAAGGAACATCATGGTAACTTTAAGATGAACCATCCACTACTCAGTCAAGTCTGAGAATGTCCATTTTAGCCTTGTACTCAGCAAAACATCCCTACTCACTTGTGTCAGTGCCTGGCAAATGATGAAGCAAGCAGAGATTCAAAATGTCCAGCCTATTCTGAAGCCCTGCTCAATTCCTTGTCACACATTTCCCCCTGTGTGTCAGCAAGGGACGGTTTCGTCCTAGTTTCTTTTTCCAAGCAAGTGTGCCAATACCCCATATTCCAGCTGGCCTATGTTCCCACCACCATGGATATGGGGGGGCGGGCCACGACATCTCACTTCCTGAACCAAAAATAACGTACATGGTAATAAAACCTTGGCTGGTGTAAGTACTTCCCAATTAGCCCAGCTTCCTGTGTCTATGATGCAATTCTGATTGATTAACCATTAGGACACGGGATGAGGAATTCGGCTGAATTGTAACATATGACATTAAAAATAAGCAAGCAAACTCGCCTCCAAGCTGTACTCTTCCACAATTCTCTTCAGGGGATCTACAATCTGCCAGCATATGAGGATGCACAAATCAATCAGCAACATCCCACCCACGATGATAAAGAGCTTCTGGTCCTTGATAATCTGGAAAATAAAATAAAAACAGAGGGAAGATGTGATTAAGGAATGAGAAAGAGGGAAAGATAGCCTGGAACCATCAATGGGCTGCTCACTCAATTCAAAAGCGTGAGCTTCTATTGCATTCTGAAACTGGAAAGAGCTGCTACTGCCTGATCTTTTTTTATTCTCTTCTATTTAACAGTGTTTGGCCTGAACAGAGCCCAAATCAAAGAAAAGGTCATGGCAAGTAGGCCTGTGTGTATTTTAGAGGAATCAGACAGGAGAAATGCACAGACAATTTCTTAGCACCTCAGCGCATAGATCCACTAATTAATTTTTTAATTAGACTTTTCATGGCTTGCCATAGGAACCCAGATGAGAACCTTTTGTACCTCTGAAAAAAATTACATCTCAAAACAAAAAGGTGGTGAGTCGGCATTTACATTGCATGGACAAAAGTTGAGGAAACCCAAACACCACATCAGTATGTGATTGTTGAACGTTTAATTTCAAAACTACATGTCTGAATAGAAATTTGATGAACAGACCTTTTGAAACTTGACCTCACAACATGTGTTCTGATTTTATTGTCGTCCAACCTGCGTTGTAGTCACCATAATGTTTCATTTGTCCCCTGGCCTTGGGAGTTGATCAATGATTTGATTTGAGAGTGTATAATAACTTAAATTTGGTTTGTGCAGAGTTATATTTACTACTTTTACTGTGGTGTTACTGTGTTTTTTGTCCTTTGTGATATACCTGAATCACCATTAACTTTCATTTTATGGAAAAAACAGTGTGAGGTGTGCTGAGTGTGATTTTTATATTTTTTCAGTTGTTAAGGTAGAAAGTCATTCAGGTATGAAGTGACATTAGGGGGAGTAAAAAAATATTTTAGGTGAGCTGTTCCTTTAAGGGGACTAGCAAAACCCCTTAAATAGAATGGGGTGTCACACTTTTGGCTGTGCATTTTATCTAAGGAGTGAGCGGTCTCCAAACACCCACCAGATGTTTGTGGTTCTTTCTGTCTGACCACTGAGTGTCATGGGTAATTCCTTCAGTATGGACACTCTTTATCGAAGTTCATGGTTTCATTAAATGGCCAGACATTTGAAATAACACAGGATCATGACATTTCACAATGCATTAACACAATCACAGAGTGTAATGCTTTGCCACATGACCGTTGAACTGCAATATATTGTACAAAATCTCCTTTTATCACAGCAAATGGAAGGTGAGGAAGGATCAAAAACTAATAACAATCCTAAAATACCAACCTCCACATTGTCACTGCTCCAAATGTCTTTACCACCTGAAGCTAAAGATACTTTCAAATTATTCTCATAAGACACAATGCATAGTTAAATGCCTTTAATAAAGAGCTTGTAAACCAAATCCTTTGCTTTTATGAACAAAATGGCTCTGTGTAAGTTTTCTAATTCACAGTTTAAATGGTGCACTGTTTGTAAAAGATTATTGCTGCAGGTCTACAAGACTATGCAGTGCATTAGTGTCAGAGCGTGTTTGTGCTCTGTCTAAGTAATGCAGGACATCATGTGCTTGTGTCTGATTGAATTTACAGATGCACACATCACTGATGCCATCTATTTGAGACACTGTACGTTCTATATTGCAGACTGGGGTAGCTTATGTATGTGGTTCGACTTTGTATTTGTGTTTATGTGTGTATGTGATACAATAATGAATACTTTTTCATTACATTGAAAAAGTGTCATTACAATTGCACATTCTACACTTCAAAAAACATTTATAACTGAGCAGATAAAAAAAGAAAAGATTGAGGCTTTTAAAGGAATAGTTCATCCAAACACATGACATTTCTGTCATAATTTCCTCACCCTCATGCTATTTAAAATCTGTATGATTTTCTTTCTTACGTAGAACTTTCTTTCTTACATAGAATTCCCAAGTTGCACCATAAAAGTGTAAAGAAATAGCACCATAAAAATATCATAAAAGTAGTCTTTATGACCCTTTACTGACAAACTGTACAAATAGCAACAATCAACCTGATCTGAAAAACCTGCACAAAAAAGTGTAAGTCCCTGCCAAAATCCAAATGTTTACTACTGTCATTGTGCAAGTGCTGTGTTTTTCTGCGCATGTGTTTGCATGCGTATCTATTCCAATAATATTTTTGTTTCTGGGTCTCAGATTTAAATCGGGCAGAGACAGATGCACCCCCTCCCCCCTTATGATTAACAAAGCCTACTCTTTGCCCCGAGGCAGAGAGAGAGAGTCTGTTGCCAACCCCTCGGACCACCAGGCCCGCGTCAAACACTGTCTGATTTGCAACGGGATGTCTGAGGATTCAAAACTGTGAGGCTGCTTCTCAGCTTGATGAAGAGATGGCACACCCACACGCACACGCACAAACCACAGTCCTGACAGCAACCATCGCTTTACACTGCCAAAGCCCAGCAGTCCATCACTGTGTGGAGCAGAAGTCAGTTCACTGCCAGCTTCCTGCACACTGAAGCCAGAGGGAATCAGTCCTTAGATTAAAACCCTGAGCCTGGACATTCTCTCAGTTTATTTCTCTACTGTATAAATCTTCTACGCACTGCTAATTGAGAGTGTGAAAAAAAAAAAAAAACAGATGACACCAAAGAAAAAAAATGACATGTCATGCATCAAGTTGGAATTATATATCATTCTCCTTTCAAAGGTTTGTTTGACACTTCATTATAAAAAACAATAAGAAAAACAGGAATTGAAAACAGGACTTCACCTGCTCTTTTGAAATGTGATGTACTGTGTAGACATGAAATTAAAATTGGCCTATTTACCTTAAAGGAGACCTATTATGCCCCTTTTTACAAGATGTAATATAAGTCTCAGGTGTCCCCAGAATGTGTCTGTGAAGTTTCAGCTCAAAATACCCCATAGATAATTTTGGTTGGAATCAAAACTAGCTGATTTCATGTGTTTTTTCGCCCCTGGCATAGCTCTGGTCTCAGTGAACACAATCAGAGACAATGATAACTTTTTAGCTGCATTAGTCATGGAATCAGCTAACAAGCACATTCGGAAAGGTGATTTGCAAACATTCACCAAATATAAATTGCGATACTTACATCTTCAGGATATAAAGCTGGAAAATGAACAGTTGGTACTAATCCATGCTTGAGAATCAAATTTTTTTTAAATCCTGCTTTATATTGACGCTCATTCACAAAACAGTCCGGTGTATAATGATTTGCACAAACATACACATATTTTTATGCTTTGGAGCACATTTCCTTCAAAAACAAAACTTCAGTGGCTCTGATGCCGGGAATACATGAAGAATCTTATGTTCACTTTTACAGCCAACAACAGAACACTTAAAACATTATTCTTCTCACTGTATCTGCTCCAGCATTGAAAAAAATGTCAGACTGTGTGTAGATCACTCAGGGGAGGCTCTATGATAAAAGGGTGGAGTCAGTCATGGGAACCAGTCGTGGGCGAGGCCTGTTCTAATGTGATGTTACTTTAGATCAGAAACAAAAACCATTCATTTTGACACACTGTTTTTGATTAATAGATATATGAGAAAGAGGAGTGGGTGGATTTTTAACATTATAGGGTGGATGTGTACACACACTGTGTTACGGTTGGTAGCAGTCAAGGCAAGGATGAAGGCGAAGTGTAGGACCCAAGTGCAGATTTATTGAAAGATCAAAACAGATGACAGGAACACTGGAACAAAAAACATCCACAATGGGAAAACAAAAGTAACAAACAAGGGAAACATCCACGACTGCGTAAGACAGGAACTCGGGCTGGAACAAGAACAGACTAAGATACACTAATTAACTATTGGCAGGAAAACATCGGGGTAACGTCAGGCAGAGGTCAGAATCACAACAATACTCGACAAAGGAACAAGGGAAACATGAGGACTTAAATACAAAACAAGGGAAAACGTAAGCCAATGGAAAACTGAAACTCAAAACAAGATGACAAGGCAATAAACTGAAACCAGTGACAAACTAAAACTGACAACGAGGTAATTAAACAATGAACCAATGAAAATCAGACACATAGACATGGAGGGAAAAACAGGACATGAGACAAAGACCAGGAAACAGGAACTTAACAATAATTTCAAAATAAAAGTACATAAACAAAAGATAATATGGAGTGAAACAGGTGCCAGAAACTTAAAAATAAAAGTACATAAACAAAAGACAATATGGAACGTAACACACTGCTTACTCACATGTATGTACAAACACCATGTTAAAGTGAATTTTGCATAATAGGTCCCTTTAAAATTACACTTCCCCGGTCTTACTGTAAATTATACATTTTTTTCTTCTTAATATAAATGAAACGGGAGCAGATTTAAAGAAAATACAAAACGCTTGGAAAGTAAAAAAAAATAAAATAAAAAAAAATACAAAGTACTTTCCCACAAATCAAAGTTTGAATGAATTTTTATTATAAAGAAATTAATGAACAATAAAAGACAAAAAGATATAAGAAAAGACAAAATGGCAAAAAAGAGAGAGAAATAAATAAAATATAAAAGGAATAAGGAAAGAAATATCAGACAAAGAAATTAGCTTTGATAATGATGGAGTTGTTGTGACATTTTTTTATTTTTTAAGTTGTGAATTGCAATTCTTTAGGTACAGAGGCAAACAGTTTCAAAGAGACGGTCCTCTTTATGAAACTGCAAATTGACCAAGAGATGTCCTGGAGAAAAAAAAAAAGGTTCTCTGAAGTTCTTGTGCTATGATAAATCTGTGAGTTGAACTGAATAAGTTTTAAGAAAAAAATTATTTACATTCTTGAAGGTGATTAATTTCATAAACATTAAGAATTATGTGCATCTTCTGAAAAAGGTTTCTAGAAAATGAGATGAAGTAAGCATTCTAACAAATAGTTTCAAAAGAAGGTATAAACAGGAGAGATTACTTTTATTTATTTCATCCCCACTGATTCAGACTGCAGCATAGAAGTAGGCTATGAGTTCTATAAATAAAGATGGCCAGCAGGGTGCTGAAGCTGGAGCCATTCTTTACAGAACTGTCATAGAGTATCAGCAGCCTCACTCTCCACTTTCTTACAGTGCGTTGGAAAACAAGAGTCAGAGAAAGTCAGTGGGTGTGCGTGAATCTGTTATGTTTGGATGTGTTTGTACCCATGAGTGTGTGTGTAGCTATAGTTAAAAAGAAGCTTTGTACTATTCCTGAATAGTGCTTTTTCTTTTTGAAGAAGGACAGAGGAGGTTTGCATATGGTTTCTGAAGACTATATCTAGTGGAACAGGAAGACACTGTTAAAAGATCAGAGATTCATTGGGTAGGACTGGCAGTGCTGGCTGATTTTGGTTGTGTCAGTAAATTGAGCATGGAGACACCAAACTGACTTTTAGTGAAAAGAGCAGTTCTATATTACAGTGTTTATTTGAAAAATAAGAGAGCTGACACCCCAGAGGCAGTATGGCTTTTTTCCATCTATCTTTCTTCTTTTCAATCATTGCTCTCTTTCTTTGTTTCCCCATCTCTTTCTCTTCATTTTAATGTACTAAGTCCAGTATAGTTTCATCTTAGTATAAATATATTTTTTTTTGTATTGTAATTCTATAGAAATATATTGTACAGTAACCACAAGTATAATCCACTGAGATGTGACCAATGAGGCAGATGACAGATATTTCTAGTTCATGTGTGTTCTGCACCAATGATGCCCAATCAGTTGTTCTGAATCATGTGACACCGACCATGTGCTTATGGATCAACACAAAATATGTTGATCTGGAAACATTTCTAACTTGACAGCTTTTAAAGTCCAGCAGTTCCACCTATAATTGTCCTATAAGAGGTATCAGTGTCATTCTGCAATAATGACTCATAAAAAGGCAGTTCAAAGGCAAATCTTAATTGATTCGCTTTAGCCACGCATATCTCACCTTTTTCTTCATCTTTACATTCTTGAAGATGGCGTGCACTCTCCAGGTTTTTGCAAACATGGCACCAAACGCTGTTGTGTAACCCACAATAAGGATCCACGTTCTGACCTGAAAACATTAAGTACACTGGAAAGTAAAACAAGGTTGCTTCTAGCCAAAAGCTCTAATCAATTAGACATTGACATAAAGGAACATACAAAAAGAAATATTTGACCCAGTCATTGATATTGTAGTGAGAGCCTTCATCTCAACGGGCCAGAGAGATCTGACCTGTCTCAGTCAGGTAAAATGTGCCATTTTCAACACATTTGTGAGCTATTTCCCCTGGGACTCAAGTTAATGCAGTAGCTAAAGCCTTGTAATTAAAAGGTGGATTATGGTCACATGCAAACAGGGAGCGGAGGCGTGATGGGACACATCTGATCATGCTTACTCAATTTAGTTACACTGTTGTCTGAAAGTAGATGTAAAAGCTTTCAGATTAAAATAGACACCAGCAGTCAAAACTGTGGGTACATCTACTCATTCTTTATTTTGACTATTTTCCACATTTTAGAATAATAGTTAAGTTAATATATTTAAGATATATATATATATTTAAGAATAATATATTTATAACACAAATGGGAGTATGTTTATTATGTAGCGACCAAAAAATACTAGATGCTTTAAAGTAGACACACTTTGCCAATATTATAGTTCTGCTCTAGGCTTCCCTTCAAACAACTTTATTTGAAATATTTCAACACTGTTGAAAGAGTTCCCATGTTGGCTGCTTTTACTTCAATGTCTACTCCAACATCAATTTATTTTTTATTAAAATGCCAATTTTGTGAAGAAAATCATAGGCACAATTTATATTTGTCTATTTGCCTTTAATTTTAAGAATTTTAGAATAAGCGTTTACACAAAAATAAAAAAAAAGAAGATGTTTAGATCATGATAAACAAAAACTCATTCAAGGGTGTAAAGTGACTTTTGACATAAATTTCCATTTACATATATGCATTTGGCAGACGCTTTTATCCAAAGCGACTTACAGTGCACTTATTACAGGGACAATCCCCCCGTAGCAACCTGGAGATAAGTGCCTTGCTCTAGGACACAATGGTGGTGGCCGTGGGGATCGAACCAGCAACCTTCTGATTACCAGTTATGTGCTTTAGCCCACTACGTTTGTTTTTTAATTAAATCAGACATTACTCACAGTGCAGAGGGTCTCGAACACTTTGTCTGACACAAAGGATCCATCCAGACCGAAAAGGAAGATGGAAGCGTAGGACAGCATGCCTCCCAGTATGATTAGGTTGTTCATATAGGGACTCGACATTTTGATCAGCCTGCATATGGAGGAAAGCCCAAAGCTGATACATTAAAAATTCACAATTAATTTATAATTAACCAATGATATTACATTTGCATCTATGCTCTTAAATGCATCAAATGAGCATAACACTGCCTTACTGAATAATGTTGAATGGTGACCCTCTTCTCTCTAAGCAGTGGCTCCAAAAAGTATATGTACACTTAAGCCACACTTAAAAATTTATAAATTAAATAACATCAAACCAAGTTGCATTTATTTTAAATAAAGATACTGTAGCATGACCTCAATTCTTTTGTAGATATAGATATACTATTAATAATTATTAGTGTTTGACCACTTTCTGGTTGTAAAAATATAGTTGAACATGTCCATAATTAATGTGATAAATAAACCTGTGTGAACTCGAGGGGAACTAAGTTCATACACTAGAAATGCCACTACGAAATCCCCTTAATATTAGTTGGGAATATTGGTCATTGGTCAAAGATCTAGAATCATTTGTTTGCAGAAGCCAAATGGTTTGATATTTTGTCATCTATGCTATGTAAAGTTTAATGTTTAAATGTGTGTAAAGGCATTAATGAAAAGGAGGAGGCGAGAACCGGCTTGACAGTATAAATAATATTTTTAATAAAGAACTAAAACCAAAAGACACAAACACACACATAGGACGGACAGCTGTCCGTAAACGTTCTCTCTCTGTCGCACCACCATTGGGTGTGTATCATGTATCATGACCCAGCCCCGCCCTCTTCCCTGACACAATGTGGCTTAAATGTCAAAATATTTTTGAGGCTACTTTATTTGAATTATTTGGTTTTGTATTCTAGTTCATCACTGACCTGTGGTTGCGGTTTTTGATGTTAAAGAAGAGAAAGGCTCCCGCCATGACCATGCCCAGGATGGTAATGGTAGAAAGGATGCTGTAAAGGGGGACATTTATTTGCCTTCGTTTATTCTGCACAAATGTCCGATCCTTGGGTGGTTCCACACCTTCAAGAGAAGTACGACAGTTCACAGTCAGTTACAACTCTAAAAACTCCACCTCTGAGAATAACTTCTGCATTTTCTAGGAAGTAGCTCCTGTTTAATTTACATGACTAAGATTTTAAAATGCCATGCCACAGACGGAATACACAGGGTTATTTAGTCACTGATGTGACATATTTGACTATTTAAGGTTATATAATAATGTATGTGGATGCTTTTAGAGACTATGGTGGTGCTTGTGATGTAAGATGCAATTTTACATCATAATGAGAAGTTGATGGAGAGTACAGTTGTCTACTTAATGGCACTGAAACAAAATGAGTCACCAAAATAAGTCTAGAGCTATCTGTGTGACTTGAACCAACGTAACATCCTGAGAACTGTTGAAGAACTTCGTACCGTCCACTGCTGAGTTTAGAAAGCACTGAAAAAATACAGACATGGGGGAGGGATTTCATCTTATATCAGAAATCACTTTGGGACATACTGGGTTCCTACTCTTGCTTTGCTACTTAACTCCATGAACCTGTACATAAACTATATGGAAAAAGGTATGCATACACCCAAAAACACTACAGTATGTGCTTGTTAAAAATTTGGCAATAATATGTAGTTGGCCCTTCTTTTAGATGCAGTAATATTTTCCACTCTTCTGGGAACAAATTTCACTACATGTTGGACCATGGCTGCAGTGATTTGCTCCTATTCAGGCACAAAACCATCAGTGAGCATCATATTTGCGTGATGCCAGTTGGCATCCCAATTCATCCCAAAGGTACTCAACAGGGTTTAAGTCTGGGCTTTGTGTGGGCCAGTCAAGTTATTCCACACCAAACTCTTTGAAGCATTTTTCTTTCTCCATGTTCACAATGTTGATTGTCAATAAGCTCTGTGGTATGCCCAATTGTACTGAAAATGTTGGAGATGTGGAGATGTACGCCTGAATGTCTGTACAATTGATATTATTGGTTCAATGATAATGATTGCATCTGTTAGTCATGGATGCAGCTGAAATGGCAGAACTTGCTAATTAGAAAATGTGTCCTCATACTTTTGGGTATTTAGTGTATGTTTAGTTACTGTTTTGTAATTCAAGCTGTTTCAATTCCCACTGGCATTCTGTCACCATTGTTTTCCTAATATCATTATGATTAATATATTAACATTCTATCCAATTTTTATTACATTTTATCCACTTTTTTTCTATTTTTAAAATATATATGATGCTGTATAATTGACCTGTTGCAAGGTTCCTGTTTCTCTGTTTATATTGTATTTGTGCCAGGCAAAAAAAGAAAAAAGAATCCAGTTTAAAACAGCCTAAGGTGGTTTGCTGAATTAAGCTGATTTAAGCTGATTTTAGCTAGTCTCCCAGCCTTGCCAAACGTCTAGGTTACTGTTATAACCTCCATTCATTGATGGAGGGAACGAGACGTTGTGTCGAAGAAGCGACACTAGGGGTCTCTCTTGAGAGCTCTGTGATAGAATGGCTCATTGCAAGGGAGGAGTTGCTACAAACACGGCGACCGGGGGTCCATGAGGACTGCCCAAGGGAGACATGGGTCCGCTCGCAAGGGAGCCGTACTGTAGAAAATACACACAGGGTACCTGCATTGGTCTTGGTCGGCGAATTCCTCCGCTGAATTCGTGGACCAGAGGGCTAGGGAGGAGTCATTCAGGGAGACGAGTTAGTGGGATCTCCTGGGGTAAGAGCGCACGGTATTACCTCAGAGGAGGGAAAAGGCACTAGGTGCAAGCAGTCCACCCTGTCAGTTGTCACCGCGTTACTGAGTTCTACCGGCTTGGACCTGAGAAATCACGGGACGAAACCGACTCAACCCTGAGATTGTAAAATCTTGTAACGGTATTGGTGTTGCTCAAACCGCTGCTCTGCATATGTCTGCTAGGGAGGCGCCTTTTTCCAGTGCCCACAAGGAAGCTACACTTCTCGTCAGGTGTGCTGGAACCCGCAAGGGGGCGGGCATGACCTGGGTGTGATAGGCCCATGCTATGGCATCAACCACCAAGTGGGAAAGCCTCTGTTTGGAGACAGCGTTCCCTTTTCGCTGTCCACCAAAGCAAACAAAGAGCTGCTCAGAACATCTATGCATTTGGTCCAAATAGATACGCAAAGCACGTACCGGACACAGAAACGAAGGGGCTGGGTCTGCCTCCTCCCAGGGCAGTGCTTGCAGGTTCACTACCTGGTCTCTGAAGGGAGTCATAGGAACCTTGGACACATAGCCTGGTCATGGTCTTAGGATCACATGAGTGTCTGCCGGACCGAACTCCAGGCAGGTGTCGCTAACAGAGAATGCTTGCAGGTCCCTGACCCTCTTGATGGAGGCGAGCGCAATCAGGAGGGCCATCTTCAGGGAGAGGGCCTTGAGTTCAACTGATTCTAGCAGCACGAAGGGGGATCTCTGCAGGCCCGAGAGGACCACTAAGAGATCACAGGAGGGGAACAGGCTTGGCCGGGAGGGATTCGATCTCTGGGCGCCTCTTAGGAACCTGATAACTAAGTTGTGCTTACCCAAAGACTTGCCGTCTACTGCGTCGTGGTGGGCCATGATAGTGGCTACATACACCTTCTATGTGGAGGGGGACAGCCTCCCCTCCAACCTCTCCTGCAGTAATGAGAGCACTGACCCGACTGCGCACCTCTGTGGGTCTTCAGCCCGGGAAGAACACCAATTCGCGAACAAGTGCCACTTCAGGGCATAAAGTTGCCTGGTAGAGGGAGCTCTGGCTTGGTTGATCTTGTCTACGACAGTAAGTGGTAGGCCAGCTAGAGCTTCTGCATCCCATCCAGGGGCCAGACATGGAGAATCCAGAGGTCTGGGCACGGATGCCAGAGCAGCCCCATGGGCCAGCTGTGTGCCAGTGCATCTGTCCCGAGGGGAGCCTCCATTCAGGCGTACCAGAGCGGGCAGTGGGAGGTCTCTCGGGAGGCGAATAGGTCTACCTGTGCCTTGCCGAACCATTCCCAAATCAGCTGGACCGACTTGGGGTGAAGCCTCCACTCTCCGCTGGGCAAGTGTTGTCGCGATAGCGTGTCTGCTACCACGTTGAGGTTGCCCAGGATGTGAGTGGCATGCAGCGACTTGAGTTGCTGCTGGCTCCAAAGGAGGAGACGACGGGCGAGTTGTGACATGTGGCACCTTGGTGATTTATGTACGCTACCGTGGTGGTGCTGTCTGACCGGATCAAGACGTGCTTGCCCTGAATTAGCGGGAGAATCCTCCGCAGGGCAAAAAGTACAGCCAACAACTCTAGGCAATTGATGTGCCAGCGCAGCGGGGCCTCTTTCCAACGGCCCGCGGCTGCGTGCCCATTGCACCAGGCGCCCCAACCCAGTTTGGAAAGTTTAGCGTCAGGCGGGGGTGATAAACACATGGTGCGTGCCGTGGCGCCATGCTCGTCTTGGGACTCGAGTCTGGAGCCAGTGCTGAAGCGGTCTAATATGCATCAATCCCAGCAGCGCGACTGCCACAGAGGATGCCATTTTTTTAAGGGGACTGCCGTGCCCGACCTGAACAAGTTGAGGCATTTCAGCACTGACTGCGTGCACTCGTTGGTGAGGCGCGCTGACTTTGAGACTGAGTCTAACTCCATGCCGAGAAAAGAGATGCTCTGAACCGGGGTGAGCTTGCTCTTTTCCAAGTTGACATGAAGCCCTAAACGGCTGAGGTGCCTGAGCACCTGGTCCCTGTGGCCGCACTGGCAGTGGGCCAGGATGAGCTAGTCGTCGAGGTAGTTGAAAATGCGGATGCCTGCTTCCCGAAGTGGGGCAAGGGCTGCCTCTGCGACCTTCGTGAAGACGCGAGGGGACAGGGACATGCCGAAGGGGAGGACCTTGTACTGATATGCCTGGCCGTCGAACCATAGAAAGGGTCGATGTCGAGGCAATATTGAGATGTGGAAGTACGCGTCCTTCAAGTCTACCACTGCGAACCAATCTAGATGCCGGACGCAAGTTAGGATATGTCTTTGCATGAGCATTTTGAACGGGAGTTTGTGCTAGGCCCGGTTAAAAACTCGCAAGTTCGTAAGCCGCCACCTTTCTTGGGTACGATGAAGTTAGGGCTGTAGAAACCCTTCTTCATCTTGGCTGGAGGGACAGGCTCTATCGCGTCTTTGAATAAGAGAGATGCGATTTCCACACACAGGGATTTGGCATCTTCGCCATGTACTGCGGTAAAGCGGACGCCCCCGAAGGGGGGTGGAGGCCTGGCAAACTGAATTGCATAACCGAGTCGAATGGTCCTGGCCAGCCAGCGTGATGGATCGGGAAGTGAAAGTCATCCTACAGGCCCTGGAGGGGAGCACAGGGCGATCCCACCAGGTGGCGGCGTTCTCGGGACATAGGTGGATCGCAACCACTCTGTCCACCTGGGGGACCGTCATGTACCCGTGGACCGCTCCGCCGTCGAGGGTAGTGAGAGCGGATGAGCAAGAGGCACAATGATGGGGGGTGAAGGGTGTGCTCCACGAGCTCGTCAGCTCATCATACACTTCCGGGAAGAAATTAACCAGGGTAGGGGGGGTGCATGGCTGTGAGTGGCGGCAGACCCGAGGAACCAATCATCCAGCCGCAAAGGTTGTGGGGAGGACAGAGAGTCCCAGTCCAGCCCCACGCTGACGGTAGCCTTGGAGGCCCCAAATCGCCTCCAGCCGGTTCATCCTCAATCCCGTGGGAAGATGGAGCGACACTGGGGGCAGCTGGAGTGGTTTAAGAAGGAAAGCCATGACCGCAACATTGCCATGGTAAGATTCTCGCAGTGAGAACACAACACATCCACAAATGCTGCCTTGGTGTGATCATGGCCCATACACACGTGGCAGCGCCTGTGTCCATCAGGACCGGAGAGTACTCGACCGTATACAGGAACTACACAGGGGCGGAAAGGCATCTTTATAAAGACGCCGCTGTGTACTGCTCTTTTAGAGAAAAATACTCTTAGGAAAATTTATCTTTTAATCTGCGCTGTTGAAGCACCCAGGGGCAAAGCTGCACTGTCGTGCAGAGAAGGAGAAGAACGCTGATATGCGGCATAGATCCAACAGCATACACTGATGCCAGAGATGAAGAGGAAACCAATTGGGACTCACAGCTCACTGCTCACACAACCGGTCGGCTCCGAAGAAAATTTCTGAATGAAACAGATGCATTTCTCTCCCTTTATACCCGTATGTATATATATATATATATATATATATATATATATATATATATATATATATATATAAAACATTGACATGGCAGGCATACGAACCTTCTGTTTCTCTTTCACTCATACACTGACCACAAACAAACACAAACAGGGCTTTTCCTACCTTGAAATCTGATGGTGTTGTTGATAAGGTCCAGTATGTCTGCAATGGCATTGTACTCGCCCACCTTCACTTCCTGACCCTCTGTGAAAGACAGTGAGAACAAAAGGACAGCGGTGATAAGAGCATAATGTTCAAAGCCTGGGGCCCACAGAGAGAAACAAGACAATAGACAGTAAATTTAGTTTCAGTGTGCTCCACTGCAGAACAAGTCCAACATATTGCCTTAAATTGCCTGGCTTCTGTGTGCAATGTCAATTCTTCACTAGTCGTGTAATGTGAGGGGGCTGAAAAAGAGCTAAAGAACATTTAAATGGCAACCTCATGCATTTGAACATCAATTAAAAGGCACCTGATTACTGAGTGTGTATATCGTGTGATAAAAATAATTAATTAGACCTGAAGTAAACACTGATCTCATGAATGACTAACTCTACCACTAGGTACCAACAGGCAGCATGAACTACTTCACTGAGAAACCAAACATATCACAACTTATCTAACAAATGCAGTATATTAAAGACCCCATGAAATCATAATTGGAGTTTTGTGGTTTTTAGTTCATCTTTTAGCTTTGAGACCATCTGCTTGTTTACATCTACAAGTAGAAAAAAACAAACATTTTTTTTCATTATACCACAAAATCATTTGTGGTATAATGAGGATTACCACCAAAATTTATTTCAAAACGTACCTTCTTTTCTTTAAAAAAGGAAAAATCTGGGTTACAGTGAGGCAATTACAATGGAAGTGAATGTGGCCAATATTTAGAGGGTTTAAAGGCAGAAATGTGAAGCTTATAATTTTATAAAAGCACTTGCATTAATTCTTCTGTTAAAATTCATTTATCATTTGATCTGTAAAGTACAGTACAGTAATTTTAGGGTTTGTTGACATTACATCATCATGGCAACGGTGATCTGGGGAATGCAGCGGGCGTGGTTTTTACAGGGTAAATCCTCACAAACCACCCACATCCCAGCACACTCGTTTGCCCCTGTCCGTGTCCGATGCGAGACCGGCTTTCCCCACGGCCAGTCTGATGTCTCCTTCATGCCACTCACATCCTGGGAAGCCACAATGATTGAAATGAAATGAAATTGAGGCCTCATTCCTGCAGGAGAGGTTGGAGGGGCGGCTGTCTCGGCTCACCAAGATGCAGTGGACAGTAAGTCCTTAGAGAAGCACGACCTGATCAACAGGTTCATTAGAAGCACCCGGAGGTTGAATCCTCCCAGGCCATACCTGATCCCCTCATGGGATCTCTCTGCAGTTCTTGCGGGCCTTCAGAGTCAGTTGAGCTAAAAGCCCTCTACATGAGGACGGCCCTCCAGATTCCGCTTGCTTCCGTCAAGAGGGTTGGGGGCCTGCAAGCGTTCTCTGTCAGAGACACTTGCCTGGAGTTTGGTCAGGCAGATGCTCGTCATCCTAAGACCCCGACCGGGCTATGTGCCCAAGGTTCCAACGACCCCCTTCAGGGACCAGGTAGTGAACTTGCAAGCACAGCCCCGGGAGGAAGCAGACCCAGCCTTATCGTTGCTGTGTCCGGTGCGTGCTTTGCGCACCTATTTGGACTGCACACGGAGCTTTAGACATTTTGAGCAGCTCTTTGTTTGCTTTGGTGGACAGCGGAAAGGGAACACTGTCTCCAAACAGAGGCTTGCCTACTGGGTCGTCGACGCCATTTCATTGGCCTATCAGATCCAGGCCGTACCCACCCCTTGCGGGTTCAAGCACACTCTACGAGGAGTGTGGTATTCCCATGGTCACTGGCCAACGGCACTTCTCTAGCAGATATCTGCAGAGCGGTGGGCTGGGCAACACCCAATACCTTTGCGAGATTCTATAATCTCTGGGTTAAGTCGGTCTCGTGCCGTGTTTTGTCAGGTCCGAGCATGTAAAACTCGGTAATATGCTGACCGGGTGTACCGCTTGGGCATAGCGCTATTACTCCCAGGTGAGCCCACAAACTCATGCTCCCTGGATATCCTTTCTCCCTAGCCCTCTGGCTCGTGAATTCGGCGGAGGTCACATACAGTTCACATACCCACTATGGGTACTAATTACCCTGTACTGGAATAGGTGCTCCGCAGATGTTGGTCCCCCTGTCGGCGGACCTGCGTCTCCCTTGGGCAGCTCCCTCTGCCCCTGGTCGCTGTGTTTTTAGAGATCCTCCCTCACCAGGCAGGTCATACCACATTACACTTATATTTGCCACATGTTGACCTCCATAGCATGGGCATGATGTTGTGTCTGCAGGGTCTTTTCCCCCTGAAAGAATAGGATTGGAAAAAAACACCTTCCCCGATGCATGTTATAGTGTTAGATGGCCACAGCCGCATCTAACACTCTATGAAGAGTAAACATAGAGAGAGAAAAGGCAGCGGCTGACGCGGCCTGCTCCCATGCTTGTCACATCACTGGTTCCCCTCCTCAGGGATGCCGGGAACCTAAAATATATAAGATGTCTTATGGGGCGTTGGGGAAGGTTATGTGCAGCCAGATGCGGTCTGCTGCTTTGGCAAGCAACAGCTTGCTTGCACCTGCATCAGCAGTTCACGTAACACGGTTCAGTGTCATGGCGTTATTGGATAGGGACCCTTAGTGTCACTACAATGACACAACGTCGAGAGAGTGACAGAAAGGGAACGTCTAGAATACTGTTGTAAGCCCCATTCACCAATGGAGGGAACGAGAAGTTGTGTCCCTCTTGCCACAACACTGTACCAACCGCTGTAATGGCCGAACCTTATTCTCGGCTCTTCAGTGCAAAACCTGAATGAACAGCCGTATTGCAGCTTCTTTTGTACTCATATGTCGGAGGGACATGCAAGTTCTATTTGCCAATTTTTCATCTGCATTTTCTCAAGTTCAGACGCAACCGAGGCTCTCAAGAGAGACCCCTAGTGTCACTACATCGACACAACGCCTCGTTCACTCCATCAGGGAATGGGGGTTACAACAGTAACCTAGACAATATTTGTGCTGGTGGCTAAACGCATTTTAAGGTTATGTATTCATAGATGCAGTATAATAAAGCTTAGTGTCAATAAATCTTAAACAGAACAATACTTACTAACTTACTAATATGTCAACTTAAGGACATTGAACATGGGAAATACAGTATGATATTTAGCATTCAGCTCTTGCGAGCATCAGTTTTTGGACTGATTATACAAAAAATGTTTACTGTAACTGTGGGTAAACAGCTTACATTTTAAATGCCACCAATCACAAAAATGTTGTTTGACATTTAGTTATATTCTGTCATGTAAAAGTAAAATGGATAAACTTGTAAAAAATGTAGTTATGACTGAAATAATATCTCTTATGACAAACTCTGCATGAGACAGGTTAGGCTCAACAGTGCTAAGATTCATAGAGAAATAGTGTGAAAATGTGATAATTCACATTTTGCTTGACAATCAAAAATGTAAAAGCCATTTTTCACAGAACAGTGCTGGCATAGTTCATTTTGACTTTGCAGTAATAAAGACCCAATGAAACTGTATGACAAATGAAAATATCTTCCTGTTTTGACATATTCTCTAACAGGATATTCGGTAGAACACATCACATAAGTCAGTAATTTATTTCAATGGCTTTACATTTGCATCACAGCCCAGCAAAAACAATATTTACTATTTACTATTGCTAGCTAGTTGCAGATGGTATTAGTGGAAGGAGACTTTACAATTTTTGAGAGCATTATGGACAATATGTATATGTCCCTGCATACAAGATGAGTCATCAATATTTTAAATACCATCTGAATTATGAATGTGTTCATAACACACATTAGGAGTACAGTCACATATTTGCCTCAAAGGTAATAGACAGGTCTAAAAGCCAAAAGCCAGCTTGCTATTACCCACCATAACTCCTGAAACATGGGAACCAATGCTCGCTGGCAGTTGTGAAGCATGGTGTTTAATTCAACAGTCAATAGAGTTGCAAAATTTGCTGATGGCTCATATATGTGCCTATATGCATGTGTTTACTAGTTTCTTTTAACACATATACTCTTATCAGATGATAAAGTTTAATGTTGCAGGTGTTAAGCATCAAGTATTAATCATTATTCCATGTTAAGAGACAAAATTGTGGATGAGTAATAAAAGCTTTTAATATAATTTCATGACCAATTTTGTCACGATACCAACATTTCAGTAGTCGGTACCGATACCAGTAAAATTTCAGGATTTTCTATACCAATTTCGTTATCCACAGAAAAAATTGGTAATATGATTCAGAACACACTCCTTTAGTCTATTTATTGTAAATGTTACATTTCAATGTAAATAATACATACAAAAATACAATGTTTACAAAGTAAAAATTGCCTCAGGTGTTTTAAGAAGTTTACTCAACAAAACGCTATTTTTTTTTTTGTTAAGGAACTGCTTTATTAAAGATCCTCAGAACATAATCTTAAACACAACATTGGTCATATTTTTGTCAAATAAAAAGCTGCAAAACAGAGCATCATATTATACATTAAAACATTGAAGAACATTTTTATTCAGTAAAACAGCACTCTTGCTTGTGAGAAACAGGTTAATAATAATAATAATAATAATAATAATAATAATAATAATAGGTGGTTTTGGTACAATTAACCATGGTTTTATAACAGTAATACTGTTGTTTCCATGTAGTACCCATGGTTTTACTATATATTGTAACCATGAGAGTAACCATGTTTATTTTGTGGTTACTATGATTTTACTACAAATACCATGGCACAACTATGGCAACTGTTGTAAAACCATGGAGTACATTCACATATTTGCCTCAAAGGTAATAGACAGGTCTAAAAGCCAAAAGCCAGCTTAAGAAATATATATATATATATATATATATATATATATATATATATATATATATATATATTTCTGAACAAAGCAAATACCAAGCCATACCAAAACCATTACTGTAAAACCGTAATACAAACCGAACCACAAAAAATTACATGTTACACCACTACTATTTAAGTAACACATGTCCTTGCCAGCCAGCTCATCTTACAACTACAACTGCTGTTTTGTCCGTGAAGGCGAAAAACCACCGAAGAGCAGCTCTACACCATCAGAGCGAGACCAGCTGCGCTTGGCCCGCGACTGGAAAATGCTAGCTGACATTGGTCGGCAACTTGTGTTTCCTCCGAAGATCGTAACCACCACCCTAAGACCTGACATGGTGCTCTGGTCCAGTTCACTTAAGAAGGTCTTCATTATTGAGCTCACAGTACCCTGGGAGGACTCCGTAGGTGAGGCTTATGAGCGAAAACATCTGCGCTATGGTGATCTAGCTACCGAAGCTCGGCATCATGGTTGGAACACAGAAGTCCGACCAGTGGAGGTGGGCTGCAGAGGTTTTGTGGCAACATCTACAACCAAACTGCTTAAAGACCTGGGAATTAAGGGCCAGAGCCAGCGTTCAGCAATCAGAGCTGTATCGGAGGCGGCAGAAGGTAGCAGTCAGTGGCTCTGGATGAAGAGGAAAGACCCCAGCTGGGCCCCGAAGTGAGAGGGCCAGGAGGTATGCGGTCAACAATGCTTGACTCAGAGAGGAGGACGCCCCTGCCATGCATAGTCCCATGGGATGTTGGCTATCAACAACAAGGCAACTCCTATGACTAATTGGGAATGGGACGCAAGCGTAGGATTGATCACCCTGTGGCTGGCCGCCTCTGGGGAGGGTGTATAGTGTGAAAGGCCGAAACACCCTAGGAACCAAAGGTACACTACTGACGATGCGCTCCCCAAATTTCATGATGCGTTCCCCAAATCTCATCAGGCTCACTGTTCTTGAACTCTTGGAAGTGCTTGCACAAAGGATAGTAACATCTCATCCTGTGTTCTTGGAATCTGAATATCTGGACTAGTCCAGTGACTACTGAGGAAGATCAGCTGACAACAGGGGAAAGTCCCTGTGGCAGCACGGAGAGACGGCTGACAGGAGGGAATAGACCCTATTGGGGACAGGCATGGGTTAGCTTCCCATTTCTGTAGTTTCCCATGCTTCGCAGTATGTTGGAAACACCCGCTTTAGCTACAGAAAGGCAACATACGAGAATACCCCTAGAGTCTGCGAGAGCGGGGGCGGAAGATGACTCATTGACTGATAACATGATAACGACAGGACTGGAAACGACTACGAGTAACGAGAGCACAGCACAAGAGATCACCACAGCAACTGTCACAAGTTCTGCTGTAATGGAGGGCCACAAACAGATGCAGGTACGTGTCTGTGGTTGGAGGAAAGTTACATCACACCATGGGTTGAGGATCCACCAGGGGAAAAAGGGGTGTTTCGGTATAGAGAGACAGAGGCCTCGCATTGATCACTTTCTGCGAAAACGATCAAATCAGTCGAATGAAGCACAGCAACTGGACGCAAACCATAGCTTGCAGTGCATCAGTACCGCTGTCATGGAGAATGTAAACTCAAGCACCGAAGTAACAACTGAGGTGGAACCATCAACAGGAGTGGAACTCACCCAGCCTCCCAGACCTGCAGTCGAGAGGAGACTGCCAGGGCACAGATCGTATGTGAAGTGGCCTGGCGTCAGTGACAAGAAGTTGTGGGAAACAGTGAATACTGACCTTACCTTGATCCTCAGAAAACTTCGAGGCACAGTGGAGAAGTTGGAAAGGATGGGGGACATCATTTATGAGTACGGGGTAGAAAGTTTTGGAGTGCAAGAGGCAAAAGGCAGGAGAAAGGTTCCAACCCCACCAGTTTCCAGGAGGCAACAAGAACTCAAGCGCCTCATTCAAGAAAGGAGACAGCTTAAGAAACAGTGGAAGAAGGGCTCGGAGGTGGAAAAGGAGGGCATAGAGGCACTCCAGGCTGACATTAAAACCCGGTTGGCATCCCTCCGTAGAGCAGAGAACCTACGGAAACGCAGAAGGAAGAAAGAGCAAACTAGAACTCGATTCTATAAAGATCCCTTCAAGTTCCTTAAAAGTCTCTTCACGAAGGAAAAAAGTGGAGGTCTAAAAACAACAAAGAAAGACCTAGAGGAGCACTTGAGAATAACAAACTTTGACCCAAAGCGACATGAACATCTGGCCATTCCATCAGATATCCCACCCATTGAACTCCCGGAACATCACTTTGAGACCAGCCCTCCGACATGGAAAGAGGTGGAAAACATAGTTCGACAGGCAAGATCAGCATCAGCCCCGGGACCAAATGGTGTCCCGTACAAAGTGTATAAGAACGCACCAGATGTCCTGAGGTTCCTCTGGAGGCTTATGAGAACGGCTTGGCAAAAGAAGATAATACCCAAAGTGTGGCGTAGGGCAGGCGGGGTCCTGATCCCTAAGGAGAAGGATGCAGTGAACATCAGCCAATTCCGCCCAATTTCCTTACTGAATGCCGAGGGTAAAATTTTCTTTAGGGTCATTGCCCAGAGGATGGCCGTGTTCCTGCAAAGGAATGCGTATGTCGATACGTCTGTACAGAAGGCAGGAATATCAGGGTTCTCTGGCTGCTTGGAACATTCCAGCATGATCTGGCACAAGATCCAAATGGCCAAAGTGGAGAAAAGGGACCTCCATGTAGTTTTTCTCGACCTCGCCAATGCATTTGGTTCTGTGCCCCATGAACTCCTGTGGTCTGCCTTCAGATTTTTCCACATACCGGACACCATCACAACCCTGGTGAAGGCGTACTTCCAGGATCTGCAGTTCTGTTTCACCACCTCAGAGTTCACCACCTCATGGCAATGCCTGAATGTAGGTATAATGGCGGGATGTACAATTTCTCCGTTAGCATTTATAATGGCAATGGAGATTATCATCAGATCCTAAAAATGGGTTGCTGGTGGACAGCGAGTTGACTCTGGCTCCCGTCTCCCTCCACTCAGAGCCTACATGGACGACATTACAACATTGACCAACACTGTTCCATGCACCAGGAGATTGCTCAGAAAACTAGAGGAGAACATCAGCTGGGCCCGTATGAAGATAAAACCATCTAAATCACGCAGCATCTCGATTGTGAAGGGAGTACTCTCTGATCTGAAATTCTTCATCGGAGATGACCAAATCCCAACAGTGTCTGAGCAGCCAGTTAAAAGCCTCGGAAGGTGGTATGATGCAAACCTGAAGGACAAAGACCAGATGCATCAGCTGCACAAAGACATCAGTAGCAGCCTACAGTCCATCGACAACACCCAGCTACCTGGAAAGTTAAAGGCCTGGTGTCTGCAGTTTGGTCTCCTACCCCGGGTGCTGTGGCCTCTAGTAGTGTATGAGGTTCCAATCTCAATAGTTGAGAAGATGGAAAGAGGAGTCACAGGCTACTTAAAGAAGTGGCTCAGAGTTCCACGCTGCCTTACCACCGTAGGCCTCTATGGAGATGGTGTCCTCAAGCTGCCCCTCACCAGTCTAACAGAGGAATTCAAGTGTGCAAAAACCAGGCTCCAGATGACACTGAATGAATCTCGAGACCCAGTGGTGAGTAACAACGCTCCGACCTTGGCAACTGGGCGTAAATGGAGGCCAGGAAAAGCAGTCAAGGAGGCAACAGCGGCCCTCAGACATGCTGATATTGTGGGTCATGTTCAGCAAGGGAGAGGAGGCCTTGGGTTAACTAGCCATGCTGTTTGGAGTAAGGCCACTGCAACAGAGCGGCGGCAGATGGTAGTGCAGGAAGTACACCATCAGGAGGAGGCTGCAAGGTGGGCCAGTGACTCGATGAGGACAGTGTGGAGAAGAGGAAGATCAGCTGGAAGGATCTGTGGGCCATGGAAGCGAGGCGGTTGAGCTTTTCCATCAGAGCAACGTATGACGTCCTTCCAACACCAGTTAATCTAAACCAGTGGTATGGTGAAGATCCGGTCTGTGCCCTCTGTTCCATGCCAGCCAACCTCAGGCATATTCTCACAGGGTGTAAAACAAGTCTCACCCAAGGGCGCTACACTTGGCGTCACAACCAAGTATTAAAAAACCTGGCGTCCGCCCTGGAGGACAAGCGAGCTGCCACCAACTCCCTACCACCCCCAGCAGCATCACACCCCTTACGGACGACTTTTGTCCGTGAAGGCGAAAAACCACCGAAGAGCAGCTCTACACCATCAGAGCGAGACCAGCTGCGCTTGGCCCGCGACTGGAAAATGCTAGCTGACATTGGTCGGCAACTTGTGTTTCCTCCGGAGATCGTAACCACCACCCTAAGATCTGACATGGTGCTCTGGTCCAGTTCACTTAAGAAGGTCTTCATTATTGAGCTCACAGTACCCTGGGAGGACTCAGTAGGTGAGGCTTATGAGCGAAAACAACTGCGCTATGGCGATCTAGCTACCGAAGCTCGGCATCATGGTTGGAACACAGAAGTCCGACCAGTGGAGGTGGGCTGCAGAGGTTTTGTGGCAACATCTACAACCAGACTGCTTAAAGACCTGGGAATTAAGGGCCAGAGCCAGCGTTCGGCAATCAGAGCTGTATCGGAGGCGGCAGAAGGTAGCAGTCAGTGGCTCTGGATGAAGAGGAAAGACCCCAGCTGGGCCCCGAAGTGAGAGGGCCAGGAGGTATGCGGTCAACAATGCTTGACTCAGGGAGGAGGACGCCCCTGCCATGCATAGTCCCATGGGATGGTGGCTATCAACAACAAGGCAACTCCTATGACTAATTGGGAATGGGACGCAAGCGTAGGATTGATCACCCTGTCGCTGGCCGCCTCTGGGGAGGGTGTATAGTGTGAAAGGCCGAAACACCCTAGGAACCAAAGGTACACTACCTACGATGCGCTCCCCAAATTTCATGATGCGTTCCCCAAATCTCATCAGGCTCACTGTTCTTGAACTCTTGGAAGTGCTTGCACAAAGGATAGTAACATCTCATCCTGTGTTCTTGGAATCTACTTCTATTAGACCTCCTTCGATTAGACTTAGACCATATGTGTTTTTGCTTTAGGTTGTCTTGCTGTGTCAGGTGAATCATTGACTGTGAATACTTAGGTGTTGTCAGAGCAGAGAGAATCTTATCCTTTAAATACTTAGCCTTATACTAATACTTATATATATTAAAAGAAAAACAACCTATTTAATTTGCTTGTATAGTTTGAAAAACACACAAGCTTGCCAGTGCCATCATATCTAGGTTAAAATGGCTCTGAGTGTCTTGTCCAGATGGCTTGGTGTGAGGTGGCAGAGGGTGTGATATAGGAGCTGACAGACTAGGACTCTAAAGATAGATGACAGGCTCAATTGAGGATCAGCACATCTTTAAACATTTAGCCTTGGCTATCCCTTCCTATCCATTAACAGTAAGGGATGGGGGGGGGGGGTGAATGAATGAGTGAGTGTAAGAGAGTGTGTAAACTAATGAGTAAGAGTGATTGAGTGGATGAATGAATGAATGAATGAATGAATGAATGAGATTAAGAGAGTGAAGGAATGTGTGAGAAAGTGAGTGAGTGAGTGAGTAAGTGAGTGAGTGAGTGAAAAATTTGTGAGAGTAAAAGAGTGAAGGAATGACTGAGAAAATTATTGAGTGGATGATTGAGTGGGAATGAGTAAATATATTAATGAGCCAGTTTGTGAGTGAGAAAGTGAATGAATGAGTGGGAGTTAGAGAGTGAAGGAATGAGTGAGAAACTGAGTGAATGAGAGAGTGAGATTAAGAGTGAATGAACAAGTGAGTGAATGAATGAGAGTAAGAGAGGGAAGGAATGAGTGAGAAAGTAAGTGAATGAATGAGTTATCAACAGTAAGTGAGTGAGTGAATGAATAAGCCACCAAGTGAATGAATTAGAGAGAAAGAGAGTTAAGGATTTAGAGAGTGAACCACTCAGTGAGCGAGTGAATAAGAAAACGAGTAATTGAGTGAGTTGGAAAATGGTTAATGAATGAGTTAGAAACTGGGTGAAAGAATAAATAAATGAGCTTGTGTGTGAGTGAGAAAGTGAATGAATGAATGTATGAATGACAAACTGAGTGAATAAACAAATGAGAGTAAGTGAATGGATGAGAATATGTGAGAATAAATGAGTTAGCAACCGTGAGTGAATGAGTAAACCATGAGTGAACAGTTAGTGGGTGAGTGAATAAGAAAACGAGTAAATGATACTCAATGAGAAACTAAATGAATGAGTGAATGGGCCAGTATGTGAGTGAGGAATTTAATGAATAAGTGAGTGAGTGTGTGAGTGAGTGAATAAGTGAGAAAGTGAATAAATTAATAAATGAGAGAGAAATTGAGTGAATTAATAAGAAAGTGAATGAATGATTGAGACAACAAGCAAATTAATGAATGAGTTAGCAAGTGAAAGAATGCATGTGCAAAGGATGTGTGTGCAAAAAATAGATTGAAACACCAAGAGAGAAAGCAAGTAGGAGCCCTAGAATGACAGTGCCTTGAGATAGTGTGAGTCTCTAGTGATTGTTCTCACAGTGCAGAAGGAAGCCCTTCCCATAGTGTACTGTTGATAATAGGTCCTCCTTTCTGTTTTTCATTATTTATCCCTGACTGCCAGTTGCCTTCACATTAACAGACAGTTCAATCACCCCTCAGCCAAACAGCTTTCCAATCCTACGGCCTGCTCACAACTACAGTCTGAAGTGGTGATGTAACACACTACAGGGGGAAACCTCTGCACCGAAACAGATAAGACTGTAGAGGGTGGGAATGTTGGCCTAAAGCGGTGCAGGGATGTGAGGAGGGAATTCCCTGCTCTGAGATTAAATCCCACAAACCAGAGTTAATCTCTCCTGCCCTCAGGAAACACACACACACTAGATTAATCACATAAAGGCGCAAGCAAGGGAATTCACTGACCCAATTAAACTACAGGATGACACGGACGTGGCCACTGTGTATGCAGGCTATCTATGTGATGTATGGCGCAAACGCTGTTCAGCTGAGATATTTGTCTCAAGGACTCTGTATGTGACCTGCAAAATGATATTCATGGATTGAGATACATTTAAAGGAATAGTTCACCAGAAATGAAAATTCTGTCATAATTTACTCACCCTCATATCCTCATATTATTCAAAATGTTGTTGGAAGAAAACTACGAGAAACTGAACAATTCCACGCAGAACGATTTAACAACAGACTTGTGCCAGGAAGTCTGAATTTCTCAAATCTGCCTTAAGTACAAATATGAATTGGAGAAAGCACAACAAAAACCCTCTCCTTTTTGTTGTTAATAAGATAAACCCCCAAATTAACTCATCACATAAAAGGCCATTTGCTGAGGGACTCTCCTATGATCACCATGGAAACCTGTGAAATCACAGAACAAAGGACTCCATTGTTCTTCAATATAACAAACTCTCAAATTATTATAATAATCATTATAGGCACGTTGATGGTATGTTTCTGGCTTGCTATCTCATATTAAGCTTAATTCATGAACATTTGACCTGGACTTTGGACTTGGCTTATTTCACTACTATACAAATACACAGCAATGCGTATGATTATATAAAACAATTGACAAATCCTATGCAGATCCTAAATCTGACAATTATGTTTTTCACAACGTGTAATGTATTTTCTATGTTTAAAACTAACAAACTAAACATTAGGACACTTCATCATGCATTTAACTGAATTATAACTGTAATTTAATAAGAAAGTATGTTTAGTAAAGTTTGGCATGTAATGTATTGTCTCTTAAATTCCAGAAATATTGTGTGAAGTATTTTTGGGTTATTTGCAGTTGTAGTTCTCTTATGAAATTCTTTAGAAAAATGTTCACTTATTGAGTGGGGAACTGGAAACAATAAGTCAAATAAATTGTCTTGAAGGGAGAATAGAGATGGCCACACGCCTCTCAACTCTGGTGTGAACAAACCGAATGGGTTAAAAGACCAGCCTGGACAACCCCCATTAATTCTACTGTTCCAGCCAGATGAGTTATGTTACCATCACGTTAATTCTCAAGGGAAACTCCCATGAGACCACAAGGCCCCCTCACTGGTTTCTTCATTCTCTAATTCCTCATTTCCGAAGCTCCGTCTGGTCATTCCATAATCCATCCATGATCAGAATCCCTGTGCAAACATCACTACAACACACCAGGACTTTCTACAGACATAGCCAAAGAACCAAAGTAATGCAACTTACTCAAGTACTAACCTCCAAACTTTCACTGAAACTGATGGTGTTCCATAAGATAACTAGGTAACTGATCTAAATCGAGGAAACCTAAATGATGGTGGTTCAAGGCAAGGTCTATAAACCCAACATATATTCATTGTTTTCTGTTACCAACCATTTCTATTAATTTTCTGTCAGAACTAATAAAGTGTTATTTGTATTCATAGAGAAGTTAACTCTGTATTTGATTAAATCATATTGGTCCCTTTTAATCTGTCAATCCTAAAAGCTACATGCTCATAAACAGTATTTCAATCTTTTTGGGATATTATTTTCAATGGCCATGAAAGTAGTATTACTGTAAGCATTAATCTTACATTCCGATCAACTCATTGCTGGTCAAAGACTGGACGTAAACCTTGATTCTTGTAATATTCCCCAAATCAATTGTAAATATCTGATAAATTGCACTAATATTCTCCTACACAGTATTATATTTATATGTTAATAAGACATTGTAATTCTACAGTGTCGCCTGGTCTGTTCTGCTTTTATTTTGAAAAGCGAAGTGTTTTCTTCTTCTGATGTTTTTTGTGACGCTAAACTTCTTGCTACTCTCTCGTCACAATGTGGTGCTCACGCATCGTCAGTAAAAACTTGTAAACACGTTTGTTATTTATCATGTTCATACATTTGAATCTTGTAAAGAAAGAGTTTACATTGTGATTTACTTTATTATTTTTGTATTGTTCGTACATGTTATTTCTAAGAGCTCCGAATTGTGAGGGTGTGTCGAACTATAGAGCATGCTAGTTGATGGCCGAAACTCTTTGATTAGTGCCCTTGGAGAGCGGAATGAGGTATGAAGGAAAAGAATGTCATTACTTCATTTGTTTATGGGTTTATTGCACATGTCATCAATATAAAAGCAATATATTCTTTCTGTGAACAACTAATATATATTGTATTTCATTTAAAAGAAGCACGTGATATTTTATTTGTCATAAAGGCTTAAAACATATTTCATATTGGTTAAAATGTTAAAATGATTTGTATTGGGTGTTCATGGTGCTTATGGTGCTCGTTGAGAGGAAGAAATAAATTGACACCTGTTTGAAACTCTCTGCGTCTTGATCAATAAATCCAAGGGGCCGTTACATCAATTGTTAATTCCCTTATTGAGATAAATTCCTTGCATTTATGGATGGAAAATGTGCAGGCATATGTTTAATATGTTTTAATCACAATATCCCAATTCTTCCAAAGTCATGCTTTTTGTGAGGAACAAATCCAAATTTCAGACATTATTCACTGAAAATCCTCCCATTGATTTGAAGCTCAGAAATGGACTCCAACAGTTTTATGAACTACAAAAATGGCACATTAAAGCCAAACATAATTGGCTCTTGTGTATCTTTTCACCAAATGTCCATCATACTTGATTTGAGAGCAACAACAGAGTGGATCATTTTCAGTATGTAGCTACAGAATTTAAGTCCTCATACAAACCTATTTTATGGCTTCAGAAGACTTGGAAGATAGTGCTTAAGACTTGACATCCCCTGGTCTCAATTCACTCTCATTGTATGGAAGAGGCAGCTCCGAAACTCTGATTAACTTCTATGATGCTCCATGGAGGAAAAAAGTAATACGAGTTTGGATCGATATGAGGGTGAATAAAAACTGTTATGACTGTTATGAATTTTCACTTCATTTTTGGGTGAACTATTTCTATTACTTAATTTAAGTATTGAGAATGATCAACATTGACTGAAGCACCTGAAATTCATCCAGTATTTCCTGTAAAAAAAAAGCTTGTTAAATGTGAACAATATGATCATCTAATGGACTTACCTTGAAACTGGGTGAATTTTATAGTACCCATTCTTTCCCCATTCCTGAACATCACCTGACCCTGCAAAAACATACACAAAACAACACTCAAAATAACTCCTTAAAACATTTTAAACAGACAGCGTGCAAAAGTCTAGATTCGACAATTATGATTAATAACATGCCATTTATTGCAAGTTGGTTAGATACAGTACATCTACAGAGTTTCATAACAAAGTTCGGCAGGAGCATGTTAATTTAATCTGACTTGTCACATCGCCAGAGTAAGAGTATATAAAGAGCTGCTTCCATCCATGCTGCGACGATTCCTCCAGCATTGGGCTACGCCCACTTACCCACAATAGATCCATGCAACAGTTTTGGATGACACACTGTTCTGCTTAAAACATTTGCCTTCATCAGATAAGCTCTTCCATCGCAATAGTTACATTATTCACCAAGCTGCCACAGCAGCCACTATTCATATTTCGTGGCAAAGATGACTACCTATTTAACCATTGTTTTTTGCCTTTTTTTATTCTCATCTTTCCTCACCAAAGCAGACTTGCGTCAAGGCTGCCTCCGCACTGACCACTGCTTCGTTGTAAACCTGTTGTACAGCCCCCTATGACTGTACAACAGCCCGGAGCAGTCCCTATAGCGTGAAGCTGCGTCCGCGAATGGGCGCTGCTCCGGCTTCATTCCACTTGAGCTCTATTACAGCTTTATTTTAATGCGTGGGAATCAAAAGATTAACAATTTAATTAAAACAGCTTTCCAACTCACTCCAGAATTTCAATCTGGTTCTCCAGCACAGGTGATTCCTGTCAGTCTGTATACCTCACCATGCAGCTAGTTTAGGGCATGTTCCATTCAGTGATCATTCCCATGCCCTATTCCCTTCGAAGACTTCACCATAAACCATGAGATATTTGGAGGGCTAAGAAATGGGGGGCTCAAAAAATTCAGATCTAACTTTTAAGCCTTTATAATCAGAAATTCCATTTGAAGTTACATTTCAACATTACTATCATGATTGTTCTCCCTTTAAAGTGCCCTTCGGAGTGTGATTTATTACATATGGAACACAGGGGTGAACTTACTTTCAAACAGCCACTACTCTAATTACAAACATCTTTCCAAATCAGTGCAGACATTTTAGCAACATTCACTCAGAGCATGCTACAGCTCACTACGGAACACACCTGAGCCGAATTCAGCTCAGCAAGGGGCGTGTCGCACTCTGGTTCCAACTCGTTCATGAATCATTCCGCAAACGTGTCTCGGCTTTGAATTACTCGCATCACATTGGAGAACAAAATACACATCTCCAAACCATATGCTTAATAAAGTTAAATAAATATCAGACTACAGTATTCATCTTGGTACTTTGGTAGTTTCAGGTGCCTTCTAATTTAATGACAAATCACAACTTTATGCACATACACATTAAGTACGCACATACAAGCATGAATCCTGACATTGCTTCACAAAAGTTACATATGTTTGCAGCATCTGGACCAATCAGACAAACAGTCATTCAGTATTTAATGAATAATCCAACAGACGTTTCAAGACCATAACAAGCAAAGGTCCAAGTAGACCCAAACAGACTCTGAGATGTCTGCTCTCCCAGTGATCATTATCAGCTTTTACTCTCCCTTTGCTGACACTGGTCCAGCAACTAGTGGACCTCAGAGACATTCCAGATGGGGGAGGGTAGCCACATGTAAAACTAAGGAGAGTAATTCACACCATTCCCCCATAGGAAAGACACATAAAGCCCATAAAACAGACTTTTATTCATTAAATTATAAACAAACTGTTCTATAAATGAACATGCATATCCCCAGGACATTGTGTGTATGATAGGCTCGTATAGTGTCTTTTGTACGGTATACCATTTTATGCATGCTTTATGACGGAACCACTAGATTATAGGTATCATGCTTCCTATCAAATTATTCCTTGTGTGATGCCCTGCACAATGGTGTGTATCACCTCCTTATAGCATGCATTGCATGCTTGTTATATTAATCAGGGCATAAAGTGGCACAAACTGCCAGCTTACTCCAATCATGCAAATGAGTCAGCTTCCAAACAAAGGAATATTCCTAATTCCAAACACATTGATTTCCATGTTTCACAAAGCTCTGACACTAGTGATTTGCTGCCTGGTCTTGGCTTCTTTTGGGGGGTATTCAAGCTCCGGTCAAGCCTAGATCCTTGAACCCTCCTCCAAGGACAGTGAGCCAATACATTTATACCATCCTCATGGCAGGATTACATTAATTTAAGAACTACTGAAATAGAATTTCATAACAAAGTTCGGGAAGAGCATGTTCATTTAATATGACCAATCACATCACCAGAGTAAGCGTATATAAACAGCTGCTTACATCCATGCTGCAGCGATTCTTCCAGCATCCCTCCACCACCCAAACTTCTCCCATCTATTCATTAATAACTCAACAATTCTGGGGTGGTATTCGAGCTGGAGTCAATTCTCGAGCCTCGAGCCCTGTTGTGGTTGTAGTGTTGTTTGGTTTATCTGGGTGGTTGATTAATGGCCAACTTATGGTATAAGAGTGCACCTCAAAGTCTCTACAATATTCAGGTACCTAAATATGGCTTCATTGCAAGTCTAGGGGATTTTTCTGATTTTGTTGTTGTCCGCCAGGAAAAAATTCTATAGTCACTCAGAAAAACCTCACCTCTCCTAAAAAATGTAGGTATCATACTTGCGTGTAGAGTTACACGGCAAAGTTTAATACTTAGTGTTAAGTGTTTGTTCAAATAATAGGCAAAAAGTGCACTGATAAGAGGTGTCAGATGAAATACATCTATGAGAATAAAACTAAATAATACTATGTATAATTAACCAATGCCTTTCTCCAGATACAAAACAAAATAATTAGCAGAGGAAGTGAGGTTCCCATAAATTTGCATAGCTGATCAAAGCACAGACAGGTACTGTATATAGCACTTTAACATAAATAGTTCATAAACCCAGTGTGATGCTTTGTTTAGATGCTCTGAGGTGCACTGGATAAATGCTTGCCTTCTCAACACATTATAGCACTGCAATTTAGTGTTATCTGTTTAAACACTATGTAAGAAGAACTGCGTTCAAAATAAACCCCTGGAATCCAAAACAACATTTGCATATCCATACATGTTAAACAGTTTCAAACACATAACTAGGAATTATAGTCAGGAAGTTTTTCTTTTACCTTTATTTCACCAGACAAGTCAATATCAAAGGATATATGCAGTAACAGGATGACAAGGGGTCCTCTTGAAGGGGATTAGTGGGGGCAATATGATTATAAATCATATGTTTCAAATAAGCTCTTTTCCAAAACATACTGAGCTGCCTCTGGAGGCATCATAGGTGCACTCCTGATGTGAATGCCTCCTAAGACACCTTATTTTGGTCAAATTCTAAGGCAGAGCTCGGTTGTTGCTAAAATTACATTATTAACCTATCAACCAATTGCAGCCCTAACACTATCCTTAAAATTAAGAACTAAATGTATAGGAATGTGTAAGTCACGTTAAGCTCAAATGCAACTTATCTCTGGCCCAACTGCCTTTTTTATTTGAGTTTTATAATATTAGAATAGTGCTCAACCTCCATAGGCTGAAAATAGACTTATGGTTGCACAGTAGATGTGGGTTGTTGAGACTGGGTCAAATATGTTGGTGGCACCTTTATCGCTGTGTGTTTGATTTTTTGCAGAGGTGTGGATAAGCAGGGCACAGGGGGCCTTTTTGAGGTCACACAGGTGTGAAAGGGTCTGCAAAAGAGGGGTAGTGGGCAGAGGTGATGAAGGTGATGCAAGCAAATGATGATGGCACTGTAAGACCGACCATACAGACATGAATAAGAGAGCAAAATACACTTGCAAAAATTTTGGCTTTGAAATATTCCACATGTATATATAGATCATACTGTATATAAATCACAGGACTTAATGACTACAGACCAGTCGCTCTGACGTCTGTGTTCATGAAGTCATTTGAGAGATTGGTGTTGGCCTACATGAAGGACATCACTGGACCCTTTCTAGATCCACTTCAGTTTGCTTATCGAGCAACCAAGTCTGTGGACGATGCAGTCAACATGGGATTGCTTTATATCCTGCAACATCTGGACAGACCAGGGAGATATGAAAGGATCCTTGTTATGGACTTCCATTTGGCTTTCAACACCATCATCCCAGCTATTCTCCAGACTAAATTAACCCAGCTCTCAGTTCCCACCTCTGTCTGTCAATGGATCACAGATTTCTGTAAGGACAGGCAGCAGCTAGTGAAACTGAGGAAATTCACTTCCAGCACCTGTAAGATCAGCACTGGTTCCCCACTGTGCTCTCCCGACCACTCGTCTCCCTGTACACAAATGACTGAACCACCAATGACCCCTCTACCAAGCTCCTCCAAGCTCCTTTCTATTTCGAGGTAGCTGGTGCGGAAGGGTCATTCCCTAAAGAAACCGCAATGTCCTCCACCATTTTAAACAGTATGTATCCAATGTGGAAACTCCAGTAAGAGGTAAGCACCTTGAGTTCAATCAGTCTGTTGTGTCTCTCAGCTGTGATGAGCCTTATTGCTTAAGTTGTTTGTTTAAAGCTATTTCCTAGCTTAGTAATGTAGTAGTAATACAAGCGATCATGGAACACTGTTCTATGTAAACAATGACTAACGGATTCACTTCACGTCACCAACTGGCACGTATTACATACAAAAATGATCTTTTGCCACCATCTGTTGGCTAACATATATATATATATATATATATATATATATATATATATATATATATATATTCTCTAAGCAATGTTTAACTTCCTGGGGCATGCTGGCACTCAATCTGTAGCTCCACTCAGAAGACTCAAAGTCTGATGGAGAAGCTAGAACTCCTCGTTCTGTTGGCAACAGATCCAGCCATCAGTAGGAGGAAAACTTGGGTCTTGGGGAATCTCTAAATAAATTTGCTGTAGTCAAATTGCATATCATCTAGTTTAACGACACTGTGCTCTGGAAAAATCTCTGCAGTTATTTAGCTTTCATGGGAAGAGGTTAATGAGGTCAGGAACACAAATCATGAATATTCCATATCCAATCCAATTAGCCACTAAAACTTCCAAGGCCCAGTCCCAAGAATCCCCTTTACTCTACAAAACTCTATAATTGAGTGTACTGTCTTGCAATTTAACTTGAACTCGACTAAGATGGACTCCAACTCAACACCAAATAACACAAACCTTTATGTATGATTTGGTAAACACCTCACAACTACTTTTAGAGGAATAATTCACATAAAAATTAAAATTATGTCATTTACACTCATACACTCATTTACCAGTTTATCCAGTTCACAAAACTGGTTTCAATTATTGATTTACAAACCTGACATCATTATGAGAGAAGCAGCAGTGTTCGATTCATGAACATTCGTTCTTTTGAGTCAAATCTCTTCGATATAATGTACTTTCGTCTCAAAAAAATTATTTGCTCATAAAGCTGATATTGCTCCTTCTCTAATGAACTGCCATTAAATAAAGTTAGGTCTGCTCGAATCACAAAGCCATCATGATTTCAGAAGAATTCACCAAGATGTATTTCATGATACTTGATATGTCTTTTCTGTCCATTTTGAAGCTCCAGTCAAGCGGATATTCTCACTTCTCCATTTGTGTTCCAAAGATGAATGTATAATTTATACTCATAAATGCCCAATCAACATGAGGTTGAGTAAATTATGACAGAATTTTCATTTTTGGGTGAACTGTCCCTTTAACAAATTGTCTTACAGCAGTATTTTCTCCTTTTCGTATGTTGTTTGTTTTTACTTCGTCCCCATTAAACTTGTACACTGAGGTCTTGCAGCACATGCTTTGTTTGCTGCCAGCCTGGGCAACCATAAAGAATCCTCTGCTACACATCACACATGAGAGATAACTACTAGATAAAAGCTCAAGATGGAAGGCTGGAGGACAAATTTATACTCACAATGCCCATTAACTTCTATTCTTTATTCAAACCAACAACATTTACCGCAATATTAGATCTCTTTCTCATTGTTATAAGGAGAAAATGCATTGTATAACATAGATTTGCTGACTTGCTTTCTTTTTGCGCTCTCTGATTCTCTATTTTGTCAGCTTGCAGCAGTTTTCTTATAAACAAACATACGCACAGAGATACACACGTTCAGTGATGTCTGCAGACAGGACACCCCCTGCATACCAAATATTTTCTCCTCTTATCTGCATTTAATTCTGTGTTTATATAGCATTGCATGTTAGAGTAACTGGCCTTAAATTTCAAGTTGCGTTTTGAAATGTTTTCCCGGTCTTCCCACTCACAGGCAGTTTGCAGCACTAAAATCTCTCCCATTCACGGTGACTTCAGCAATCTGACTTAGCAAAAAATGAAATGGACCTTCACAATACTTTATCTTTAGGAAATTTCACTTGACAGCTTAAAGTACAATGACATGCACAGATCTTGCTAGCCACTTGTTACGTCAGTAGCTTAAAATGGTACAGCTTACAGGATTCCCAGGGGGCCTTTTAGATACTGCATATGGCCCTAAAGAGATCACATATTTTATGTTTAAATAGCGTTCCAAATGTGTTTTGGACTGTATGTTTCCCCCACGTACTGTGGATCCATAAAGTCACAGTTAAATCTGGCAATTCTTGTAAATAGCAAACTCAAACTTTGTGAGTGCTTTTTATAGGGTAGGGCCTCTTAACAACACCTTCAATATCGTCGCATTGATTTAAATGTGGAAATGTGCTGTTTGTGTGAGGTAACCAATGAATTTCAAACACTTAATATTATTAATGAATGTTGGGGAAGCTACTTTGAAAATGTAATCTAACTAGCAAAGAAAACTAGTCAAGCTACCCTTTTGAAAAAGTAGTTAAGTACACTACAAACTACAAAAAGAAGATAACCACATTGAAGCCAAATAAGGGGCAATATATTTAACTAATATAATTAAATATTGAATGAAATCTGAATTTAAAAAAGTATATATGAAAGTCAATAAATTCCCAACACTACTTGAGAAAGAAAAAAACATTCTAGGAGAGTGTGTTTGATTGCTGTATCAGTTCCCTTAGTTGACTGTTGACTGTGTGCGATGTACCATTTTGTAATGCTACACCGCTACTCGTTAGGAAAAGTAGCCAGTTATTGGAAAAGCTATACTATGTTAAAAACAGCTAGGCTACTGTCAGGCAACTGAAAAATATAGTTTCTGGTAAGTTAGTTACTTTTAAGTAGCGGTAAAGAGTTACTGCTACTTTTAATCATTACTCTGCACAAAACTGCTCCAGACTCCAGGTACATCCAAAGAGTTCACGTACGTTATCCTGCAAATGTTCCTGTTTTAAACAATCTAGTTTTAAACAAGAACATTCCTGCAAATGTTTGTGCAGGAATGTTCTTGTTTAAAACTAGATTTATAGAACATCTCAGAACACAAACACAAAGTGCAAACTTACTGTCACTCCAAAGAAGTTGGTCTCATTCATGACGTCCAGGACCATCCTGCCCACCTCACGGTCATCCACTGTGAAGTTGTGGTACATGTCGTGCCTCTCCTTGTGCCTGAGGAGCTCCATGACGCGGGTGAGGGTCTTTGCTATAACCCAGATGCCATCGTATGCAAAACCATGAAATTTGCTGGCCTCCACCCCTTTCTGCTCTCGCTCCCGGTTGTACTCCCTCTCATACTCATGTGGTGTCTGAAGACATACAGATACAACAGTGTTGTCTAACAATTTGTCTAAATTTTGGTAATGTGTTGGTGTGGGTTTTAAATAGCACATTCATAAATTCACTAAATAAACTGAGTATAGCAAGACAGTAAGTCTTGTATTAAAGGAATTTTCATTTAGAAGCAACAGAAGTTCCTTCCAACAGAGTTACGATAAGTAGGAAAAGCGCACATTGCAAAACTATTACATTTGGCAAGGTATCTAAGATCACACACTATTGCAGACACTCACCCTTCCTGATATTCCTTTAATCTGTTTGGCACTGAGAGGCTCAAAGTCCACGCTGATGTAGCCCTCCATGGCTGTCAGCAGCTTCTTTGTAGTGCAGTTTGTGGAGTTCGCCTGTTCCCACCAATTCCCCTGGTACCAGCCAGGGATGATCCACTGGTACTTACTGCCATACATGTTCAGGTTATAGGCCTGGAAAGCACATAAATTAGGGATTTAACAGAAATTTACTTTGTCTGCAGAAGAACCAAGTGCAAATTATATTGACCATAAAAGTATGTTTTTTTGCAAACTAAAGATATCTGCTGATCTCATCAATTCTACAATACCCTTTCATTAAGATTGAACCTGTAACCATCAGCTGTACATGTAGCTTATGATGAAAAAGATACAACAGTTTTTGGAGCTGGCTGACTTACACAGCAGAAGACTTTGGAGGCCAGGTTCTCATCAAACTGGCCAATGATGATCCGAACATCATTATCCTATAGAGAGTGACAAAGAATGGAATTAAAGAGGTAGTTAATGGTTAGGGAATAATGAGACCTGAATAATTGATATAATGATGGAATATATGTCATTTTCAAAAGATCTTAAGAGTCAGAGATCTGGGATGATAACCATAAGGTTGTGGGTTCAAATCCCAAAAAGGGCAATCTAAAATTATCATAATTTTTCCCCTGAGAAATACAGAAGAAAGAAAGTAATGCATGTTTGGAACCACATGAGGATGAGCAAACAATGGCAGAATTTCATTTTTAAGGTGAACTGTTCCATAATGTAATACTATGGCTACATTCAAGGAATGTTCCGGGTTCAGTACAAGTCAATCGACATTGACTCTTCCCTTTTTTTCTTAAAAAAAAAAAAAAAAAAAAAAAAGTACAAATCTGGGTTACAGTGAGGCACTTATATTGGAAGTGAATGGGGGGGTACATTTTTGAACATTAAAATACACACTGTTTCAAAAATACAGGACATAAAGAATATGCATGTTAACATGATTTTAGTGTGATAAAATATTTATTTTTTTTAACTTTTTTATCACACTACACAAACCTTTTCTGTATAAAGTTATTGCCAGTTTTACAACTTCATTACCAAGATGATGTAATGTCAACAAACCCTAAAATGACTGTAAAAATTATGAATATTATAGTACAGTACAGCATTATGTAAAATACACACCAATTATGTCAAATGAAATAAATGAAAAAAGAAACCACAAGCAACTGTTCCAGTAATGCAGTGGTAAAAATGGTAAAATATGTCCCAAAATGTCTGCTAATGCTTTTTACACAAAACACAATTAATAATACTGATAATAGGGCAAACAAGTGATATTTGCACTAAGACAACAAAATCAAAGCAGTGTTAGAAACATGTCCTAGTGCGTAGTGCACATGATTCAACATTTTGTGGTGCTGCGTATGTGGCAGTCTGACTCCTTTCAAAGGGCTACAAGAATTGCATTAGAAGTTCCTGAAAACACAGCTAAGATGTGTAGCATTGCTGGGTGAGACTGTATTATGCAGAGTGAATCCATCTATCACAGAGTGACATTAGTGTCAGCGGTGTGAATTGTTTCATATCCAGAAGGAGAGATCTTAATCTGTATCCAGCATACATGCAGCATGATTGAGTCTCTGAATAATTCAGACCACTTCAGAGCATTTTGTTGCCATCTCGTCCAGTTCTGCATCGCTGAGGTTCAATCTATCACTGGAGCTGGATCTATATGAATTACACACTGCAAGGGGCCTTCACCCACTTCATGGACAGTGTTGGGTATAATGCATTACTAAGTAATTAATTAATTACTGGAATTAAATTACTTTTTTGTTAAAAAAAAGTAAAGAAATGGATTATTCTTAATTTTTCAGAAATTTAATTACAGTTACTTCTGATGTAATTGCATTAAATACTGTATAGACTAAAGAACAATTCTACATAAAACAATAGTGAATTTAAAATCAAATTTAACGTCTAAAGTTAAAATCTATGTTTTCAAATTTAACACTGCCCCCCAAAATTATTTGGCTGGTTCAAAAATAACTTATTTTAATTTTATACAATTTATTTGAAAGCATTAAAAGAACAGTTTTATGTCTATCCTTGTATTTTTCATCTAGTCGAGGTTGATAAGGGTTTTAGAAAGTAACTAGTAAAAAGTAATACAATTACTTTTCAGACAGAGTAATTAGTGCAGTAATCAAATTACACTGTACAGGTGCTGGTCATATAATTAGAATATCATCAAAAAGTTGATTTCAGTAATTCCATTAAAATAGAGAAACTTTTATAATGTATACATTCATTCCACACAGACTGATATATTTCAAGTGTTCATTCCTTTTAATTTTGATGATTATAACTGACAACTAATGAAAACCCCAAAATCAGTATCTCAGAAAATTTGAATATTGTGAAAAGGTTCAATATTGAAGACACCTGGTGCCACACTCTAATCAGCTAATTAACTCAAAACACCTGCAAAGGCCTTTAAATGGTCTCTCAGTCTAGTTCTGTAGGCTACACAATCATGGGGAAGACTGCTGACTTGACAGCTGTCCAAAAGACAACCATTGACATCTTGCACAAGGAGGGCAAGACACAAAAGGTCATTGCTAAAGAGGCTGGCTGTTCACAGAGCTCTGTGTCCAAGCACATTAATAGAGAGGCGAAGGGAAGAAAAAGATGTGGTAGAAAAAAGTGTAAAAGCAATAGGGATAACCGCACCCTGGAGAGGATTGTGAAACAAAACCCATTCAAAAATGTGAGAAGATTCACAAAGAGTGGACTGCAGCTGGAGTCAGTGCTTCAAGAATCACCACGCACAGACGTATGCAAGACATGGGTTTCAGCTGTCGCATTCCTTGTGTCAAGCCACTCTTGAACAAGACACAGCGTCAGAAGCGTCACTGCTGCTGAGTGGTCCAAAGTTATGTTCTCTGATGAAAGTAAATTTTGCATTTCCTTTGGAAATCAAGGTCCCAGAGTCTGGAGGAAGAGAGGAGAGGCACAGAATACACGTTGCTTGAAGTCCAGTGTAAAGTTTCCACAGTCAGTGATGGTTTGGGGTGCCATGTCATCTGCTGGTGTTGGTACACTGTGTTTTCTGAGGTCCAAGGTCAACACACCCGTCTACCAGGAAGTTTTAGAGCACTTCTTGCTTCCTGCTGCTGACCAATTTTATGGAGATGCAGATTTCATTTTCCAACAGGACTTGGCACCTGCACACAGTGCCAAAGCTACCAGTACCTGGTTTAAGGACCATGGTATCCCTGTTCTTAATTGGCCAGCAAACTCGCCTGACCTTAACCCTATAGAAAATCTATGGGGTATTGTGAAGAGGAAGATGCGATACGCCAGACCCAACAATGCAGAAGAGCTGAAGGCCACTATCAGAGCAACCTGGGCTCTCATAACACCTGAGCAGTGCCACAGACTGATCGACTCCATGCCACGCCGCATTGCTGCAGTAATTCAGGCAAAAGGAGCCCCAACTAAGTATTGAGTGCTGTACATGCTCATACTTTTCATGTTCACACTTTTCAGTTGGCCAACATTTCTAAAAATCCTTTTTTTGTATTGGTCTTAATATTCTAATTTTCAGAGATACTGAATTTGGGATTTTCATTTTTTGTCAGTTTTAATCATCACAATTAAATGAAATAAACATTTGAAATATATCAGTCTGTGAGTAATGAATGAATATAATATCCAAGTTTCACTTTTTGAATGGAATTAGTGAAATAAATGAAATTTTTGATGTTATTCTAATTATATGACCAGCACCTGTATATGATGTAATTAGCAGTTAGTAATTAATCACTTTTTTAGAGTAATTTACCCAACACTGTCCATGGCACGCTGGCAGACAAGAAAGGAGGGAGAAGTGGATGGGAATAGGTGTGACACACATCTCCACGGGACTCTTGAGGAGATCTGGAGCTCAAGCAGTCATTCTGTAAGCTCATCAAGACTGTGTGAAGCATGCCAAGACTGCATCCATGGAAACTAATAAATGTTCTGAATGCATCTGTCATTTGCTATGGGCTATTCTAATTCTGTTGACAATACAGATTGAAACTATGACCAGCATAGCCAATTCCCATGCTTGTCTAGACTGGTTTATGCTGGTTTGGTGCTGGTCTTGCTGGTGGAACAGCATATCCAATTCTCATCCTGGTCTCAGTTGGCTTATGATGGTTAGTGCAGGTTTGGTACATGTCTATGTGGTTGACAAGCATTGCCATTTCCCATAGCCGATTCTCTTTAGATGGTGGACACAATTAGCCTTGCTGTCCTTAACTGTTTTATGATGGTTAAAACAGGTGTGGGTTTGATGCTTGTCCAGCTGGTGGTCCAGCATAGCTGATTCCAATGCTAGTTTAGGCTGGTTTAAGATGGTTTGGTGCTAGTCTAGCTAGTGGACCAGCATAGCCAATTCCCCTGCTGACCAAGGCTGGTTTGGTGCTGGTCTAGCAAGTGTACCAGCATCGCTCTTTCTCATCCTGATCTAAGATGGTTAGTGGTGGTTTTGTTACTAGTCTAACAGGTGGACCCAACTACCTTTGCTGATCTAAGATGGATTATTACGATTAGTGTGGGTTTGCTACTGGTCTAGTTGGTTGTCCAACATAGCAAATTCCCATGCAAGTCTGGGCTGGTTCATGCTGGTTTATATTGGTCGAGCTGTTGGACCATTGTAGCCAATTCCCATGGCAGTCTAGGCTGGTTGGAGCAAATTTTGTGCTGGTCTAGCTGGTGGTAGTAGCGGAGCTAGGGGGTGATTGGCCACCCCACTCGCAATTGCCGTTTTTGTGCACAAGATTTAACATGTCCTGACCAAAATTTCTGTGCCACCACAGACTGATCGCTGGCCCCTGCCGGCCACTCCTGTGAAAAACTCCTGGCTCCGCCACTGGCTGGTGGACCAGTATAATCATGTTGTTCACCAGTATAACTTGCTAGCTTTTTGATCAGTATGGTTTCCCTGGTAATACTGATTAAACAATAAATTCTTGCTGGTAAAGCTAACCAAAAAGCCTTGTTGAAACTCACACACAGGAATCCTTTGTTGTAGACCAGAATTTAAAATACAACATATGCTGATAGGTGATCATCTATGCTGTTTTTTTTTGTTTGCTTGTTTTTTCATTAGGGAGATGTTTTTCATTTTGCATCTCAGTATTCCTCTCCACACTCTTAACTATATTGCCTTTGATTCTGCCAAATGCCAACATAAATTTCAGGTGGAAGTCAAGTAGACTTGTTTGAGGGGCACTGCAGTCTCATCAATCAAAAGACTGACACAGCTGCTGGGATATTGAAATGGCCACCGGCAAGTTTCAGACATCATCTCTGAATCTTATTTCCTTTTGGACGGCATCCTCAAGTAGAAGGCTGAGGGTTGAGCATTTAACATGCGCAACTAATGAGCTGCTCAAGATGAGAACTATCCTGTTCAAGCCAGAGAGAAAATAATGACTCCAGTGGGTGGGCTAATGATTTGTTTACAGCTCTAAAACCAGTAGCGTTTACAGGTAAGATCACTGCGGATACATTTAAACTGATCCCAGACCTGCTCTAAGCTGGTGAAGTGATAACACTGACTGTAAGCAGCTTTCACAATAGGGTACCATTCAAACTCAGAACAAAAAGATACATTTACTTGAAAGCAGAAATGTCAAAAGATTTGAAGACTCTTGAAACAAGAAAGGCTATTTGCCAAAGTAGTAAGGAAAATAAACTTAATTCAAAGGAAAAACAAATACATTTTAAATACACCATTGGCAAATATTTTTTTTAAGCAACACCCTCACTCAATTTGTTTAGATTCCCCTTAAAAATGACTAATAATTTTGATTCTTCAGCAAATTTTGAGGATGTTTAGATGTTTTTACTGGAAAACAACACCAAAAGACAGAGACTTTTTGCAATGTATGGGGCAAACTCAGCAACAATGCCTGTAAACAGCATTCAAAATGAGGCTGCATTCAAACACGCTTCCAAAGTGAATGCAACACAAAACTGTGTGTCTCTTTGACTTTTCATTTGCGACAATATCACCTGTGCACCTTAGCAGGGCTAAAGAGCATGCTGAGAGATTGGAGCTATTGTGTAGAATACTGCCACATCCCTTTTAGGGGTAGACTATTTCGGGTCAGGAACATCTTGTCTCACATCCAGCAGCCATTAGAAAGCCTACTGCTTCTACCGACAGCATGGACACTTAACCTTCCAGCTGTGTATGTGGCTCCAGCTGTCCTGGAGTTGTGGCAACCACAAGCTTCTTCCACCCTGGCAAAATGCAGCCTGGATCCATGCCAATGCCCCAAGACCTCAGTCACCATTAGCTTTGCTTTTTTATACAGACTTTTGTTACAAAGCTTTCCCACATTTAAACAGTGAATGGTAATGGCCACCTACAACAGATACAGCGAAGCTAAAAAGTAATTGAGCTGCTACGTAAATTGAGAATATGGGATTCAAATCAATTTTACACTGGAAACATGCAAAATGTTTTGAGATTTAAAAAAATTAAGTAACTAGAAATGTTTCGACATTACAAGAGTATGAATTATTTAAGATTCTATTTCTAGGCCACCAATATGATCACACTGGAAGACGGCATGTTACTTCCGACAGTTCCAGTACCCTAGGATGGGCCACATTATGCAGTTACTGACAAGTTACAACTCCCATTAGACATTTTTGCATTGGTTCATTGATGTTTACCTTCTTCTGTGATGCCACTGATGTCGTGTTGCGTCAGCAGTGTGGGAGACATGAGTTCTCATTCCACGTTGAAACGATTCAGAGGTTCCATTTCATATATAATGTTACATGTTTATTGCACTGACTAATAAAATATGCATTCCTGTTCACTGCATTACATCATTAACTCACTTTTGGGCTCCTCTGTGGGCATTTCACCCAGTAAGCAAAGACTGATTTCAGCTCAAGAAAATTCAACCTACTGTTTCCAAATTAACTCTGAGATAAGGCTAGATTAGGTCAATAATTAAATTTGTAACAATGGTCAGATTCCCTGGTTTCCATTAAAGCTCTCAAGATGCTCTTTGGAATATTCTCAAATCATGCTGGGATATTCCAAGCTACCAAGATGTCTAAACATCTGTTTACATGTGATGATATAATTAGAACATAAACATCTACTAAACTCCCTAAACTCTTTGGCAAAGCTGCTAGCTGCTGCCCCAAGTCCTGTAAGTTCAAGCTGTGCCAATGTGAAATATAAACCAATGTGGTAAAAGAAAAATTAAAAAAAATGCAGTGATTGTTTCAACTTGTGAAAAATCTGACCCTGCAGATTTTGAAGAAACAATTGTTCAGCAGTTCTCCGCCATTTACGGAATTGTGATAATGGAGGTACTAAGTCAGGCAAGTAATAGAAGTCATAATAGTTTCACGGTGAGTGTAAAAATGCTGTGGGGAAAAAAGACTCAGCAAAAAAGATGAGAACAAACCTTTAGTTCGAAATTGCAAAGCGCAAAACTGCAAATATTCAGATAACGAACAGTCCCCAAATAAATTAATGATGGCATTTCTTTCCATTTCACATGTTTATAAGCCTTAGAGTTCACACACACATATATATTTCTCAAACCAAGATATACTGTACAGTATTTAAAATGTATTGAGTATTTTAGCAATATCTTAAATATTCAGCCAATGCTAAACCTATAATGTCCATTGGAAAATATTAATGCGCAGGGGATGATGATAGCACAGCTCAGATAATTTGGTCTTAGAAAAATGTAATGATAAATGTTCAAGTTCATATTGAAATCTCTGACTTTTAAATGCAAACCGTGTCAAGTTAATTATAACTTTAACTGTTAAAATGTGTTTAAAGACACCTACGTTCTGTTTTATTTGATGTGCTGTATCAGTCTGAATGGCCATTAAGATGTTGAAATTATCTCCTTAAACTCTAGAGACCCATGTGATATTACCAGATCTTTCTCTCAGGAGAAAAAAACAACAACTGAGGAACAGGAGACTTAATAAAAAAAGATGAAAAAAGGTAAAACTTAATCATTTGCCCTCCATTTAATCTCATTGCTGTCTATGATAAATCAAACACAGTGGCGTAACAACAGCGATGATTGCCCTTAGGCCTGAGATGAGAAGGGTCCCCTTTGTGTTTTTCATTGCCGTCAACCAAACCATTCTGTGCTCTGTTTTGCTTTTTCCGTGTTTGCAGATGCTGCACAGTCCAAATCGGAAGTGAGGTCATGGCACACTTTTTTGAAGTTCCACTTCCAGGTCGAACAGGTTATTGGTAGAAATCATTATTATCAGTGTTTTTTCATGTATATTTATAACCAATATTTTTTGTATCATCATATTGGAATGAGTTTAGATGTACATGTGTGTGATTTATATTGTTTATTGTGTTTGATGTACATTGTATTATGTTAAATGTGGGGCTATAATTTATGGATGGTGTGTACCAGGGGGTGGAGTATAGAGTATTTAAGCAGCTACATTTTTGTAAAATGACATTTTTGACTCAGAACACAGAAGCTCTGTGCTTATAACTCTAAAAACTGAACAACTCGATTGAAGATATTTTGTATATAGTATAAATTTGACACTTTTGTAGTTTCTTGTTTATTTTATTATTATACATTTTTTGGTTGTGGTTAGTTTGTTTGTAATGGCACCTGTACAGACATAAACACTTTTACGGGGATATTCTTGCAATAAACATCTCTGCACTTATGTGCTATCTAGTGTCTGAGCAATCTTTCCTGCACTTCTCAATCATTTAAACCTGCCATCATCACATACTGTAAATACAGTATAGTCCAATTATAACTTAACAATGATCCAAAGAAATCATATATATATATATATATATATATATATATATATATATATATATATATATGACTGGGGCAATGTGAGCTGTTAACTAGTCGTGTTTGGTTAGTCAGGATGAATTTTTCCTTACCTTCAGTTTCTTCACATTCACACATGGATCGTTAGAGAAACTCTCTGTGTCTGCAATCTGGATATCTGCCTTTTCCAGCTCATTGGTCAAATCATTCCGTACCTGTAAAAGAGAGAGAGAGAGACAGAGTGAGAGAGAGATCTGGAAATGAAAGAGAACAGAATGAGAGCAGGTGAGCCACCCAGAAAAGTACTCAAAGGCAACATTCCCTTCCCCTGATAAATGTCTAAATTCCCTCTAATCATATGTTCCTCCTGCATCCCAATATACCTGTAGGCTCCCAGGATCCCTTCCCACAAGTGCTCTTCTGTTCCCCTACTTTGGGTACAACACAACTTCACCTCCATCTGGCTGCTAATCCTACACCCCACAGACTTCATCCATACTTGTTAATGAACACATTTGAAAAATGGACCAGTCCCTTGCAAATAAAGTCTCAATACCTCCCATCCTCCATAGAGATATATGGCATTTGAATGAAAGCCATGCACTCTGCATGGTGTATTTTGAACCACAATGGATAAAAAGAAAGGGATCTTTTCAACTCCTCAAATCCATTGGCCAAAACATCAGCAGTACATCAACAAGACATTTGGGCACACAAATCACCCTAAAACAATAATTTACTCAAACATTGGATATAACCACAGATTAAAATATGATCTATCAAAAATGCCATGCTCTTCCTCCTGGTGCATTAGAGTTGCCCTGTTGAAAAGACCAGTGTAAAACAGTTCACGCTCACAGGCAAGGAAGAGGCGAGAAACCGGCTTGACATACAAATAATAGTTTTAATGAAAAACTCAAAAGACAAACACACAGTGCGACGGACATGTCCGTAAGGTTCTCTCTCTCCCGCACCACCCTCTGCGATCGGCCTTTATCCCTCTTGGTGGCTTGATTAGCCTAATACGGGACCGGGCGTGTCGAATCACAACCCAGCCCCGCCCTCCGCCGTGCCACAACCAGCATTGCCAGCTTGGACCATCATCAAAATGTAAACAAATTACTTAATTACTTTAAGAAGTAACACAGCTAACATTTATTTACACTATGGAATGTTGTTCATGCTACGGCGCATTTCCAGTGGCTTTCTCCGTTCTCTTCATGCCAGTGTAGTCCATGCCCCTGAGCGCTTTGACAGCATTTCCTTAGAGAGCAAATAGACTTGTAAAAGTGTATATTTTCTCTATAAGAAGAGTATAAGTGTATACACATTGGCGTCATTTTAAAGATGTCTTTCAGCCTTTGTGTAGTTCCTGGATGTGGCAGATATCTCTCCGCTTCTGACGGTCATGAGAGCTGCCTCGCATGTCTGAGATTGGGGCTGGTGCTGCTGGTGTTGAAGGCGATTTGGGGAATACAGAAGGCTCTGTTTCGCCAGGTAAATCCCCACAAACCGTTCACAGCCATGTCCCCCCCTCCCCCCTGGTTCCTTTCTTCCTGGAGGTGCATGACGAGTTGACGAAGCCATAGAGGGCACCTTTTACTGCCCGAAACCAGCTTCCTCGCTTCTCTGCTCTCACTATGCTCGACAGCAGAGTGGCCCCCTCGCAAGTCCACCAGGCCAAGGCACTTAAAGATCTGCACTTGGGTAGTCCTGATCCTGATGTGCTGCAGTGCTCTCCGGGTCATGAAGGTCACAGCACCGGCACTCGGACAGGCGACGCCCACACTCGTGGTCCAGGAATGACATCTGTGGCCGAACCTGGTTGAGATGCGGGACACCGACAAAGCCCGCTTTCTCAGCGCCCCCATCTCCCAGTTCGGCTTATACACCGACACCGTTGAAGACTTTGCCCAGCATTCTTCAGCAGTGAGGAAGCAGATGGAGGCCGCCTCCAACATCATGCCTCGCCGCCGTTCCAGCATGAGTGGAGGGCCGGGAGGGAAATCTCTTGCCGCACCCCCACGGGCCACGATACCCACATTGCCTGGAAAAAGAGAGTGGTTTTCTCACTCTTACGTTCACCTAACTGGTGCCCCCACACACCGTTCTCACATCGGTCTGGCGCCAAACACCTACAGTCACGGCCCCAATGACGCGGTCCCCTCGCCTTCACCTTCATTAAGGGGCATATGACATCCTCACGGCGGCCACTCTTGGTTGACTCCCTCAGATGTAGTGAACCTGCAAGCAAAGCTGCCCCAGGAGGAGGCAGACCCAGCCTTATTGTTGCTGTGTCCAGTGTGTGCTTGGCGTACCAATGTGGACCACACGCAGAGCTTTAGATGTTCTGAGCAGCTCTTTGTTTGCTGTGGCAGACAGCGGAAAGGGGTGCTGTCTCCAACAGAGTTTGCCCACTGGGTCATCAACGCCATGGCTGGCCTATCAGACCCAGGCCGTATCTGCTCCATTGCGGGTTCGAGCACACTCTACGAGCAGTGTGGCGTTCTCGTGGGCACTGGCCAACGGCACCTCCATAGCAGACATCAGCAGAGTGGCGGGCTGGGCAATACCCAATGCCTTTACGAGAATCTACAATCTCAAGGTTGAGTCGGTCTCGTCCCGCATTTTCTCAGATCCAAGTACATAGAACTTGGTAATGCAGAATAGCTGACCGTGTGTTCTGCTTGCACATAGCGCCCTTCCCCTTCACTGAGGCGATTACATACAGTCTCTCCCAGGAGAGTCCACTAAACTCACGCTCCCTGGATGTCTTTCCTCCCTAGCCCTCTGGTCCGCTAATTCAGTGGTGGAATTTCCGACCAGACCCACTACCGGTACTAACTACTCTGTTCTGGAATAGGTGCTCCACAGGGATTGGCCATCACAAATTAATCTCCCTGTGTGTATTTTCCACGGTCGCTGTGTTTTTAGCAACTCCTCCCTCGCAGCAGGTAGGATCTACATTTGAGCCACTTCCATATGTGGCCTGAAACATGTGACGTATTCGCCACATTTAACCATAATGTGGTCTCTGTGGGGTCTTTTCCCCCTGAAAGAATAGGAGTTGGAAAAGAACGCCTTTCCCGATACGTGTAATAGCGTTAAATGGCCACAGCCGCATTATAATGCAGGTGGCTGTGAGAGGTGGCTATGCCAACCAGGTTGTTGAGTTCTTCCCACAGGGCACGAACCAGTCACCTGTCCAGGCTTTGGTTTACATCGCCACTTCTGATAACCCTATTTACCTGGGGCCAGCCAGCACAGAGGAAATTGCCACTCAGATTTCTGTGTGGGAAAGTCGGGCTACAACATCGAGTACTTGCTTCGCCTGGCTGAGTTCATGAGAGTGAGCTGCCCTGATGTGGATGACCCTCACCTGTTCTCCATCGAGGCAGCTGCCCTAGTCATCATTAGACCCATATTAGCAGCCCAGTAACCTGTATCATCTGTAATGCTTTAACTATGTCACTGAGGCTGTCAACACCTAGTTCAGACACCATAAAGGTCCTATCAAAAGTTAATTTTGGTGTGATTGTGATTTTAGTGGCTGAGTTCAGATATTCTATTCACACTAAACCATGCTATTAAATTTGACTGTACTAAGTCACTGTAGTTAACATGGTCTTTTAAGTGGTTAAGTGGTTTTATTTTAATCATGAAGTGTGGCATCTTGCATACTGTCAACTTTCATGGTTTTGTGGTCTTAACCCCAAGTATGTGATACTGTAGTACAAATGCATGCTTATGTTGTGGCCAAAGTTTGTCCAATTTAAAGTGCCGCATTATCTCTATGCGAGAAACATAGAGAGACAGAAAAGGCGTGTCTGGCGCGGCCTGCTCCCATTCTTGGCACATCTCTTGTTTCCCCCCTTCAGGGATGCTGGGAACCTAACAAGTTTATGACGTTTTTATGGGGAGTTGGAGAAGGGTACGTGCAGTCTGACACAGCCTGCTGCTTTGGCATGCAACATCCTGCCCACACCTGCGTCAGCAGTTCACATACACGGCACACGCATGGCGTGAATGAATAGGGACACCTAGTGTCGCTTCATTTGACACAACGTCGAGTGAGCAACAGACGGGGAATGTCTAGGTTACTATTGTCACGACACTGTACTGAGCCACTGTAATGGCCGAACCTTATTCTCGGCTCCTCGGTGCAAATACTGAATGGACAGATGCACGATTCCTCCTTTTATATCCGTATGTCAGGGGGAGGGACATGCAATTTCTGTCTGCCAATTTCTAATTGTAACTTAGGCCTTCAAGAAAGACTCCTAGTGTAGCTTCATTCGACAGAACATCTCGTTCCCTTCATCCAATACAATAGTAACCTAGATGTTTCAACAACATAACATCAAACGCGTAATGCAAGCAATGCCAATTTGAAGTCACGCTTGAGAAAGCAGGACCTTCTAGTTTATAAATACATCTTGTTTTTTTTCCCTCGGTCCTCATTTCCTATCCTTCTGTCCATTCCTCATTTTCTAGGGTGGACCAAAGAAACAAGGAAAATAAGCAAGGAAAGGAAAGGAGGATGCACAATTTCAGAAATGAGAAGCACCCTCTCTTTGCCATCTCACTGCTCACCGCTGCTGGGTGGGGCTACAGAAGCGATGTTATGAAGTTAAAGCAGGTTGATGTATTGATGTGGAGGCGGTCAGATACAAATTTCTACCACAGTGTGACATCACAGTGTGGAGGAACGTTTTGGCAGCTTGGTTTCAACAAATTCTCTTTACCGTGAGGGGGAAGATTTGAGTTCTGAACTTACAGTCTGTTCCTATAGTACAATTACCTCATATATTATAAGATCAAGGAAAATTGCATTCCTCATGTCACGACCCATTTAAAATAAAAAAATAAAACACTAAACTCATAACTCATATATGACTGACTGTCACGATTCCCTGTTGTCAGCCTTGTGCTTTTCCCTCACCTTCACCATAAACTACGTTTCCCACATTTCCCGGCCCTAATCACTCCCTCATCATCCCCACCTGTCTGTCATTCCCTCGTTTAGTTCTATGTGTATATAAGCCCTGTTTATGTCACGATTCCCTGTTGTCAGCCTTGTGCTTTTTATGTCACGATTCCCTGTTGTCAGCCTTGTGCTTTTCCCTCACCTTCACCATAAACTACGTTTCCCACATTTCCCGGCCCTAATCACTCCCTCATCATCCCCACCTGTCTGTCATTCCCTCGTTTAGTTCTATGTGTATATAAGCCCTGTTGTTTTGTCAGTCCTTTGTCGATCGTTGAATGTTGTTCCTGCCTGTCACCGTGTTCCAGCCTCTTCCCCTCGTGGTTATTTTATAGTGTTTCCCCATCGTGGATATTTCTTGGTTGCAGTGTTTTCCTTTGTTTTATGTTTAATAAAGAAGCTGCATTTAGATCCTCACTCTCCGGCTGCTCATTCCTAACAGAGGTATGTCACGATTCCCTGTTGTCAGCCTTGTGCTTTTCCCTCACCTTCACCATAAACTACGTTTCCCACATTTCCCGGCCCTAATCACTCCCTCATCATCCCCACCTGTCTGTCATTCCCTCGTTTAGTTCTATGTGTATATAAGCCCTGTTGTTTTGTCAGTCCTTTGTCGATCGTTGAATGTTGTTCCTGCCTGTCACCGTGTTCCAGCCTCTTCCCCTCGTGGTTATTTTATAGTGTTTCCCCATCGTGGATATTTCTTGGTTGCAGTGTTTTCCTTTGTTTTATGTTTAATAAAGAAGCTGCATTTAGATCCTCACTCTCCGGCTGCTCATTCCTAACAGAACGATCGACCCACAATGGATCTAGCAGCATTTTTTATGGAGCTGACCCAGGCAGATCTAACCATTCGGGAGTTCACCCACTACTTCTCCCGCGTAGCTGGTTTCACCGGCTGGGATGACAAGACCCTGAAGTCAGCTTATAGAACCGGTCTACCCATACACCGATGGTGGGAGTTGCCTGAGATAGGTAATTACACCTGGCAGGAATATGTGGAGCTCATCCTGGAGACGTACGCTGCGGAGGAGCCTCCTCTCTCGATTCCGGGCTGGGCTTCTGGGTATTCCACGCCTGCCACGGCCAACGAGCCAACGCCCACGCCTGCCACGGCCAACGAGCCAACGCCCACGCCTGCCACGGCCAACGAGCTGGAAGCCTCGTCCGTCCCAGAGCCGGCGTTGCCAGCCTCGTCCGTTCCAGAGCCAGCTTTGCCAGCCTCCTCTGCCAGGAAAAGGAGGAGGAGAAGAGGAGGGGCTTCTGCTCACCAGTCTCCGTCCTCCATGGCCAAGTCCTCAGAGCCAGAGCCAGCGCCTGTAGCCTCGACCGTCCAAGAGCCAGAGCCAGCGCCTGTAGCCTCGACCGTCCAAGAGCCAGAGCCAGTGCCTGTAGCCTCGACCGTCCAAGAGCCAGCGCTTGTAGCCTCGACCGTCCAAGAGCCAGAGCCAGAGCCAGCGCCTGTAGCCTCGACCGTCCAAGAGCCAGAGCCAGCGCCTGTAGCCTCGACCGTCCAAGAGCCAGAGCCAGCGCCTGTAGCCTCGACCGTCCGAGAACCAGCCCTTCTTGAGCCTCCCGAGCTTTCCAGATCTCCGCCTCCCGAGCTTTCCAGAGCTCCGCCTCCAGAGCTTTCCAGAGCTCCGCCTCCAGAGCCACTCACAGCTCCGCCTCCAGAGCCACTCACAGCTCCGCCTCCAGAGCCACTCACAGCTCCGCCTCCCGAGCCACCCAGCGCTCCGCCTCCCGAGCCACCCAGCGCTCCGCCTCCCGAGCCTCCCAGCGCTCCGCCTCTCGAGCCTCCCAGCGCTCCGCCTCTCGAGCTTCCCAGAGCTCCGCCTCTCGAGCTTCCCAGAGCTCCGCCACCCAGGGCTCCGCCTCTCGAGCCACCCAGGGCTCCGCCTCTCGAGCCACCCAGGGCTCCGCCTCTCGAGCCACCCAGTGCTCCGCCTCTCGAGCCACCCAGTGCTCCGCCTCCCGAGCTTCCCAGTGCTCAGCTTCCCTGTGCTCAGATTCCCAGAGCTCCGCCTCCCGAGCCTCCCAGTGCTCCGCTTCCCAGGGCTCCGCCTCCCGAGCTTCCCAGAGCTCCGCCTCCCGAGCTTCCCAGAGCTCCGCCTTCCGAGCTTCCAAGGACTCCGCCTTCTGAACCTTCCTTGGCTCCGCCTACCATGGCACCGCCCCTGGAGTCCTCCTCGGCTCCTCCCTGGCCTTCTGACCCTGTCTCGTGGCCTCCTCCCTGGCCTTCTGACCCTGTCTCGTGGCCTCCTCTCAGGCCTTCTGACCCAGTCCTGTGGCCTTCTCCTTGGCCTCCTGACCCTGTCCCAGTCCTGTGGCCTTCTCCTTGGCCTCCTGACCCTGTCCTGTGGCCCTCTCCCTGGCCTTCTGACCCTGTCTCGTGGCCTCCTCTCAGGCCTTCTGACCCAGTCCTGTGGCCTTCTCCTTGGCCTCCTGACCCTGTCCCAGTCCTGTGGCTTTCTTCTTGGCCTCCTGACCCTGTCCTGTGGCCTCCTCCCTGGCCTTCTGACCCTGTCCTGTGGCCTCCTCCCTGGCCTTCTGACCCTGTCTCGTGGCCTCCTCTCAGGCCTTCTGACCCAGTCCTGTGGCCTTCTCCTTGGCCTCCTGACCCTGTCCCAGTCCTGTGGCCTTCTCCTTGGCCTCCTGACCCTGTCCTGTGGCCCTCTCCTTGGCCTCCTGACCCTGTCCTGTGGCCTCCTCCCTGGCCTTCTGACCCTGTCCTGTGGCCTCCTCCCTGGCCTTCTGACCCTGTCCTGTGGCCTCCTCTCAGGCCTTCTGACCCTGTCTCGTGGCCTCCTCTTAGGCTTTCTGACCCAGTCCTGTGGCCTTCTCCTAAACCTCCTGACCCTATCCTAGCCCTGTGGCCTTCCTCTAGGCCTCCTGACCCTGCCCTAGCCCAGTGGCCATCCCCTGACCCGGTCCATGCTCTATGGCCGCCTCCCTGGCCACCTGACCCACGGCCATTTCCCTGGCCTCCTGACCCTGTCCCTGCCCTATCTGTCTCCTTGCCACCCCCCCGTTCTGTCATAGTCTTGTCCCTCTGTGCCCCTTGTGTCCCCTTGGACTGCCTGTTTGCCCCTTGTGCCCTCTTGGACTGCCTGTTTGCCCCTTGTCTGCTCGCCCCGAGCCCCTCCCTCACCCCTTGGACAATTGTTTTTTTTGTTTTGTTTGTTCTTATTTTTTCTTTGAGGAGCGTCTGGAAGCCGCTCCTTTGAGGGGGGGTTATGTCACGATTCCCTGTTGTCAGCCTTGTGCTTTTCCCTCACCTTCACCATAAACTACGTTTCCCACATTTCCCGGCCCTAATCACTCCCTCATCATCCCCACCTGTCTGTCATTCCCTCGTTTAGTTCTATGTGTATATAAGCCCTGTTGTTTTGTCAGTCCTTTGTCGATCGTTGAATGTTGTTCCTGCCTGTCACCGTGTTCCAGCCTCTTCCCCTCGTGGTTATTTTATAGTGTTTCCCCATCGTGGATATTTCTTGGTTGCAGTGTTTTCCTTTGTTTTATGTTTAATAAAGAAGCTGCATTTAGATCCTCACTCTCCGGCTGCTCATTCCTAACACTGACAAGCATGAGTCTGGTGAAACATGCAAGTTCTATTTATTAACTCACAGAGTTGGGGAAATGTACTTTTAATAGAAAATTAGTAATTACTTTGAAAGGGAAGCAGTTTGTTAGTGAAGCTGCACATACCAAGTAATGAAGGTTAAGTTGGTTGCAATAGGTTTCAATAATTTTCCTGTTTCATTTTTAAATGGTTCAAATGTTTCTATTTTTTTTTCTTGTTTCTTTATCAAGAAGAAATTACAAAATGTCAAAATACTGTAAAAATGTTCATCAACATTCTTTAAAAGAATCTGTAAATGATGTAAAATGTTCATTAAGAACCTCTGGTCTAAAGCAAGGTTTACACTGCAATTTTAGCAATTTTGCCATCTGAGACAAATTCACCAGTCTTTGATTGCTTAGTGTGGCACGTTTACTGATGGCCGATCAATAGCCTTTGCCATTAATCTTAGCCTCTGATGAATTTCTGGCAGTGTCAGAAATTTTGCATTGCAGACTGCTTCTACAACGTCCAGATGAGATGAAACACCCAGTCAGTGCTGTCAACTGGGATGAATGGTGCGAAAGTCTTTGCTATGATGTGTAGCGTACAGATGCCATGAATTTTACCTAAAATATCACTTATATGACAAGCAGCAATCATGAAGTATAGCAAGAAAATGTCTTTGATGACCTTAAGACAGATGTTCATACCAGGTGTAACTGGCCTCGAATTGTGACAGAAGCCTGAACTCATCCTGCCAGACTGTACCTGAAAAGCCTGGGTGCTCCACATTGTTTTGATTACTAATGTGGTAAGCAGATATGTAGCTTAATTCTGCCAGGTCCTAGAAACATCTTTCCACATGAACAAATCTATGCATGATGGTTGGGAATACATGTGGATCTCATGAGCTTGTATGAACAATGTGCAAGTATGTGCTTGTGTGTGAGCACAAGGGACCTCCTGATGTGGAGATTTAAGCAAGAAGAACAAGAGACAAAGAAAGAAAGAGAGAGAAAGATGGAGAGAGAGAGAGAGAGACGGGTGGGTGCTGTGCAGTAAAGGCTTATGGGATTTGAGAGATGTTCTAAAGCTGAGGAGAAATGAGCATGATGTGATGTGAAATGCATAATGCATTTATGCACTGACTTGCCAAACAAACCCAGAGAAAAAACAAAACGGGAGGCCACATGAATCAGGTGGCGAGACACAAGAGTACAACACTGGGTTCAAGAAGCTCTGCAGGCTATTTTACAACAAACCTGATATTTCTCCTTCTCACACAGACACACAAACCCACTGAGGCATACTGGCTTAATGCCCACTATTTAATTTAAAAACACAACTGTCCTGAATTCATTGAGAAATTAAAGGCCACAAGATTTGTATCAGGTGCATACAGAGTACAATAATGCTAGACCTTTCCCCAGAACTTTATTTACAGTACATGAGCCATTTTATACTTTTAGCTGATTGGTTACAAGGCGTTTATAGTGGATTTAGGAAATCAGTTAGCTTCAAATTATCACAGGTGTCCTTATAGAGTAATCTGGTTTGACAACCAGAAAGTGTCCAAATATTTTAGTCTTAATTTGAAACTGTACTTGTCCATTGTTTTATCATTTTGAACCTAACATACTTATTTTTCTGAAACGTTTTCTTTGAAAAGTGTAACATTTTTCTTTAAAACAAATGCCACTTGCATTGATATTTTGTTATAAAATGCAATGACGTCTGTATTTTTATGTGTCCAGATACTTTTGAGACCACTGAATCTTCAAGGTAAAAACTGCATTGTAAAGATTGTTTGCTGTTTTTCAGGACATTTCATTAACAGATTAGCATGAGGTGCACTACCTAATTCCCAAAATTTTCCAGAAAAGTCTTATCTTCCTTGCATTACAGAAATCCACCAGTCACCATGCCACCAAGTAGTATTATCATCTCTTTAGAGTTGCCATCCCAGGCCAGTAAATTATGAATTAACAGGACAAGTGTGGGTCATAGCTTGTCATGTCAAAGGCTTATTTTCCCCTTTATATATAAACCCACAGCAGTCCATCATTAGCCACATTTTCTGCTGTATTATGGTCCCTGTGTGGCTGAGCACTGTGTGTCTGATTGTCTGTGTTTTGAGATATATAGGAAGGTGTGTGAGTGTCACCCAGGATCTGCTCTATGAGGCTGATGGCACAATGAGGCCTGACAGAGGACAGTGGCCGAATAATGTGACCCATCACTGACAAATTGAATCTGTATATGGGCACTGAGGATGCACTCTAAGATCATTTCATCTAAGAATAGAAAGCTGCTCAGAGATTTTTGCTTGCCTACTAAGCAAATGTTTTATGTGTTAAAACTTTTAGGCAATGCTGATTTTAAATCAAATTGGATTTAAACTGGATTGGTGATGGTACTTGCCAGGGCCACATTAACAAACTGGCTTATCTGGACTGAAACCCCGGGGCCCCTGGCTGCAGGGAGGCCGCCAACTCCAAGTGGAGTGTCGTCATCCATAACGCTATTCTCCCTCATCAACGTTTGCTGGAACAAGCACACGTAAACACGTACAGTGGGAGACGCAAATGTAAACAAGAAGGTGCGCAACAGAGATAGTGCTCCGTGTAGCGCATGGTCAGAGTAAAAGTGTTCTGCTCCATTAACATATACATGTTTTTACAATTTTCATGGTGCCTTTATGTAATTCAAAGAATACTATGGTACTACCATGGCATTTTGATATATGATTGCCATATTCATATACCATTGTAATTAGAAGCGTGCTTTCAAGTAATGGTACATTTAAAAAAAATAATAATTTGAAAATGCCATAGTACATTTTTAATGCATTTTCATGTAGGCTACCGCTACAAAGTGTTTTGATACTCTTTTGGTTGAAAAATGTATTTACCTGCAGTAGTTGTTCACAAGCTGCACACGTGTTAAACTTAGTAAGGACCTTCTACATCACTCGCAAAATGATATAATGCATTTGCGAGTTTGATTTCAATTGATTGTCAACAAACATCCATGCAACCAGCGTTATCCACTCGGTTGGTCCACCTGGGGAATCGCCACGTAGCCCCTTGCCGCCTGCCGTCGAGTGTAGTGAGAGCGGAGGAGCTCACGGCTTGCGTGCGGACAGTAAAAGGTGCCACGAGCGTGTGAGCTCCTCATGCACCTCCGGGAACAAAGGAACGAGGGCGGAGCGTGGCCGTGAACGGCGCTCTGGCCCCAGGAACCAATCGTCGAGCCGCGAGGGTTCGGAGGGAGGCGGAGGATTCCACTCCAGCCCGACACTCACGGCTGCCCAAGCATGGCTGCACCCGAGGGTGGGAGACCAGCTGAGTCCTCAGCATCAGACATGACGAACCTGCTCTCCGATGCCGCGATCGAGATCTCATCGTTATCAGGCGCTCCGAATGAGATCGCAGGTCTGCTGTGAAGCGAACCGGCAAACCCGCGCCAGCGCTCGGTTGGAGCATACAAGCGTGATGGGGAGTGGGAGGTCCGTGGGGTTATACCCAGCGGAGAGGCTCCCACTGAGGTCCCCATATCGCCCCCAGTGCTAGCAGACACTGCCTCATACCCGTAGGTAGAAGGCCCGAGTCGGGGAGCGGCTGGGGTGGCTTGCGCTCTTACGAGGGCGAGCCTCGACCGCAACGTAGCCATGGTCATGCCCTCGCAGTGAGGGCATGAACCATCCTCAAACACTGACGTGGGTAGCACCCAGACACGAGAGACGGGGATCGTGGCCATCAGATGCGGAGAGACAACGACCGCAACCAGGAAATACACACAAACGGAAATACATCTTGAAAAAGACACTTCACCATTTGCGCCACTCTTTTAGATAAATATACTCTTTTATTGGTGCTTTTATATATATAAACGTTATAAAAACACTCTGTGAGCTCTTTTTCTGCTGCTGAAGTGCCCAGGGATGTGTGCTCAGCACAACGTAGTGTGTAAGGGGGAGAACCGCTGGAAAGCGCTGTAGAACCAACAGCTTGGAGAGATGAATTCATATCTGTGACTGCTCTCTCGGCTCCGAAGATATCTGACGTGTATTTGCAGCGTTACTTCTTTTATACCCGTATGTACGGGGGAGTGGCATGCAAATTCCACACGGCAATTCTCGTTGGCTTTTTCTCAAGATCAGAGATGTCTGGGCTCCGCAGGAGCGACCCCTAGTGTCAACTCATCGTCACAACGTCGTGTGATTGACAAACGGAGAACTTGGGGTTTTATACTATATGGAAGGGCTCTTCAACTACTTTCTTATCTCAGAACTCAGATTATCCAGATTAAACTAAACTGGGCCAAACTTTTTTTTATTTTTTTTCATATTTATCTTACCTAACACATTTATTGTAACTGACAAGTTAACATGAAAAATAAAATTGTTAATAATATGCATTTACTTACAGTATGTAATTACATTAATAGAAGTGTTTAACATTTTTAAGGTTTAGCTGTAAATTCCTTCATAAGATCTGGTTGAAGAACAAACATACCCTCAACTAAAAAATAGGTTTTGATAAACTTTACTTTGAAAATAAAAACATATAATGTAGGGTCATTGATTATGAAAACTGAGGAAGAGCATTTAAATCTGCTTAAGCCTGTATCTTTGACAATATCAACCCACATAAGAGAACAATGGCAATCTATTGTAGATCTGTCTTTTTATGAGCCCATAGTAACAGAATCACCCTGAAAATGACCATAACCATGACAGACAAGCTCACGCTATCACAATCTCCAAAACTCATCACAACAAGTTTTCTAAAGTTGGAGCTGCAATTCTAATCTTGAAATATCGAACGTGCTTGTCAAAAGGACTGTTGCCCATTGTAACAAAGTAATAGTAAAAAAAACAAATAATTAGAAATGTATTTGAGTAAGATTATAAAGTACTCACTATTAAACCTACTCTTAAAAGGAAATTTTCCCCAAAAATGTACTCAGGTAAATGTAACAGAGTAAATGTAGCATATTACTATCCTCCTCTGTGAGTGTGTAACCCCTCCAAATGATTCAGAAGCGTGCGTGTGAGCTTTCTGAGTCATTCAGATAGAATTGTGTACCACTTCAGACTGCTTTGCTATTATGTGTGACCAATACATTGTAAAGAACCGACTAAAATAAATCTTTAGTCATGATTCAAAACTGACAATAGTAAACTCTGGGTACACAGCATGATGTAGTGCTGTAGCTTTTGATAAAGCTACAACACTACCTAATAAAAAATACATAATCAACCTTCCCGCTTCGGGGCGTCCTGTTGGATTTTTCATCATTACAGCATTTGTCATTTGTCATTTGTCATTACAGTCATTTTGGGGCATACAGATAAGAGTAAGACATCATTAGAGACTATAAAGGGTCTACTTTTATATTTTGTGTACACTCATAATAACAACAAAAAAACTGCTGAAAGCACACCCTTTTTTTATCCTTTATTTATAAAGCAGTCTCTGTGTGTGCGAGCATATTTCTGAAACATGTCACAAAAATTAATTGAAACTCTGCAAATACTTATCACACAAACATGAAACATATGTCTAAAGAAATCTTAAAAGGTCTACTATTAAATAAAATAATTCAAATTTAAAACAAATATTCTCCTGCAATGTAATCTGTATGAAACAAAGCGATTTAGAGTTTCTAATGGCTCAGCTAATTATCCCAAATGTGATCATACCCAAGGGTAGAGGGCGCCATTCATACGGTAATGTGCTGAGATGATCAATGCAAATGGTAAACACCCCTGACTGTCTTAAAAACAAGTTAATTCACTTTTCTGCGCATTTGGAAGATTGCACGATACACAGGCAAGGAAACTCCTGGATAGTGACGAAGAGTTAACATTTTCCTCAAAAGAAGAGCGGGACTCCAATGAACATTTGTATTTTGAAGAAAGACTTGATCCAGCCGAGGATAAAAGTTCGGATGAGTAAGTCATTTAGTTTTACTTGCATATTAGTTTACATGCTATTTCCTATAAGCATGTATATATTTTACTAGTGGGACTGTTTCCAGACTTACCAGCCAGGATTAAGAGTATTGAAATTTGAAATATGTCCTAATAAGCAAATTTTAGTTACATTTAAATGCTGTTTCGGCTAAAGCAGGTATTTAAATTGTATGCTGTATGATATAAATATGATATGTAATATGATATAAAAATAATATGAATGTTTAGATTATATTTTAAATAGTGTTTATGCTGCCTAATTATCATAAACAAAGCTTGTGCTTGCAAATATGTGTTCGGGTTAAATTAGTAAAATGCACTTTAAATATGCCCATATTAGAAAATCAGCATATTATAATGATTTCTGAAGGATCATGTGACACTGAAGACTGCAGTAATGATGCTGAAAATTCTGCTTTGATCACAAATTGCATTTTATAATATATTCAAATAGAAAACTGTTTACAATATCATTGTTTTTACTGTATTTTAAAATAAATGCAGCCTTGGTGAGCAGAAGAGACTTCTTCTAAAACTTTTAAACGGTAGTGTAGGTCTAAAAATTTTAAGTGAAGTCTTTATATAAAGAAAATGTATTGTAAGATTACTTCTTTTAATGTAAAACTTGATTTTGATCATTAAGTCTTTCTGTCACATTCCTCAGTGATGGGCCCAGGGGTGGGGTCTTTGTCTCCTCATCTGTGAATCACATCAATATTCATGTTAATTCATGCCTCATCACATATGACCTTTCTAACACTAAAAGTGTCTTATTTAGACAAATAGTCAATTACTATATTGTTTTGTATGAATGAGTGATCAGGATGGTTTTCACCTCATTTTGTAGCAAAAACTTTAGGCTACAAGATCCAGTTCTCAAAAGTCTTGTGGACAAATGTTTAGTGTGTGTTAAATGACCTTATTTCAATGACATAAAAATTCTGTTTTTTCAAAAACAACACATAAACATTATTTTCTCAAAAATACAAATATGTACACACATGTTGCTCACATATTATTGTTGTCCAGTTTGTGTTGAATACAGTGTTATCAGACATTAGCCATTAATATGTTTTTAAGCAACTGAAAAAAGCACAAATGTCAAGGCATGTCAAAACTTCTCCAGGGCCCAAAACACCCTCAGACCCCAGAGGGTTAAGAACTAGCGATGCTACCACCTCACTACTGAGAAATGTAGCTACTGCTCATCACTGGGTTTCTAGGGTGTTGCTAGGTGGTTGCTCTGTGGTTGCTTACTTGCCCAAATCAAAAAGCTCATACCTAAGTATATTTAATGTTAACAATTTTTCACCAGTTTTCTCATTCATAAGGCAAAAAGTAAGCATAGCATCAGTTCAGGCAGGTCACATTCGCTGCTCTACCAGCTGCTGCATGAATGGGGGAGAGTTTGCCCAGAACAGAACCATACTTAACTTAAAACCAACATACTGCTACTGATGCAACCAAAGTAATAGTGATGCCATTAATTATAACATTTTAATCCATATTGTCATGTTTTTGCAAAGGTAAATGAAGTATTCCTCTCTCTAGGACCATGATACTTGTATGCACACATACAGATACAGTATCTGTGAATGACACTGGATTTATCTCTGTTTCTATGAATCTCCAATAAAATGGTACTTCACATAACAGCTACTGTGTGTTTTCAACGGTTATCATTTTGCTCTATCATTGTACCTAAGAAAATAGGGGTTGATTACCTTATGTGTCCACCAATTTTAGTCTCTGCGACCTTGAAATAAATTGGTGCGAGAATAGATCACAAAACTAATATCAGCCATATGACTTATTAAGCCCAATTTAATACTTACTTAGGACACCTAATAATGGAGGATTTTTTAACATTTACTGAAATAAAATTCTATGACCAAATAAATGTGTCCTCTTCTGACAACTGAACTAGCCTAAACCTTGTACGACATTGTGTTTTGTCTTCGCTATACGTTATGCATAATTTAATTTCACTTAAACTGACTGATCTCAGTTCAGAACCTCTTTGCTGTCACAAAAGGGTTAAACTTTTATACGAGACATATAACAAATCAATATGGTGGCAGTCATAGTGGAGTTTGTCTTTGGGAGAAATGCTAACAAAATTGGTAAAAAACCTAATTAAGTTTTTACATTGAAACCTGCTTGAATCAAAAGAAGTGTCTCTGGTTTCATCCGATATGCCATTTTTAAAATTCAAGCAATTTATCACGAAACGCCATGCCGTTAAACACAATGTCCAGTGCTAGTTTTTCATTAAAAATCGTATATTTACTGTGCATTTTCATATTGAGAATTTTTTTGTTTCTTTCAAAGGCTTTATATGGAGTTAGGATGAAAATAAGGTGCATTTAAAACTGTTCTGAGACCAGTACAGACAGACAGCACTCTAGAGGTTAAGTCATTCACTAAATAGGGAGCAAGGGAGCATCCTATATCTTTCCTATTTAGCCAAGTGCATTCACTCCTAACATCTGACCAAAAGTTCAGTTTCAGGCTGCAGATGATGTTTGGACCACTCAACATATTTGGCAAACATGGGACAATGGTAATAAGTACATAGATTCAGAATTTATATTGTATACATTTATACCAAAAAGTTTTGCAGTGATTGGACGATGCTGGCCATTACTTTGAATCAGAATAATTTATGCTAATTTCTGATTGGTAAAATGCTTCAGCACTGGCTATTACATGTTTCTTTGATGCAAAGTGCAAAGAAAGGATACTGAGATTTTGTTGCCAAAGTAGAAATATACATTGTAACATAAAAGTCAAATCGAGTCAACTAATTTTTATTTAGATTGTTTTCTATTTGTGCTTTTACCAATAATAATTTTTCCAAAGCAGCTTTACAGAAAATCAGCTGTAATGTCTGTAACATCTCAAAAATGATTAACCAACACTCCTGGAAACAAAATAAACATTTTGATAAAACATTTTTTTTATATAGCTTGGTATTATTTAAAGTTTCAAAATATCAAAAAGGGAAATTGAAAATGCACACAGCAGCCACACTCAGGTTTCAAGAGGATAGGCAGAGTGAGCAATTTCCAAGCACCTCCACATTTGAGGGGTGGACCCGGATGGATGGCAAAATACTAAGGGATGGACTCTCATTCATTTAAATAATAAAGCTAATTATAATGATAACAGACCAACCCTAACCTTCACCCTACCCCTAAAAGAAAACTGGTTGCACTTTAAAATACAAAATATTATTTACTTTTTAATAATAATTTTACCAATTGATAATGTCTCTGGATGTCCTGAAAGGGAGGTTTAGCCAAATTAAGCTATATTCTGGGGATAGTTTTTTCCACAAATGATAGTGGACCAACCATGAAACAAGAATAGACAAGACACAAGACACTTGATGTCTAAAGACATACTTTCCCATGCTCGCTAACCTATGTTCATGTTTTATTTTTATGCTGGAACATTCCCAGTGGCCTCATGCACCTGTGTTCAGGCAGGGGGACAGATGGGAGAGAGACACACGTTCAGCCTAATGTAATTGTAGACATGTCTATGCTGGATTTTGCAGTAGCGCTGGAATTGCCCGTCCTACAGGAGCAGCAACCACATCCTCTAATCCACACAATGCATCAGGGATGGGTCAGACACAACGCAAGAAAACAGCAGAGAATAGCTAACACATTTCATGCATCACTGCGGCAGATGGGACAAATGCATCTATTTATAGAGCCAGTTTTAATGAGCCTTTAACTGAAACAGACGTGATAGGGCAAAAAGCAAAACACAATGGCTAACACAAGCTGATGCACACAGATATGGCTGCCCATGAGGTCCGTTTTGTGAAAGGAGAATTGGATGACTTGTGCTTGGATTATCTCCTTAAGGGAATGCAATTAGCTTGGCTAAGCCAGCCGATTGTGCTTGTATTGCTTGAATGTTTAATCACTGATCAAACAAGCAGAAACTTCATTTCACGTGCACACACACACACACACACACACACTAATGTACACACGTTCACCAATTCCTGAATAGAGACCCATTACAGAAGCTACTGGAGTGTGTCCAATAGGTCACTAATGGAGCACCTTGGTGTAAAAAAGGACAATACACGTACAGTAGAGGAACCATATGGTGACCTGTTCCAAATGCTCACTTTATCACATTATCTCTTCATTTTCGCACATTCAAAGAGATAGAAATAAGGTGAGAGAGATGAAGATCATTTGCTTTAGAGGCTGTGATGCCAGAGAGGAGAACCAAAATAACCATGAGGAGGTTACCCCATGTGACTCTACCCTCCCTAGCAACTGGGCCAATTTGGCTGCTTAGGAGACCTGGCTGGAGTCACTCAGCACACCCTGGATTCTAACTCACGATTCCAGGGGTGGTAGTCAGCATCAATACACGCTGAGCTACCCAGGCCCCAAAACAATATATATTGTTAAAAGTGATATACATATAACTATACTATAACAGAAATTCTAGCCACCTTTCCATTAAATTTTTACTCACATACTCTTTGTCCATTGGTGCATGTTAATTTTCAACCATGATTACATGTGATTAACTTAATTCAAATGCAGTCAGGCACAAACAGAATGAAGCAAGTAGGATCTTATAGGCAGAAGAATTATTAATTTCCATGCTCAGAGGCCAGACACAAAGCTAAAGCAGACTCCCTTATGAGACGCTCATGTTTGCAATAGACAACACATTTCTCAACACAGTTCTCATACTATGACATCTCATCTTAATCCATGAACATTTCACACAAAGTCAAAATACTTGGCTGATTTAACCCTCTAAAATACACAGAATCTACCTTTTTGAAATAATGTTGTATTACTAGAATGTTAACCATTCATGAGAAAGCATATCATGTTTACTATCATTCAGATTCTTCATTCATGTTAAAACATTTGTTATATATTCAGTTGTATCTGAGATATATTACATGTATGATTAAAACGTGTACTTTTTGAGCGGGAAACGGGAGTCTTTACACCCAAAGGCTAATCAATCACCTTCAGAAGGAGGGACAGAAATGACCATGTGGCCCTGCAGAAGACATTTCTGATTGTGCTCAAGACACTTTTGGGGTTCGGCCAACCACAATAGTATAAAGCCTACCCACCAAGGAAGAACTCTCTCTCTTCAGCTATCTTCATCCTCTGCGCTTTAGCCCTTGTGGCTATTAGCCCCTCTGTCTCTGCATAATGTAGAGTTCAGGAAGCTTGGAATGTATAGTTCAGAAAAGAGTTCCTTCTCTGCTCTACGACTCACACATGTGACAAGGAGTTGCAAGTCTCCCTCGCGTTAAGCCTCGCTTCAAAGCCCAGCCACATCATCCCAGCAACAAACCATCCACAATCTTAACACAGGTCCAAAATATAGACAGATCAACTAGAACTTTCTACTGACACAGCCAAAACACTAGAGCAAATCAAGGAAGCGCAATGACACGCAAGTACATCTCCAGACTTTTGCTGAACGTTCTGGAGTCTCTTTAATGTAAATTGAGGAATCCAACTGCAAATCGAGTAAGTCTCAAAGAAGTAGAGTTCTCAAGGCATTGTCTTTAGACTCCATAAAGTTAATTGTCATAGGGGTGGCTGTGCCTCAGGTGGTAGAGTGGGTTGTCCACTAATCGCAGGGTTGGTTGTTCGATTCCCAGCCCACATGACTCCACATTCCAAAGTGTCCTTGACCCCAAGTTGTTACCAATGGCAGGCTAGCGCCTTGCATGGAAGCTCTGCTGTCATTAGTGTGTGAGTGTGAATGGGTGAATGAGATGCAGTGTAAAGCACTTTGAAGTTTATGAAGGTGCTATTTAAGTGCAGACCATTTCCCATTAATTTTCTCTCTAAAGATAATTTCCATTAAAGGTACATTTCACTTTCACACACAGTTTTTCATGTTTGTCTATGTGTTAGTTAGTTCCCTTTCAAAAAGCAACACTTATGATGCTGCGCTGAGTTAGTGCTTTGGGAACAACTTTAGGTGTGACCAGCTGTGAATATGTGTGCAAAACGTCAATGAACATTGACCGAAATGTATAGCCTCTACGGTGACATCATTGGATGCAACTGTAGCAGGGCTATAAATTGATGTGTCACAGGTGCATCGTCAGATCTTTTGTCTTCAGATCACTGTGTGTGTGTGCTTCATGAGCCTGTCAGAAACTTTATTCTTTCCTCTGTTAGGAGTTAGAATTGTTAGGCAGTGCGCAGAAACCTTTCTCTTTCTCTTTTCTTTAAAAAAAAAAGAAGAAAAAGAATGACTGATAAACAAAGCAAGCGGTTTTGTTTTGTGTGCTTGGGGGAAGAGCATGCTGCTCTTGCGTTGCCGCAGGGTGGGTGCAGGCATTGCGATCTGTTTACAGTCAAAATGCTTCACACTCGTCTCTCTTACTTCCAAGAGCCAGCACCCACTCTTTCATTGTGGGGCTCTCGCATAGATCTGGCTGAGGAGCAAGAGACGGGTCCGTCTCTATCGCTTGCTCTCTCCCCAGATCCAGCTGATCCTTCTCGTTAGCCTGAAGCGAGCCTCGGTGCCTCTTCGGTTCACAAGGGGGACGCTGAACCTCTGTACATTCCACACACAATAATAAAGCGGCTGAGGAATTACTTGAGGTGGTTACTCGGACTGTGGCCAGACTATAGTTAGACTGGCCACACGAACAAGAGACCCCCCACAAACGCTCCAAACTAGAAGACAGATTTCTCTCTTGTGGCCAAAAATAAATACATTTAAAAATGGAATAAATAAATAAAAAAAGGGAAGGGAATGCTATATCAGTCCCTTCCTTTGTTCTATGACCTCCATAATGAGCATTCTCATTCATGGAGGTATCCTTATACTTCCCGTGTCTTCGTGCCCTCAATGTTGACATATTCGACTATCGTGGGTGCTAAGGCTCGGGGGTATTAGGTGATGCCACCGGTAGAAGAGACACTTGCAGGTTATCTCTCGCCTGGCTCAGCATCTTCACTAAAGAGACCCACTCTCTCCACAAAGCTGTGCAGGACCACCTCCACGCTTGTGGGGAAGGCTTATCAGGCAGCAGGTCAGGCTGGTGCTGCCCTGCACTCTATGGCAGTGTTACAGGCATACTAGGCTAATCTGTTGAAGTATTCGGTGATGCCGCCGGTAGAAGAGACACTTGCGGGTTATCTCTCGCCTGGCTCGGCATCTTCACTAAAGAGACCCACTCTCCCCACAAAGCTGTTCAGAACCACCTCCACGCTTGTGGGGAAGGCTTATCAGGCAGCAGGTCAGGCTGGTGCTGCCCTGCATGCTATGGCATTATTACAGGCGCACTAGGCTAATCTGTTGAAGGACCTTAGTGCGTGCACCATGGTCGACGAAGGGGCTTTCTCTGAGCTTTGTCGAGCCATGGATCTGTCTCTCTGCATGACCAAGCAGATAGCCCTGCTTGGACCATTAGCTGGTCTATGTCTGCTCTACCAATCTGGGGATCATATGGAATTCGATCACAATGCGGGCACAATTGTCTCCCGCTCTAATTGAGTCCATTCAGAACACTCTGAGCAAAATCAGGCTAGGCCAAGGTTGCACTGTTCGTCAGTATCAACGACTACTAGGTCTCATGGCAACTGCGTTCTCAGTGATCCCTTTGGGCCTTTTTGCACATAAGACATTTCAGTTGTGGCTGAAAGCCAGGGGATCTCATCCAAGGGCCAATCCCCATGGCTGATAAAGGTTACGTGGCGCATGCTACGTACCCTTTCTATGTTGTTCAGACCCCGGTTCCTCACTTTGGATCCCACTCTACGTGCGTCTTGCCATCGCAGGTTGCTAATGACAGCCGCTTCCCTGATGGGCTGGGTGGCGCTCTTAAGAGGTCGTCCAGCTCAAGGGGAATGGGAGGGTCGTTAGCTCTATTTTCACATTAACTGTCTTGAGTTGATGGCCGTATTTCTGGCCCTGAAATACTTCCTCCAGAGGCCTTGGTGCAGGTGGACAACACAGCGGTAGTCTCTTACATAAACCATCAAGGAGGTCTACGTTCACGCCAGCTGAACAGACTGGCATGGCAGATTCTTCTTTGGGCCCAGGGAAAGCTCCTGTTAATCAGAGCAGCTTGTATCCCTGGATGCCTGAACGGGAGCAGATTTACTGTCCAGACAGAAAATACTGACGTGGAAACTCCAGGAAACTCCACCCCGAGGTAGTGGATCAAATCTGGTTGAGATTTTAGAAGAGCAGAAGTGGACCTCTTCGCCTCCCAACAGACAGCGCAATGTCCCCTCTACTTCTCTCTGAATCATCCAGCCCCCCCCCCCAGGGTCTGGACACGATGGCACATACATGGCCCAGAATGCGCCTGTATGCTTTCCCCCCGGTTTCTATGCTCCCGAGAGTCTTGGCCAGAGTTCGCCAGCAAGGGTCCTGCCTCTTACTGATAGCGCCGCGCTGGCCGAACAGGGTATGGTTCTCGGAGATAATGTCTCTCCTTGACAGCTCACCTTAGGCAATTCCGGACAGGAGGGACCTTCTGTCTCAGGCGCAGGGGACAATATTTCATCTCCAGCTCAATTTGTGGAACCTTCATGTTTGGCCCCTGAAGGGTACCAACTGAGGGAAACTGGGTTTTCACCTGAGGTTATCGAGACCATTCTAAGTGCATTTCGGTTTGCCACGCCTTGATTGATGGGGTGCCGCTGGGGTGACATCCTCTACTCGCTCGCTTCATTCGTGGAGCTATGCGACTGAGGCCTCCTGCTAGGACCAGGACCCCTTCATGGGACTTAGCAATAGTCCTTGAGGGTCTGGATGGGACCCCCTTCGAACCTCTAGAGTCAACGTCTGATAAACTTCTGACTCTCAGGATGGTTTTTCTTATGGCAATCACCTCTCTAAAAAGAATTGGGAATCTACAGGCTCTGTCTGTCTTGCTAGCCGGCTTAGATTTTGCCCCAGGAATGGCCGAAGCAAATTTGCACCCTCACCCTGACTACTTGCCTAAGGTGCCTTTCTCAACCTTACATCCGGTCACTCTCGAAGCCTTCTGCTCCCCGCTGTTTACAACTTCAGAGAAGGAAAGACTTCACAGACTTTGTCCAGTCTGTGCCCTTCAGACTTATGTCCACCGCACTAGCCACTGGCATAAGTCAGGGCAACTATTAGTTTGCCATGGGGGCTGCAACAGGGGGGCGTCCGCCACCAAGCAGACTATGTTGCATTGGGTGAAGGACACTATTGCCCTGGCCTACGAGGCGCGCGGTCAAGCTTCGCCAGTAGGTATCAGGGCTCACTCTACCAGAGGGGTCGCCTCCTCTAAAACCTTAGCTAGAGGTGTCCCTCTGCAGCATGTTTGTGATGCAGCAGGCTGGTCCTCTCCGCACACATTCATTAGATTTTATAGTTTGGATGTTCATGCCACTCCGGGCTCTTATGTCCTTGAGTTGACATCACAAGCTCATGTCTGAGACCTCTCGCGCTCTTGTGAGCACACTACACAACCGTAAGTGGTCCAGACATCCACAGTGCGGTGGCGTGGGTATTCTCGTTCCCAAAGCGCTAACTCAGCGCAGCATCATAAGTGTAGCTTTTTGAAAGGGAACTTCTCGGGTTACTTGACTGTAACCCTTGTTCCCTGATAAAAGCGGAATGAAATGCTGCGCTTCATTGTCGCACTGGGATGCCCCAGGACTGCTCTTCAGACAAAATACCTGACAATGCACCTGTGACGCATCTATTTTTAGCCTTGCTACAGGTGCATCCAATTATGTCACCGTCAGAGGCTATATATTCTGTTCAATGTTCATTGACGTGTTGCACACATATTCACAGCTGGTCACACCTAAAGTTGTTCCCAAAGCGCTAACGCAGTGCAGCATCTTTTTCTGCTTTTATCTGGCAACAAGGGTTACAGTCAAGTAACCTGAGACATTTTATATTTTAGATTAGCAATAAAGTCTTGCTTGTACTTAAAGTTAATTTGACTGTGGTGTATGTTGATAAATAATATCACTTGATTCTTCAAAGATCTGCACACCTAAACTCGAATCATATCTAAAACATTTGTGATATTATTTTCAATAAACCATGTAAATACTATTACTCCAATAAGTGAATTAACCATAATTCCCCTATTAAAGCTAATTCCTTATTTTACAACAAGCCATTGTATTACATTTTAATGGTGGAGATTTTTATTCAGATTTACGATCTGATCATTTGTTATTTATCCTTCTTAAAATGGTGGTCTAAAGCAGCTAATTCCATTATAAATGTCCTACTAATTATTTGTGAAGGTACACGGGCACTTTAATCCCTACCGTGTGCATTTATACTACCAAAAATTCCTACAACACTTATAATTGGTATTGGGTGCATTCCATTTACATTAGCAATTTGTTAAGCTGTAAAGCTCAGTCTCAACCTTTATTTCCATGCCAACCTGGCATGAGTTTGAGTTATCTAATTTGAATATACAGTGAGTATATTAGTTAGTATACAGATATGACAGGTGGACAGATGGAGGAAGTTGCACCCTTAACACCTCAACACCTCATAGAAAGCAAGGAACGACATGCAGCAATTTTATGTTAGATTCATAATCGCACACAAACATTCACAATCCTACTCAAAGTGTGAAGCCTGACAAATAGGTTTAATTCCTCATCGAAGCCCAAGTCATCTAATCTTTTACCACATAAAAAAGGGGATTGAGGCTTAATCTGGTAAACAGCATACTGGAGTGTGATTCATACTGGAGCGTGAACAGCCCTTAATCAACTTATTGATAGACACTTGGGCAAAACATAGACAGTCTCCTGCAAAATGTCAGATATGTAGCACCAGGCAGGACAGGTGCTAAATTACTTCACTGGAACAAGCAGAATGAGGGCTGAGATAGCAACCCAGAGCAGTCATGCACAAATGAAAATCTCTTTGTTTATTCATGGTATTAGTCGGACTAGAGGATAAAAGGCAAAAAAATATTTTCTGATATTTGCTAGGGGGTATATTTGATATATATCCCAATATATATGCATTTTCTCCAAAATGTCTACAAAAACGTTTTTTGTTTTTTAATCTAAGATTCACAGCAGATTAAAATTATTTATTGTAAGAACTACAACATGAACATCTAATTAAACATAATCAAATGTTGTTCCATCCAATGAAAGTGTCTAAGTGGAATGATGACAATTAACAAACTTCCTAACATCTCCTTTTGTGTTCCATGGATGAAAGAACAGTAAGTCATATGGGTTTGGAATACCAAGTAAATTATGAAAGAATTTCCATTTTTGGGAAAACTACATGTATCCTTTTAAAGGCAAATAAAAGATGCATTTAAATCATCACAATATTTGCTGTGTTGATTTATTTTATATCACAAGCAAAATCACTTCACTAGTACAGGCCTAGGTATTTTGTGGTAAGAATTCCAATATATTCAATTAGCCCTAGAAAGTTCTGCTTTTGAAATGTATATTATAAAAACCAGCAATCATAGGCAACTTAAATTTCCAAGAAATGACCAGTGACTCTCTGGTTTTTCTCAGGTCCTACGCTTCCTAATTTCAGTGACACAACAGATGCACCTCCTCCTGACATGTCAAATCACATAGCGCAAGTGAGCTACACTGTGGTATAGTAATGCTGATTGCGAGAGAGCGTGACACCGGCATGCATATGCTAATCAGGCTTCTAGCGCCCTTCCCAAGCAGGCTGATGGGATCAGGTTCTTCCTCTGTGTATGTTTAAGTCCAGCAACTCCATCCGTATGCAAAGATAAAGGGATTTATACCTTCCACAACTCACACTGTGACTCTTTATCCCCCCCAAATCCTCTAGCACAATGCTGTTCAATCATTTTGGTACAGAGAGTGAGCCTGTAAAAGCTTTTACTATTTCTTTTTAGTTGATCTGATGTTTAGTCTTGATAGTTTTATGTCTGTACGGGGGGGGGGGGGGGGGGGGGGGTTTGGGATCCTCAATAATATATCTTTGATTTATTTTTTCAGTAACAATTTATAAACATACATCAGGGCAGAGGGTATCACACATGCAAACTGTTTTGCTGAGATCTCGCTCTCTTCAGCAGGAGGTGTGACACACTTGCCAATACAAAATTGTTGTGTGGTGACAAATATAGTAACTCATGACAACTCTCTTTCTCTAATTCCCAGTCACGAGGAGCTCACCAAAATAACAACAGATGTAATGCATGAGCATGAACAACTGTATTAGATAGAGAGATTCACAAAGAATAAATTGTAGCCGGTGAATGTGACATTTATTTGCACACACTTTCTCCACTGGTTTAGTGCCCGATTCACTAATGAAATTGTGCAGATAGGCAATGATGCAAATGCGGCCACAAAATCGCAGTTCTAATGCTCTTCTCCATCATTTGATGATTATGTGATTAAGTACTGCTGATATGATCGGTTGAAAGTGTTCACAAACTTAAAATAAATTGTCTTTTATGATTAATTGCGCCAACTTTTCAATTTTTTGATGAAGTGCAATGAGCAATGAGCCTAATTTACATAGAAATGAGGTGTGTTTGTGTGTAAAGTAATGACAATGACTTAATTTAACTACTCAGGACCAAGGTTATTATCGCTAAAAGTACACTATGTAAAAAAGTAGATAAAAGTTGTTAAAAAAACAACAAAATTGCATACATGTGTCATTCGTCCGTGCGTGTTGATGTCATATTTGTACACAGAGAAAATAAGCTCTGGCTACTGTAGCGCATGTGTGGAAGTAGTATGAAGCTGAATGTTTATTGTCACAATGAAAGAGAAAATATGACCATGGATCATTCAAAATGGCAAATCTCCAGGGAATCACTGGTTGTACAAACAAAGAAACCCCGAACAGAGCAGAGTCTACGCGCAAAAAGGGAAAGCGTCAGAGACCATAATAAAACCTGAATCAACATCGGCTTGAATTTTCAGATGTGTACAACTCCAAAATCTGAAAGTATTTAAAAGTGTCCCAGAAAGGTTTTTTTTCTTACTCAACAGGTAAGATATTTTACTGATATGGTTATATGTATAATTGTGTAATCACACACACACAAATCATTCATTCACACGTTCATCCACGCAGAGGAGCAGAGATGAAGCACAACTTGCATCATTACCAAAAACAATGTTCTTCTGCAAGAAACATGAAGATTTATTTTTTAACCGCAGGAGGGCCAAAAGTTACATAGTGTAGCTCTAACTAAAATGAAAACCTAAACTAAATATGCCTTTTTTTTTGTTAACTGAAATAAAAATATATAGAAAATAAAAAATACATAAATGGAAAAACTAAAATTAAATTAAAATACATTTGCATGGCTCTTATAAAACTTAACTAAAACAAAAATAATCTTAAAAATGATTTAGTTTTTGTTACGATATTATTCTTAATCCTCTAAACCTACAATTATCCCTACGGAGATATATCCAGCTGGATATTATTGACTCTCTGTGTATTACCTTAACATGAAGATGCTTCTAGGTGGCTATAGCACTAACTGATGGCCTATTGACCTCATATATTAGCAAAAGACAGTGAGAGGGAATCAGAACAGTACATCATGGAGAGAAGTAAAGCGGGCAGAAAACACATTAGCTGTGTGTGGGACTTTTACAATTATGACACATTGGCTGACAAGTCACAATGTTTGGTGGTTGTTGGCAGCAATGTATATGGCACATGTATTAAAGGAAAATATCCAACACATTTAAAGGTACACTTACAAACCATAAAGAAGTCTATAAAGTGTTCCTGGAGAGGGCAAAAGAGAGTACGGAAAGAGCGACGGCAGACACCACTAGTAGTGTGATGTGAGGTGATGGGTTATGTCAACAGACATTAAAGGCTGTATTATGAAGTCTGATACATGGCCAACTGACACCCTAGAATACCACATGTGTGACACGCCCCGGGACAGATGTTCATCGACGCAGGCATTTCTACCCAGCTCTGCCAGTCTGCATAGTTTCAGGCTGTTCAATTCAACCCTTGACCCTAAATTCAAAACACCTGCCAGGGTGAACAGTCTTATTAGTGCAAAAATGGATAAAGCTCAACAAAAGATCAAGGACATTTTAAAAGAAGCATTGAAACTAACATTGTGCATTAATTGTTGGAGCAAGAAATGTTTAACTGCCTCATTTTTAGGGATTTCAGTATGCTTTTCCCAACCAAACACAGACCAAGTGCATCATGTTTTATTAAATGTGCATCGAGTAGAGCACCCTCATACTGGGGAGATGATTGCCCAGTGCAGAACTGACACGTTGACTAAATAGTATAGAGAAAAAAGGTGATGCTTGTTGACACAGACAATGGGTCTAACATGGTCAAAGCCATTAAGCTGCTTGGAGAGAACAGAGAGGAGCATGGAATTCACACAGGGCTCAAACTACATGGACTTTGATGTTGATTTGGAGTACTCTGACACTGATGTTGACGAGGAGGAGGGTAAGAATTATATTGTATGAATAATTTTCTCTAATTAATCTAAGACTGATGAGATTTATTGTTGCTAGAATCATTTATTAAAAATGTATTCATATTAGTTTTTTATTAAATTATTAAGCAAATAAATAAGCTCAACATAGCTCAAAATATGTCAAATTGTCAAGGCCATATACAGTATGATTTGTATATACATGATTAAACAAACTGCATGTTTTTAGTATTGGGGGGTTATATACAAAATAAATATTTTCATGGAATAATCGCCTTTTTTGCCAATGTGTGAAAGGCTTGTAATGAAACTTAAAAAATGAACCCTTCCCGGACTTCCTAGGTTGCCTATTAAAGCCTGTAGACTGATTTTCATGTGAAGGGAGAGGGTCGCTTTTGCTGGGAAAATCCAAAGGCTGTGATGTTTATGCGCGCTCCCGAGAGCCTTGCCTCATTGCTTCTCTTCCGCTATTCAACAGCAACAACAAACTGCAAGACTAGGTAACATTATCTTAGAGATGGAATCCAGCAAGCATCTAGCTCCCAGCACAACACCAACTCCTACACAAACTCAGGGTAAGCCAAAAAAAAGAAAAAAAAATGTCTTCTAAATCCTGTCCTGCTAAGCGGGAACAAGATCAAGGTCGAGCAAAAACTAGAGTGAACATCGGCAGGGCATTTGATTCCTGGAGCGACCTTCGTTCGGTTTTGGGGATCAAAACCGACCCTGAATTGACATTCTTCTTATTGGACAGGTAAGCTTACATAACTGCAAAGCTTACGAAATATAGTACCATAAGGATTGAGCTATGTAATTTTAGTTAAACTACAATAATGCATGAAATGAATACTAGACGATGTTCAAGATCATGCAAAAAGACTCATTCATTAGTGTAGTGTAGTTTGGTTATATTGTTTTGGTTATACAATATATACATTCTATTATTATAAAACAATAGCGCAGTGATATATCAAAATGACAGTTGTGATGGAATCACATCAATACTGAATTGTGTCAACATATTTGTCATGTACAGTCTATTTTATAAACAGCTACGGTCATCATCCATCAAATTTAGCAAACAGCTATTGATAAAGTTTGCTAGCTAGCTAACGCTGACATAGGCTATCATATAAATGCAGTCAATGTATCATGCAAATAAAAGTGATTACTTCAAACTACACATAGTCAGACCTATATCCACACTTTGTTTCAGCCCTGTTCCAGCACTGGAGAGTCAAATTGTGGCAGTGGGGGCGTGGTCAAGCACCCCTCCGGAGAGAGAATGCGGTAAGGGCGCTTGCACCTGAGCTAAATTATTTCTAACACCTGTCTCAAATTTCAGTGAGCATTGGGAGAAAAGGGCTCTTCCGCCCTTGTGTGCACTGCCATATGGTCCTCCGCAAGCTACAAGACCCCCTCCAGCGATGCTGGGCAGTGGCACTGGACCCACTCTGCAGTACCCCTGGGTAGACAATGGACCAGCTGCTCCAGCCCCACCTGATCTAACACTCCCTCGATGTCGCAGGCTCCCGCCAGCAACCATTTTCGGCACATGTCCCAGAGCCGTTGAGCAAACGCAAACGGGCTGTCGGTCTTCCCCATCTTCAAGGTCCGGAAAAGCTGGAGGTGCTGTTCTGGACTCAAACACACCCACTGCAAGATGGCCTTCTTCAAATCTTCATAGGCCAGGAGATTAGCCGCCGGCAGTTGTTGGGCAGCGAGCTGGGCTTCCCCAGACAGCAGCGGGAGGAACCTGGCCGCCCACTGGTCATGCGGCCAGCACCAGATCTCCACGGTTTTCTCGAAGAGATCAAGGAAAGCCTCAACATCATCATCCGCCTCATCCACATCATTTTCTCTTTCTCTCGCTCTCTCTCTCTCTCTCTCTCTCTCTCTCACACACACACAGTCATTCACTCACTCTCTAATACACACTCACTCTCTAATACACACTTTACTTTCTCATGTCAAATCAAATGCACTAAAGAGGACTTTTTGGTTAAATTAAATAAAAAAAGTATCCTTAAATCAGAATTATCTGTTTTCTTTTCCTGTAATATCTGTAATGAAAGTCTGTTGGCCTTGTTAAACAATTATAATTATTATTTACAAATTGGGGTGTGTGTGTGTGTGTGTGTGTGTGTATGTGTATATATATATATATATATTAGTTTTTATATATCAAGTGATAAATGGAGAATGGGGAAAACAGGCATTTGTGTAACTTGGGTCAAATAGCTAGACACCCTATATATATAAAAACTAAAAAAGAAATACAATGGAATGAAAGCTAAACTAAAAATATAAAACATTTATAACCTTGGGACCCAGTGCAATTTCAGTGCTGATAGCGCTTGCTAAAACAGATTGTGGGTAGTTAGTGAATTAGACACAGATTTTTGCACTCAATTATCACACCCAAAAGCGGTGCAACTGTTTAGTGAATCTGCCCCAGAGTGATTTTGTCATGACACCTGCTGGACTGTTCTATGTTTGTCTCTGTTTTGTTTTGAAAGCACTTGGCTGTGTGTGTTTGCCAGCCATATGCTCTCCCTGCTCCGCCTCGTTCCCCTAACCACACCCTCTTGTTAGTCCTTGTTATGTTGATTTCCTCCACCTGTACCTAATGTGTGCTCCTCTATATATTTTGACCTCTTCCCTCTTGTGTCAAATTGTTTTGTTAGTCTTGTGAGTTAGAGTTGGTGAAGTCCTGCCTGTTCCTGTCGTTTGGTCAGTCGTGTGTAGTTATGTTTCATTCCTGCCAGTTTTTGCTTTCTTCTGTTATTTTCTCGTTTTGTGTGTGGTTTTTTTTTTTTTTTAAAACCTCATTTCTGTGTTTTGGTCTACACTCACCCTTGACGTAACGATCTGACCAGACTTGGACCTAGCAGGGATTCGTTTTTCTAAACCCTGCTCCTTTGTGCATTACCAGGTTTCTTGAGCTCCACCAGGGAGAAAAGTCAGTGAGGGAGTATGCACTGGAGATTTTAGCTTTGTTCTTGAGCTGTAACCATGCCTGCCTGATAGATAGATAGATAGAATTTGTGGCTGAGTCCATGAAGTCCTGCATTCCACTTGGGGGTGAGAAGGGGAGTTGTTGCGAGACCATTAAACTAGCGCTTCAATGGGATGATTTTTTTTTTTTTTTTTTTTTGGGGGGGTTTGGTTTTGTTGCCAGTGTCTTGGGAGTCCATACTCCTACATTCACCCCTGACAGATTTGGGGCATTTTCAGACTTTTAGTTTAATTGTCTTGTTCCAAAGCAGAGGTTAAAATATAATGTTACATTTGCTTCATCTAGAAGATTTAGCTCATATATCGGTAAAAATTATATACTAGCAAAAATGCGTCAATTGATTACAGGTACAAATATTTGAGTATTGTTTGTCATGGTTATGCAAAATGTCTCTGATAGGAATGCGCATTCTGTACCATGCAGAGGTTGCACTGCAAGTAAACATTATTTGACCCATGGATGAGCATGTGTTGTAAAAAAACCCAAAAAAACACCAGAAATTTTAAATGCATCATTGGTTGCTTTTACATTATTTGTGCATTGATAACATCCTGTTCTCATGGTCACGGAGCTCACTCTTTGTCCCTCTCATACACGCACTAAAAGAGTGAAGAAATTATTATTTCTGTCAAAAAGTTACTGATGCTGTCCTACCTTTGTCTGTTCTGCAATTATCCAAAAGAGAGAAGCAATTGTGCCACCTCATCCAGGTGATCTGGGACCAATTGTTTTTTGTGTGGATCCAAGTGCGATTTCAGTGTTCATATATGCCTACGTGAACTGAACCAAGGGAGAATGTGCACAAGGTTCTTAAACAAATGCTCCAAATGAGCCAGGTGAGCTTCATGGAGTAATTAACCTTGATATTGTCTATTCCACTGTATACTTGTATGTGGCTGGAACAACTATAAATGTAAAACTTAAACTGTCCATATGAAGCTTTCATTGAGCATAGAAATTACATTATACAGACGTTTGTGTCTCTGCTTTTTGATGTTATTTTAGTGTAGGAAAAAAGGCAGGGAAAACGCTTTGTGACAGAATCACTTTGGATTAAAAAGCATTTGTGACGATATTCATCAGAGTGCAATGGAAACGTTCAGATCAGCTTTAAGTCTTGTCAGTTCTTCAATAGAAGAAGCTCATTGGTCACTTGACAAGAACACAAGACACCGCCTCGGCGACAAATATGTGCTTTTCTGTTGCTGGAACCATTAACTCAGCAGGAAGTCTAGACGGTTAAGTGATTAACATCCTCCCCCTGAGAGACACTAATGCACGTTTCATCTCCATCCGCCTGGCCGGCGATTATGTTAATTAAACTCACACCTGAAAATTATTGGAAAAATTGTCTATTAAGCTATTAAAGGGTTAGGGTTCCCTCAAAATAAAACTTGTTTTTACAAACCTGTTATGAGGTTCAATTTTGAGGAATATTAGCATTGTTCATTGCAAAAAAAAAAAAAAAAAAAAAAAAAAAAGTGATTAAGGCTGTCAGTCAATAATATTCTGCCTAACATCTCTTTTATGTGTTCAACAGACGAAAGTAAGTCATCCACTGCAAACACCTGTATAATTAAAAGAATCCAATCAAACAATTGAGATCTTGGCAATTATTTTTGAGTAAATTGAGATGAGAAATAGTAGTTTGCTTCAGCTAGAAACATTGCTCACTGGGGCACTGTACAACACTTTTCTAAAAGCAACATAAACCGTAGTGTTAATCAAATAGATCTGAAACCAAAAGTATTTACTTGGAAAAGCAGTACCACTGAGCCATGACTATGTGGATCTGTAATGACGATCTTGGCTCTAGATCTATTACCTAAGGAATACTTTGAACTCTGATGGCATGCAGTTACTATGGTGCAGTTGTGTGAGAAAGGCATGCTAATATCTATTTGCCCCAGGAGGGTTTCAAATACATGTCCTACCGGAGGAAGGGATTTCCAGTAGCTTACAATAAACACACAAACACAACACAATCTGTGATATTATGTATAAATGTCTCACCTCGTCTAGCTAAATGCTTTAAATTGTACAATTATTTAATCTTAGTCAATGAGATGGGATTATATTGAATACGTGAGATTCAGACTGTGTATTCATTTGCATTACAAACAAGAGAACAAAAAATACAGACACACCCAAACAAAAAATTAAATCAGAAGTTCAAATTCTGAGTAGTCCATCTTTCTTAGCAGTCCAGGACATGTCTGTGCCCTAAATTTTAAGTAATTTTATTTTCCTTGACATACCTCAGAAAACCGCTGCACATCCTGGGTCAGGGTTCCCACTCTACTCCAGTTGTAAAAGTTGAGAAACTTCACCACAGCAGGATTCACAGCATTGTCTGATGGAACCGTCCTGAAGAAGTTTGGATACTTTTTCCTGTCTGCCAGCACAGGGGTCGTGGCCGCAAAAGAAAGCTGGAAAAAAAAGAGGTAGGGGAGGCTTATTTTAACAAAGGACTGGTCACATATGAGATACAAATCAGCACCATTAAGCTTTCTGTGATGATATTAATCCATGTAATATTAGCAGCAACAGTATAAGGAGAAAGAGATGTACAACTCTGAGAGAAAACGTAATGGTTAATGTGTAAGATATTAATTCCAGTCTTTTGGTTAAAAGATGCATTGGAATGTTTATTTACTGTATTACATGCATGTGGACCCCACACACTCACACACACGTATCATTATGTTAAACAATAAATATCCAACACAATAAGTGACAAAGGTTAGAATTTTACTTTCAGCTAACCAAAAATAAATTCAAATAAATAAATAAAATTCAACAGTTTGTCATTACTTTACAATTATAGCACCATGGCATAATTGAACTGAGATAAAACATTGTTCTCACATTCAACTTTGGACTGTTTTGCCCAGCATGCTGGATAGAGTACAAGCGGTCGACCCATAGCCAGTGTGCCAAGACTCCAGGAGTCTAGAGTGTATGTTTGAATGAATCGCACTAAAACGTCTCTATAAAAAGACAGCACTCACACCTTTGGAGAGTGCCCATGGTGACCGAAGCAGTGAACGTTGGAATCTCTGGTGGTCGACCTTAGCAAATCAGCTTGTGATTGTATTTACAGAGCCTAAGAGTTTAAAGAAATAGTACACTGAACTATCAATAGCCTATGCTTTAAATAATAACAGAAATGTCTTATACTGTATGGGTGAGCTATTCCTTTAAGTGTTTGTTCTCCATCTAGTTCATTAGGTGAATTGAGCTCTGCTCTGCCTCAAATAATATGCATGTACTGTTCAGGTATTGCATGCTAAGCATGTTTATATATTTTCAGGCTTTGAAGGGACGGTTTAAATGTGGCTTCAAACTTTTGAAGTGTTTTTTTCTCTCTCTCTCTCTCTCTCTCTTACTTTCACTCAAAACATGCCCTCTTTCATGTTGTCAAATGCCAAGCGGTGTATCTTAAGCCTCAACTGGAGCAAAAACAGCCCTGAACGTCATGGTATGATTTTTATGCCAGTGCTCCTTCAGTAGATTAACAATTGTTCCTCTGGTTATAATACATCCTGAGGGTTGTAGTCTCTTAGAGATAAACATATGGAAATGCTTTGAATTCAAACAGAAAAAGCAGTCTTCTACTTGTTAAAGGAGCACACTATTTGCTTACAGTCATAAAATGTCTGCCTGGCTGCTCGGCTGCACATTCAATTTGACAAAATGTTCATTGCTGCATGTTGATGTTTTTATGAAAATGTGTATGGCTGGGTTGTTGAATTTGCAGGTCTATTCATTGAATTTAAGCAGCTATTTGCATATAGTGCTATCAGTGTAAACTACATTGAAGCACAAGGAAGCACCTCAATTGAAAAATGTGACAAGTTCTATACAATTCCAGTCTACATCAGCATTTTAACTGAAAATGAAATTGCAATTGGAAGTTTCTTAGCTTGGGATTGGATCAACAAAATAACGTCTGCTGTGAATAGAATTGAAGGTAAAATTAAACTGATTTCTGCTCTGAGATGTGCAGTGGCCAAATCCTCTGACCTCTAGAGAGCTGTGGGAACAGTATCTCGTCTCATTTGTAGCTCCTCTGGTGAATGAAATTGGTGACGTAATCACTGGATGATGGTGATTAAGGGCGTGCTGTTCAGTTAATATCTAAAGAAAGACAGGCCATGCCAAAAAGAGATTGTGTTCTGAATATAGCTGAATGTTTTCAACTCTACTTTCTAATATAAAAAGACTCTGACTCAAAAGTTAGTGAACTGCCTTTGAAGCATTTTATGGCATCACAGATTGGTGATTTTGGTGGTTCCAAAAGCTAGGCATCTTAATTATGCTACCTTCTAAGTTACTTTTTTTTTAAACTAAATTCTAAGGTCAAATTCCAAGGTGCATTGCATGTATTGTTTACAAAGAAGGCAATTGATGGTAGACAAGGCAAGAGAAATTATGATAATAAATATACGTATATTTCATTCAATACATAGAAGTATTGATTTTTATTTATTTATTTATTTTTATTAGGGCTGTCAATCGAATAAATTTTTCTTAAAATCTCAATATCCCTGCAATCTGTAGACCTCGGTCCAGCTTTCTTCGAGTGCAAAAGCAGGTCTGTAGAACGCTGTGCTGCCTGCTTTCATTGGCTTGACGAGGCGAGATGCCTGTACAGCTGGAGTTGAGCTGACCCCAACCTTGAATTGCTCTGATGGTAGGAACATACCTAATTATGGAATTTAGGGCACAATGAATGCATTACTTTTTAATGTGGTATTTATAATATTATTAATCACATTAAATTAACATGTTAAATCAATAGCCCTAACTTTTATGCTTTTTAGAGTATCGCAAAGTTAGCGTAGCAATATGCTAACTTAAAAATGTTGCCTGTGACACTTCTGAGATTACATGATGGTTAGGATGCTGTCTTAGAAGGCACCTGCCTATGCAGGCAGTAGACAGCAAGGCAGTTCACTAGATTTTGAAACAAAGCTTTATTTCTCACATATTTGCATTTTTAGAATGTACCAGCCCGATCTCATGAAAAGTCGTACAGAATTACGAGTTGGCTATTTCGTATGGTTTTGAACGATGTTGTTCGCATAAACTCGTACAACTTCATTACGTGCAAATTCCCGGATGTCTAATGTGGTAGTAAGCGTGAGTTCCGCGTACAAGGTGTTAAGGATATACTTAATATTATGCCCTAAACCAAACCCCTTATCTAAACTTAACCAATCAGTAGAGTGTGTAAACATGATAAGGAAGCTGTTGTGTATGACAGAAGCAAGTAATTGTCGCATATTAGATGGAAATGATGTCCAGTGACGTCATTGGCTGAGGTGAAAATCATAGTAATTCAAACGAGTGCAGTCACATGTTACCATATGAATCAGCCAAATTTAGAAAAGTTTTACAAGTCCTGACGATTTCGCTGTGAGTGTGTGTTGCAACTTGGAATGTACTCAAGATTTTGATCAATCTAAAAGTGACACTAAAGATGATATTGATGACATAAGCATGCACAAATAACCATGCAAAACTATGCTTAAATAATAATCTCTGACATATACAGTACCATTTTGTGTAAATAACACAAGATTAACCTACTGGAGACATGCATTACAATCACAGTCTCAAGATTAATATCACAGACTAAATCACCTTGATATGAAATTTATTTGACATATTTTCACATTTACCTCAGCTGAAATGCCTTATGAACATAAGCAAGGTGAATTTGTCACACAGAGAGAAAGAGAGAGGGAAAAAAAATCTTAATTCTTTCCCTCATCTCACAATGTCACACTGGTGTGTACACACCCTGACAGCCAGAGAACTTGCGAATAACAACAGTCTAACATTTCGGTGAATTCCATTAAACCCTGTTAAAACATTCAGACCTGTGAATATTTAGACAAGGGGACAGACAGATTTGGAAAAGTCTTACATTGTAATATTATAGGGAAAATGTGTGAAGCAAAGCTATAGCTGACAGTAGACATAAGCGTAGACAAAATCAGACCACCTTCTCCATGTTTAACAGGAAGGATTGCCAGTACGATATCCATTTTTCCTTGTAAAGTGGGCATGGTCATATAAAAGGGGATTGGAAGGGACTGAAGTCATCTAATATAATGATTTTGTGTCCTCTGACAGTTATTAATGATAATCAACGTAGGGTTAATTGCTGTGCAGGAGAAGATAAGACATTAAGATTCCTGATAACGGCAAAGATTAGTAGTCTGTGATTCTCTTTGAAGCCAATTGTGCTCTAACTCAGAGACAAGACACTATTCAGATTGTTGCGGTTTTGGCCTTTTCAGACCTGCCTCAATGAAATATGTTTCTTCACCTGAAAGTCATGAAAGAAGTTCCTAATTTCAGAACAGTGATGTCACACCTGTTAAACATATGTAAGCCTGATGCACAAAACTATTGCATGGCTTTCAGAAATAATCTAGCACACTAGCTGTATGAACTACTTACGGTACTTTAATGGTTCTTTTGTATCTAACTTCAAACAAAAACTTTCATATGCATATTGTTTGCACACTGCATCGCCAGTAAACGGGCACAATGCGACAAGTTTCCAGTGACAAGTAATTTGTCTGTTCACTGAAAGTGAAACTCCTGTACAACACCCCACAATCACACAATGTTTAATATACATTTACAAGGAGTGGTAATTTGGATCAATGATTATTCAACTGTAGGCGGAGCTACCAGCATGACAACACAGAAAAAATACATAGAGATTGGCAAAATGTCCTGACATTCATTGTGATTGTTGTGTTGTGTCTGATTAGAATAAAACCAAAAATGTTCATGTAAGAGCTTTTTTTGCTTGTCACTTTTATTTCTTATATCATGCCTGGTTAGAATGTAGTGTTATCATGTAAAACTGGATGCTGAATAACCAACCCTAAGTGAACAAAATGTGAAGATGAATGTGTAAAGTTTTTCAATCACAATGTTCATTGCTCCGCTCTAAAATGAGTTTAGAAGCGTTTCAATGTGTTCTTGTGGAGCAAATTAGCTGATTTTAACCACTATCAGAATGTAATCCTGTTTTCACTTCAGTGGCCAAGTCCAGAATAAGAGGCAGCAACACGGGCATGTCGTGCCATGTCACTTCGTCATTCAGCTCAGCTCAATGAATTGTTTGTTATTCAAAACACACAGATTAGTGCTGCCAATTAAGGATTTTTATCATGCTAGTGCCGCTAAATCCAAATGCACCTACGGGACCTACTGAGCATTAAAGGGTCTCTTAGAGGTTGCTCTAATCTTTGTTTAGTTGAGACCTGGCTACATGCTGAATGCTCCATCCACACAGGAGAACAGTCAGAGCACAATGCACTGAGATACTGAGATGCATCTTGCTGATATATATAAAAAAATAAATAAATTGTTTTATGTCCCATGACATTAAATCTTAATTTCCACCAACATCTGATGAGTCCAAGATACAACCTAGCTCCAAAGCTGTTAAAGGTAAAGCATGTAATATTGGTGCCACAACAGGTTTTCCCAATCACGGCCCCCATTTGCCATTAATTGCTCAAACTGATAGCTCTGCCCCAATCTTGTGCATATTGATTAAACCACTGCTCCTATTGTGGACTGGTCGGAATGATGAAACAAACAGAGCAATATTTTGATAGTGCCACAGTGTTTACACATTTCAGGAGAATCAATCTACAAATGGCTTACTTAAGAGTCTCTGCATATAAAGCAGAGATAGGAGAAAGTAATTGGAAAGTAAGGCATATCGAAAAAAGTAATGACCTCCTAATAAATTAGATTTTCCTCTACATCAGTGGAGTCACATGATCAGTGTGTGCATTCACTTTTTCACCAAGGCAGAATAAAAAAGTTTTCACACAAATTTAGGCGCTCTCCTTTCCTCACAGATCCCCTAGCCCCTGACCGGCATCTCCAGGTGATTTCCAGTCCAGAACATCTTGCTTAAAATGCATGGCCTCCATTGAACTGTAATCACCAGTCTTACAAGAAATGGGAGTTTACATAACATGGTGTAATTCATTTTCACTACCATACTGAATGTAACGTGCTTGGCAAATATACTCGCATGATGCATTCATGCACATCTAGAGCAAAATAAACAAACATACTGATCCAAATGACATTTTATAAACTGAGAGTTTCGGCTCTCAATTCTGAATGCCCTGTTTGAAGTCAATGTAAAAAGACTAGAAATGTGCACAAGTCAACTCAAACAAACAGAAGGGTGAATTCACTAAGTCGCGAGTTGGAATCCAGGTTGTGCTGAGTGACTCCAAATTGGCCCGGTTGCTAGGGAGGGTAGTCAGTCACATGGGGTAACCTCCTTGTGGTCGTGATTAGAGGTTCTCGCTCTATATGGGGCTCGTGGTAATTTGTGCATGGAACGCGGAGAGTAGCATGAGCCTCCACATGCTGTGAGTCTCCACGGTGTCATGCACTTCGAGCCACATGATTGACTGTCTTAGAAGCGGAGGCAACTGAGACTTGTACTCTGCCACCCAGATTGAGGTGAGTAACTACACCACCATGAGGTCCTACAAAGTAGTGGGAATTGGACATTCCAGATTGGGAGAAAAGGTTATAAAAAAAAAGAATGCACCGGAAAAACACTGTTTACTGATACGTGCTATCTGTGCTGGTTTAGCGCCCAGTTCGCAAAAGGAATTATGCAGAACAGGCAACAGCATAAACGTGCCAACAAAATCTGCACTAAATGCAATTTGAACAGAACAGTTATGATCTTGGGGGCTGGTTATGAAAGCTATATAGCAAAAGACGCAGCAGAACACCGTGATCTGGCTCACTCTGCCAGAACTGTGCAGCATCACTCAACAACTTCAATCCAGACACCCGAATCATCTGTTTAATACACCCAAAAGTGTGCTTGACCACTCTGCGCATCTGGATCTATGCCAGGTTATACTGCTCCTCCCCATCATTTGATCATTATTTGATGTATTACTTCTGCCATATCAATACAAAATGTGCACAAACATTTATTTTAAATATATTTCAGGTTACTCCCTGCTTTCCTCGGGCAGTAATAGCGCAAAATTTGAGCTAGGCAAATCCCAGCATAGCACAGAGTAAAATCAGTGTAACATGCAGTGACTCTCATAGCATATAACTTTTAATTAGAAATGTAAATTAAAATGTAAAATGTTGTGCTGGCATCTTTTTAAATCTGCACATGCACGCAAACACAGACATACATAAACACTAAATTCTTAGAGGTGGCGGCAGCAGGTGAACTCCCATTCTTCTCCTAATCTCTCTCTCTCCTTTCCTCCCCAAATTATACCTTCATCCTGTTGCTTGTGCTGCTGCAGAATTTTAATTGTCACCCCCCGCCAGTGGCAAAGCCATGCCGACAACCCATGTCTTCTTTCCATCAATCTCCCAGTGCCAGTGTTAATTAAAACTGCACAGAAGAGCCACAGCTTGTCACACCTTTCAGCTCCACAGCCCAGAGACTGAAAGGTCACAGAGCTCACCTAATAAGTCCAATAAAGAGGACCAGAGATTTTTACTCCAGATGATTTTTAGACCATAGGGTTGAATACGCAGAAAACTATGTTTTAACTCCATATTTTTCTCTTGCTTTCCAGAAATAAATATCTAGACATTCTTGAAGCAAGGTATATTTACTTAAGAAGCAAAATGACATACAGTGCTGTGAAAAAGAATTTTCCCCCTTCCTGATTTCTTCTATCGTTGTGTTTTTTTTTATACTAAATTGTTTTAGATCTTCAAATGATATATAACATAAAACAAAAGCAATCTGAATAAACAAAAAATACAGTTTCTAAATGATAATGTTATCTATTGAAGCAAAGAAGTTATCCAATACAAACTGGGTCTTTGTAAGAAGTATTTGCCCCATTAGTCACTAAATCCCCAAATCTATGTAACTGCATTTACAATGTGTTTCAGCTGGACTAGGCACACCAAGGCCTGATTACTGCCAGCCTTGTTCAATCAAATCAGCACCTAAATATAACCTTTTCAGCAGCATGAAGTTGGCTAAAAGGTCTCACCCAGTAGCAAAATATGTGATCAACCTTGATTGAAAGAAATTCCAGAAATTATGAAGAAGAAGGTGATTGAAATGCATAAATCTGGGAAAGGTTACAAAGTTATTTCAAAGGCTCTGGGACTCCAATGAACCAGAGTGAGATCGATTATCTTCAAATGTAGAAAACTTGGCACATTAGTGAACCTTCCCAGAAGTAGCCGACATTCCAAATTCCTCCAAGAGCACAGTGATGACTCATCCAGGAAGTCATAAAAATGGCAAGGACAACATCCAAGGAACTGCAGGCCTCTCTCATATCAATAAAGGTCATTGTTCATGACTCCACTATTAGAAAGACACTGGCCAAAAATGCCATCCATGGAAGAGTTTCAAGGCGAAAACAATTGCGAACCCAGAAGAACATTAAGGCTCGTCAGAATTTCACCAAAACACATTGATGATCCTCAAAGCTTTTGGAAGAATATTCTGTGGAGTTGAAAGTGGAACTGTTTGGAAGACAGTGGCCCGTTACATCTGGCATCAATCAAAAACAGAAGTCCACAAAAAGAACATCATACCTACGGACATGAATAGTGGTGGAAGTGTGATGGTGTGGAGATACATTTCTGCTTCAGGGCTAGGGTGACTTGCAATAATTGAGGGAAACATGAATTTTGCTCTCTACCAGAAAATCCTAAAGGAGAAATTCCGGTCATCAGTCCATGAGTTGAAGCTCAAGCACAACTGGACTATGCAGCAAAGACAATTATCCAAAGCATAGGAGTGAGTCCATGGCTTTTTTTTTCTCAGGAGAAAATACAAGAAGCAGAGGACCTGCAAAAGTTTCCATATACAGTAATGTCATTAATAGCTCAATAATTTCTCCTAGACAGCAAAGAGACCTTATTTGTGATTATCCTTTTCTTATGGGTATGCATGTGAAAGTGAACACGTGTGTGTGTGAGAGACTTAAAAAGACATGAATTGAAAAAAAGAGGAATGGAGGGCCAGAGAATAATGCATTTTGCATTCTGGGAGCGCACCCTTACTGAGTGAGTTCTAGTGTTGCAGACTCTTTTGACATGTGGGCTGTCTAATCAATAGACAGCATTTCATTCTCATTAACGTTTTCTAGCCAGTTCCAGAGACTGGGGCCTTGCAGAACAAAACATTGACAACACCGTTCTCGACAATGCTACCATTGACTTGCAACGAGCTTAGCTTTGCTGCTCTTTTTGTAAGAATGGAAAATGAAAGATTAACAAAGGGTAAAGTGTTTAAAATGGAACCATGTTTTCCATGTATATTTCATGGTAAATAATGTTTCTGTTCTGTGCATCCCTAGTCAATTACACACATTCTAATTGACCATAGGAGCTATTTGATTTTGCTACAGTACTTTGAAATAACATTGTAGTACAATAGTTAAAACATTTAACTTGTTTTGAAATCTGACACTCTTAAGTGTTGTGTAAATACTGTATGATTTATTTATTTGTTAACTGGCTGATACAGCAGCAGTAATAATTGTCAGTGAAATAAACAGTATGTGGAATTCATCCAATCATCTCAAAGTACTAGTCACTTCTTTAGCCATTAAACTGTTTTTACCATTGAAAAAGGCACCTAGTGCACCTTGAATAATCTGAATAATTAAAAAAAAAAAAAATTCAGGTTATGGCAAACACTAGTTTAATCAAATTTTCTAGACACAATGTCTATAGACATAAAAAGTTACCGATTTTTTTTTTTTTTTTTTTTTTTTTTTTGTCAGATCAGCAAAATCTGTCAAACACAGCTAAAGAAATACACCCATTTAGAGTGTGAAGATGCATACTAATAGCCAAATACTAGAGTGTAAAACATGTCAGGGATTGGGTTTTGCACTCTGACCAGGATACCTTATGAAAAATGAACCATTAAAGGCAGGATGTATCTCCAGGGAAGAACTAGCAGCAGTTAAACTGAATCTAAATATCAAAGGAGCCCCAATTAGTAAAAGGACGTTTGTCACAAGGTTCGTGTTTGGGCAGATAAAGGAAGCGGGAGCCGGTTTCCACACTCCACATCACTTTTCATTAATGTAAAACACAACATGCTTTTCAGCATAATGCAACACAAAACTGCTTTCCAGCATAAACGGGCTCCCCTCCTGTCTCTCACTGTAAACATAGAAACAGTAATTAGTAGCAATGCATCTCAGGTGGAACTCCTTACTGCTTTCGCTCCAGAGGGGTGCCCTCGCACCCACAGAGTTTTTAAAGTAGATATCCACAGGGGAAACACAGGTTATCACCTTCTGACTCACCAGAAGAAAGAGATACAGTCCTCCTCACCATAGCCCCCATCATCAATAACAGCAGAACTCACTAACAGAGTGTTCATCAGAGAGCATGATTATTTACAGTTCTGATTATTTACAGTTCCCCTAGTCTAAAGCAATTTATCCTCACCTGATCTGTTATACCATAGATCAGCCTTCACGGTAAGCCTGCTTTATGGCAAACGGACATCAAACAAATCAAAAGACATTTATAGAATATTGTCTTACATGAAATACCACAAAATTGCTGATGAGACTGATGGCACATCATGTTTTTACAACATAAAACAACATGAAACATTACATAAGTTTGTTTGAACACTTTGAAGAGGAACTACATATTTTGTTCTTGCTGTTAGACAAAGTCATCCATTTACAGTGATCACAAAAGGGTATAAATTAAACTATATAATAAAAGTAGATTTTAATAGAAAGCTTGAACTATGTTCTCAGGATCAAGGGTATGTTTCACAAATGTTAGATTGGGGCAAATTATCATATGTGTTTTCATTAAATTTATTAATGACAAATTTTCTCAGCCAAAACAATGGTTTGATATTTTTGTCTGTTATCTTTTCTTGAATTAATTCATAATTGTTTTATTGTTTAAATTTAGCTAAAAATCTATAATATGCTGACATGTTGTGACAACTTACTCCATATAGATTAACAACATGAGCAATAACTGTGGAAATGTTCGTGGCATTTAGTAGCCATGATTCATGATATGTGACTATAAAAAACTGACTTTCAAAAATAAACCTACCATAAGAAATATTCACTGGTGTAAAAAGTTTGATAACTAGCCCTTTTCTCCCCTATATAAAAATGAATCACCTTACTTGTAGGCGTGTTCATTGACCTAGGCCTTATCATGGGACTTGGTGAGATTAATGGATTTTGAAAGCTAACTTTGGGATTTTCTCAAGGGAAGCAATGCTTCAATGGAACATCAATAACAGATGATTAGAGGGGTAGCCCAAGGTCACTGTATTTATTAATGACCTGATAGTCCTTTTCTATCCCAATATTTACCATAATGAGGGCAGGTGGCTTTCAAAGAAATCCTCACACATACACATATAGACACACACCACAAAATCAACACAGGTGAAGAGGATAAATCCCCTTTACTTAATTACGATCTGATATTTATGGTTAGGATATTCACACTGGGGAAGAGGTTTAATCAGCTGCCCAGGATCATGAAGTCCACACAAAGTATGCTCTTGATATTCAGTATTCAAGAGAGGCATTTTGCACTCGGCATGATAGCTCAGCATGATCTACAGCTCAGGAAGAATGCCAGCCTGATATACACACTTACACATACAGACCCAGCTCATTAAAGCATAATATACACCCAAGGCAGGAGAAGATTCCAATTGTGTAGGGGGCAAAATCCAAGAGAGGCTTTTGGGTAATATAAAGCTTTAATTAACTATTATTCTAGAGTGCTGCCATCCATACAAAATGCTGTTCTTGTGGGGTGACTGTAACATAATGGTTATATTTATTTGATTCCAACACATTGAGCAGTTAGCCTTTAGCATGTGTGCTCAGAACACATTGAGCTGTGGTGCTCATATGGGAAATATGAGTTTAAATCTAGCTTGCAACATTTCTGTTTTCCTTATCATTTTCTGTTCACCACTGTATTAAAAGTGCCAAAAATAAAGTTACAGAGAGCAAAAAATATGACCTGGTCCATAATTTTGAGCCACTTTGACCCTGAAGCGTGATTTGATTTGTATGCATTAAAGTAAAAGGAAAGTTGTATGTTTAAAAATAAAGCTACCCTAAGAAATATTTATAATATTTTCCTCAGAAGAAGAGTGGGACTCCGATGAACGTTTGTATTTTAAAGAGAGACTTGATCCAGGATACAATTTCGTACGAGTAAGTAATATACTGTAGTTTTCATTAGTTAACATGCTATTTTATATAAACATGTACATATTTGACTAGTGGGACTGTTTCCACACTTGCCAGCCAGGATTAAGAGTATTGAAATTTGAAATATGTCCTAATAGGCAAGTTTTAGTTACATTTAAATGCTGTTTTGGCTAAAGCAGGTATTTAAATTCTATGCTGTATGATATAAATATGATATGTAATATGATGTAAAAATAATATGAATAATTAGATTATATTTTAAATAATGTTTATGCTGCCTCATTATCATAAACAAAGCTTGTGCTTGCAAATATGTGTTCGGGTTAAATTAGTAAAATGCACTTTAAATATGCCCATATTAGAAAATCAGCATATTATAATGATTTCTGAAGGATCATGTGACACTGAAGACTGCAATGATGCTGAAAATTCAGCTTTGATCACAAATTGCATTTTACAATATATTCAAATAGAAAACTGTTTACAATATCACTGTTTTTACAGTATTTTGGATCAAATAAATGCAGTTTTGGTGAGCAGAAGAGACTTCTTTTAAATGGCAGTGTAAGTCTAAAATTAAGTAAAGTCTTTATGCAAAGAAAATGTATAGTCAGATTACTTATTTTAACTTAAAACTTGATTTTGATAATTAAGTCTCCTCACATTCATTCTCTTTCTGTCACATTCCTCATTGATAGGGCAAGGGGAGGGGTCTTTTGTCTTCTCAGGTGTGAATTACAATCAATATTCATGATACTTCACACCTCTTCGCATATGACCTCTCTAACACTAAAAGTGTCTTACAAAAGTTCAATTACTATATTGTTTTGTGTGAATGAGTGATCAGGATGGTTTTCACATAATTTTGTAGCAAAAACTGTAGACTACAAGATCCAGCTCTCAAAAGGCTTGTGGACAAATGTTTAGTGTGTGTTAAATGGCTTTATTTCAATGACAATTTTGTGTTTTATTAAAAACCATGCATAAACGTTATTTTCTCAAAAATACAAACATGTACACACATGTTGCTCGCATATTATTGTAGCCCAGTTTGTGCTGAATACAGTGTTATTAGAATTTAGCCATTAATGTGTTTTTAAGCAACTGAAAAAAGCACAAATGTCAAGGCATGTCAAAACTTCCCCAGGGCCCAAAACACCCTCAGACCCCAGAGGGTTAATATAAGGGAGTAGTTTTACAAAGATGTGTTAAATATACATATTTTCAAAATACCTTGCATGAATGTTATCTATGTGTTAGAGAGGGGTACAGAAAAGGATGAATGTTTGGAAGGGTATGCCACTGTAAAAAGTTTGGGAACCACTGCCCTAAATGATTCCACTTGAAGGGATAGTTCACCCAAAAATGAAAATTCTCACATCATTTACTCACCCTCCATCCCAGATGTGTATGACTTTCTTTCTTCTGCAGAACACAAATTAAGATATTTAGATGTTTCAGCTCTGTAGATCCTCACAATGCAAGTGAATGGGTACCACATTTTTGAAACGCCATAATCCACATAAAGTCATAGCAACCATGTTACTTTCTGTTTCCGTTTGTCATACGAAGGCCGTCTCGTTTAAACAATACTTGTTTAAGTGCAAACAATATTTGTTGGACACATCTATTAAATGCATCTCTACTGTTCATTTAATGAGCAACAAAAACATAATAACTCCTGCATTTGGAGGTTATTGAAGACAGCACTTACTCATCAACACCTTTTGCTATGACCAGGGGCTGACTGGATGCAAACCAATGGGCTGGCTTCGAAACGGGGCCAAACGGGCAGAGATAAGCCATGACTGGCTGAAGAGGGCCACAACACGGCATCGTGATATGCCGAAGGGGGTCGCAATATGCAGAAAAGGACAGCGACAGCCCCCCCCCCCCCCCCCACACACACACACAGTTTTGTGTTGCATAGTCTCAGTCCACCCCTGGCTATGACACTATATAGCAAAACTACCAAACTCAATGTGAGTCACACTTATAATCAATCACAAGCTGGCATCTCTAGCCATGATAATGTCCAATGATTAAAAAAGCTCTGTCCCTTCAAACTAAACACATTCAAACTCAACCAGAGGAACAAAAAAACATTAGAGGGCACAGATGGAAAGATGCCTCTCCCTTTTCACCATCTGCAGCCATATCACCCCCTCTCATGCACCAAGCATGTGGACCCAATAATGATATTGCAATCGATTTTGTAAGGGAGCTGCTGCTTCATTCTCCACACCGCTGTGAGAGTTAGCGCCATATGAGTGAGTCTGCAGAGTCCTGCACCTGTACCTGCACCCCTCCACCCCTCCCGCAGGGGAGACGGAGAGACAAAAGAGACGAGATCTGCACAACTCTGCCAATGCTCTGCTAATTGAGGGCATTTAATCCCAATTACCATGATCCATCCGGCAGGTTGTTTAGATGTCACAACAGAAATGGCCAACCCTCACACCTCATTTTTCCGGTGATCTCTCTCGCCGTCGTTGTGTGCGTGTGTTTGGGGTTAGAGGCCACGGTGCTTTTTATCTCGGTGAGAAACAAGCCGCCATGTTCAAGAGCTTTCCATTCATCCATAATTAATTGCTGCATATAAATGCATAAAGGCACAAATATATCAGGATTAGAAAAGTGGCTGTTTTGTAGTACGACATGAGAGGGAAACAAATGCTTATGTTGTTTTGTTATGGTATATGTGAACTCTCGACTCACTGGAAGCCAGTTCCTGGTGAAACAGTAAGTTATGACATTTTGATTATTCATAACAAAATAATAGCAATTCACATCCAAAGCCATATCTCAATTGTGTCTTTTTATGCTTCAGCCTAACAGACCAGACAGCATTAAAACAGAAAAGACAAAGTCCCTCTTTGAGTGTCCATCATTATTATAATTGTTTTTATCTGAAACTGAAAAAAAAGAAACAAAAATGAAATTAAAACATTTTGATTAACTTAAAACTGAGGCCACATCCACACTAATCCATTTTCATTGAAAACTCCCTTTTCAGTTTCCTAACATCATTGTTTTCCAAAGTATGTGGTTCTGGAGAAGGTTCAAATGCTTGAATGCTACTCAAGCGTGGATGAGAGGCGTAAATATAGTCAAATCAAATGGAAATGTATTAGTGTGGACATGGCCTGAAGCTAAACTAAAATACATTCATGACTATAACACTAACTAACATAAACTAAAAAAAAAAATCACAAATTAATGTTTGGTTTTTGATACACAGCATAAACAGTATGTAATTTAAAACCTTTGAAACCCATCTACATTAAACTGAAAATTCTATTAGATAATGTTAATACTAGGCAGCCCAGTGGAATTAAACAGCGTTAAACATATTTATATGATATCAGTTAACATAGTTACATGTGGCAGCCCTGAAATTATAAAATTTTAGTAAAGTACAAAAAGTAAAAACTCAATATACTGAAACTAATATGAAAATAAAACTTGACACCTAAACTGAAAACTAAAACTTACAGCAGTGAGCCAATCGTGTGAGTTTGGGGCGGGAGTAACTGCTAGTTAGACCAATTAGCTTGGGAAAGCTATTTTTTCTTTTTAAAGCAATTAATTTTGGTGGTACTAGTGGTGCAAAACGTCTAAGTTACTGTTGTAACCTCCGTTCCCTGATGGAGGGAACGAGACATTGTGTTGGAGAAGCGACACCACTAGGGGTCTCTCTTGAGAGCCTTGCGCATCTCTGAACTTGAGAAAATGCCAATGAGAAATTGGCAGACAGAATTTGAATGTCCCTCCTCCGGACATACAGGTATAAAGGGAGGAAATCATGCCTCTGTCCATTCAGGTTTTGCACTGAGGAGAGAATGAGGTTCGGCCATAACAGTGGCTCTGTTCAGCAGGGTGCCCGGGAGGACACATCGTATCGTTCCCTCTATCAGGGAACAGAGGTTATAACAGTAACCTAGACGTTCCCCCGTCTGTCGTTCACTTCGACGTTGTGTCGAAGAAGGGACACTAGGGGTCCCTATTCAATCACGCCATGCGCTTAACCGTGTACGTAAGCTCCTGAAGCAGGTGCGGGCAGGCAGTTGCATGCCAAAGCGACAGGCTGTGTCAGATTGCACGTACCCTTCCCCAACAGCCAATAAAATCATCATATACTTTTTAGGTTCCCGGCACCCCGAAGGGGGGAACAAGGCAACGTGCCAAGAATGGAAGCAGGCCACGCCAGCAGCGCCTTTTCTCTCTCTATGTTTCTCGCATAGAGTCAAATTGGCAGGGGCAGACTTAACGCTATCACACGCATCGGTAAGGTATTCTTTTCCAACTCCTTTTCTTTCAGAGGGAAAAGACCCTGCAGAGATCACCACCTGCCCAGGCTGGGGGGAGGAAAAGGTTGGCGAATACCTCACAAGGGTTTTCAGGCCACATGTGGGAATGGCACGGTGGTAGATCCTAACTGCTGAGAGGGAGAAGTTGCTACACACACGGCGACCGGGGGGGGGCAGTGGGGACTGCCCAAGGGAGACGCGGGTCCGCCCGTAGTGACCGGACCCCAGAAAATACACACAGGGGGATTAATTCTCACAAGGGCCCATTATGTGGAGCACCAATTCCAGTACAGAGTAGTTTTAGTACCTGTAGTGGGTCTGGTCGGGGAATTCCTCTGCTAAATTCTAGGACCAGAGGGCTAGGGAGGAGTCATCCAGTGAGCCAAGTTAGTGGGATCTCCTGGGATAAGAGCACACGTGATCTCCTCAGTGGAGGGGAAAGTGAGAAAGTTAATCTCGGCTGGAGGGACAGTCTCTATCGCGTCTTTGAGTAAAATGGTTGCGATCTCCACATGCAGGGTGTTGGCGCCTTTGCTGTGCAAAGTGCACACAGTCAAAAGGGGGCGGGAACTTGGTGAACTGAATCATGTAGCCGAGTCGGATGGTCCTGGCCAACTAGCACAATGGATTGGGAAGTGAGAGCTATGTGTCCAAGCTCTGTGCGATGGGCACTAAGAGGACGATCGTTTTGGACATACCTGGTGAGGCTTCACAGCGGGGTGGGGCAGGTAGTGTGACATCGGGAGACAAAAGCGCATTTTAGGCTGTGAGTGGCGCCCGGACCCGAGAACCAATCGTCTAGCCGTGAAGGTTGTGGGGAGGATGGAGGCTTTCAGTCCAACCCTACACTGATGGCGGCATGGGCATGCATGTCGGCCATATGGGAATCAGCCTCAGACTGTGCGTGCTGACCCGAAGGTGGCAGTCCAGTCGAATCTTCTGCTTCAGATGCCGGAACACTCTCTGATGCAGCAGCAAACTCTTCATCCAGTTTGGGGGGCTTGAGGGAGTAAGCAGACTGGCCGTGAGGCAAGCCACTCTCACCTTGAGCCTGGACGGAAATCAACGAGCGTGCCAGGGGCCGGGTGGTTCATGGGGATTTACCCGGCGAAACCAAGCCCGCTGCCATCCCCAAATCGCCTCCATCGCCAACCGGGTCATCCTCAGTCCCGTGGGAAGAAGGAGCGACTCGGTGGGGGGTTTGGAGTGGTATTCCTCTTTACAAAGAAAAGCCTCGACTGCAACGTTGCCACAAATGCTGCCTCAGTGTTATTGCTGCCCAGACACACGAGGCAGCATCTGTGATCATCAGGAGCAGAGAGAAATTGACCGCATCCATGAACTACACAGGAGCGGAAGGGCATCTATATAAAGACGCGTCCTGAAAAGGACGTTCAATGCCACTGTGTAAACTCTTTTAGAAAATATTTTTCTTTAAGCGCCATTAAAGCGCCCAGGGGCAAAGCTGCACTGCCGTGCAGAGAAGGAGAAAGCCGCTGATATGCGCCATAGATCCAACAGCATACGCTCGTAGAGATGAAGTGAACAGCCTTGTGAATAGCAGCTTGCTAATCACACAGCCGGTCGGCTCCGAAGAAAATTGCTGAATGGATGCATTTCCTTCCCTTTGTACACATATGTCCGGGGGTGGGACATGCAAATTCTGTCTGACAATTTCTCATTGGCCTTTTCTCAAGTTCAGAGATGCATGAGGCTCTCAAGAGAGACCCCTCTTTTCGCTTCTTCAACACAATGTCGAAGTGAGCGACACGCGGGGAACTGGCAATTTCCATGTTTGTTTGCAACATATGAAATGGCTTAAACCCTATCCACAAAAACACATACAAATTGAACAATTTAATATTTTTTATTTCTTTATTTCTATGAGTGGAACAGTAAGTGAATGCAGTTTACTGATCACACAACCCCTCGGCTCTGAATGGACAGAGGTGGGACATGCAAATTCTGTCTGCCAGTTTCTCATTGGCCTTTTCTCAAGTTCAGAGATCCGCGAGACCCCTAGACACAATGTCGAAGTGAGCAACAGATGGGGAAATTAAATTACATACTTCAACTTGAAAAGCTAAAACAAAACAAAAAAAAATTAATGTAGTGAAGAATGGGGAAATTAAATTACACACTTCAACTTGAAAAGCTAAAACAAATCTAAAAAAATTAATGTAGTGAAGAACAATAAAAAGTAAAATTGAAAGTGTAAATTGAAAAAAACAAAACAAAAATAAAAACATTTAATTAAAACTAAATAAAGAATTCTAAACTACAACAACACCAGAAATACCATTATGTAAAGTGTTTGTATCATTCCTTACTTGAAGTATGAAATGTAAATTGTACATAAGGTGTGATGAATTAGGGAGCATTAGGGAGTTTTGATTCTGATAGTTTATGATTTTTGTTGTCAGTTCACAAGTTTTGATGTTAGATGTCAGATGTCAAATGCAAATTCACACGCAGTGATTTTCACTCAAATTTTGTAGCACCTGTTTTTTTCATCATTGCATTCTTTTTTGCAGCAAATTAGCTGAATATACATATACAATTAGTGTTGAATATACATGTTTTCAAAATAACTTGAGTGCATGTTGTCTATGTGTTAGATGTGGGTGCAAAAAGGATGTTTATCGTTTGGAGGGGTAGGCCAGTGTACAAAGTTTTGATTTTTAGTTTTTAATCTATTCCCACCATTATCCCAGTTTTTCCAAACTGTCAGAGGCAACAGAGCAGGTGCACACTATACAAGAGCAGCTAAGAAATTTTGCATCTGCAATACGGCAGTGAAAGATTGAGACAAAATGTTGCACAATGACCCACAGCACTCAGAGCGAGGCATAAATACGGCAGGCCAGCGTGCCTCCTCTCTCAGCAGGGTAATTCATCTGTGGCATTGTGTTTTCCCGTGCGTGTCTGGAATGGGTGATTTGACGAGCTGCAACATTAATCAACGCTCTCCAGGATGAAAAGGAAGAGGAGGGAGTAAAAAGTGTATGACCTGGTTAAACAGCCCAGGTTATTGATCATGTGTCTCGGGTGTCCTTCAGAAACCCAAGTTTCCAGGAAGATGAGGATAGTATTCCTTCTGAATGCTGAGAGAAGGAACTATGGAGCCCTCATTTCATCAGCTTATTGATCTGTGTAGGAGAGGTACACTCCTGCATGACCTGCACGTCTTATGGTTTGAACGGCATTATAATCACCTTAAAATTAGCCATGGAGGGAGATTTACGCACCGATACCAGGAATCTGGTGGCCACTGAGAAGAGTGGAGGACTAATTGAAGCTGAGAAGTTTGATAGCTATACAATGGCGTTTAATATCTAGCTAAACTAGCATATGTAAATTAAACTCAGCCCATTGTGATTCATGATCTTGTGATGCCCTTCTGCTCAGAACCTAATGGAAAACCTACAGTGAAGAATCAGGACTCCCCCATTTGTTGAGTCAGTGAGTGTGTTTACATGAACACTATTATGCTGCTAAATACCAAAAATCTACTTTTTCAAAAAATCAAGCAAAGCAAGAACACCAGGTTTACATTAGAGTTTAAATCATTGTCAAAACGTAAACAGGCATATCCACATTGGATATGTCGGAAGGTAACCTGTATGTATAAGAACGCAAGTACAGGTGTTTACATGCATCACAAAACTGGAGTAATGGGTAAAAATCTGTGCTGATCGGTTTTTGCTTAAACTGTTCAAGACCATGTCCCAACAAAAGGAACAAGTTTAGGCGTTCACATGACATTATACAGTGCCGACTGATTAAGCATTATCAGTGTTAGAATGTACATGGAAACATGCTTAATGTTGCTATGGCTGGCCGCTCAAACAAACTGAGAATTGTTTAGATAGCTACACAAAGCCACAGTGGTGCTGGGGAATGGCTTACTTACAGTATGGTTATCTCTGTATATTAAACTGCAATAAGAGAAAGTATCTTAAAATTTGGTGAAATGCTGTGGTTAAATATGCCACATTGTATTCTCATGACATTCATAGGCTGTAGACATAAGTCCAGACAATTACTTGGGCTAGAACGTTAAAAGGAAATGCTGAACGAGTTGAGTTATTAGCTGTAATTAGTCACCCAACACAAACATTTTTTAATTGTACTTCAAAGACTAATGCACAGAGTCTGTTCATGTTATCTCTATTGATCATGCTAGTGGTTTTCAGCAGTTGATCAAATTACCTGTTATCATTGCAATAGAAAAACTGGCCGATGAACAGATGTACAAAATGAAAGCAATGCACTAAAAGAGAGATGAATGATTGTGTTCCATCACACTCTCTATAACTCTATTTATAAATTGAGATTTGATAGCGTAACCTGAAATCTCACTGCACTGCCACTGCTGGCAGATCGTGCTGTATCAAAGATTAATGAGCAGATGCTGAACTGTAGAAACCATTATTATTCTTTTTCTTCTCCTCATCACTCCTTCCATCAGGGAGAGGATTACAATACATGCGTTGCTATCTTTCCATGCTGAGCGGGATATTTCCAAGCAAAAACCCTCCCCTCCACCCACCTATCGAAAAAGAAAGGAGACTGTTATGTTTTCATCTCCTAGTCTTATGAATCAGGGATAAGAGAGTAAACATCAACTCCTCAATGTTTATATTTACCAATTTCATTCTTATCATTTATAATGTAAGATTTTCTCCATAGCTTAATGTTATGGAGTCTAGCTCTCTCTTCCAAAACCTTGTGAGCTGCATCCACAGGCAGCAAACAAATTGCATCATTGAAAAAATTCAAGATGGTGAACGGAGCGAATGAAATGTTGATTATAAATACTTAGAATCAATTAAATGGAAAAAGTATCACAAAATTTGTTTAATATACTTAAAAACAGATTTGGAATTATTATTTTTATGACTATTTTACTAAAACTTTGTGCTATGTAAGTAACATAGTTAGTTATATTGTGTTGTCAACCTAGACAGTTTTTTTTTTTTTTTTTTTTTTCTTTAGGATAGTTTTTGTATATATACAATTGCTGTGAACTGTATGCCAATGATTGGCTTATGGTGAATAATATGGCAGTAAACAATACATTGTATTCTAAAGCCGCTTTTTGTATTGTCTTATCAATGATTAACTCTTCTGCCACAAGAATGTAATGTATTTTGATTATCTGAATATTTTATATATTTAAAAAAAAAAAAAAAAAATAATATATATATATATATATATATATATAGACATAGATATCTACAAGATACAAGATATCTATGTATAATTATTTTATCATTATATATTTAATTATTTTTATATGAGGGGCTTTCAGCAAATATTTGTATATGCGATTAAATGCGATTAATTAATCGGGACACCATGTAATTAATTTGATAAAAAATTTTATCAATTGACAGCCCTAATATATATATATATATATATATATATATATATATATATATATAATATAAATAAAAGCCCAAATTACTACTCTGCATTGCCTTTTCCTCAACCAAACCTGACACATGCGCATTCTCGATTTGACTGGTTATTGGCTCTTTTACCTGTAAGGTGGGACTTCCTTTTCTACATCCGTTGTCCATTCAAATTCCTCCCATTCATTTTAATACCATAGGTCAGTCTCTGTTAAACTGTCTCTGACCAAACTCCATAAAATTAAATAAAATGTGAGTTGAGTCTCCCATCAATGCTATTTGTGTGACCGAGTCACTGCTTGTAAAGAACATTCCAAATTGGTTACTTATGAGGTTTCATTTCAGTTAGGAGCATGATCCCATTTACCGTAGCACAAAGAAATTTTGCAGGAAAAATACAGTCATCTCAGTGGGAATCCATGTGATCGTGAATTGCACATAATGGACTTGAAATAGACTGAAAAAGATTTTCCTTTGCGGAATTCGCAGGGAGTTCAAGTCTGGTGAACTTTGACAGGCGAATTTGCCACGTTGACCAATAGGAAGTTGCTTGGTTTTGCAGTGACCTCTGTGTGGGTGGTGTTTGTACACAGCGCCACTGAATATTCACAGTGGACAAGGATATAATTTTAGCAGTGAGTTTCTTTTAAAATTCACTCTGTAATGCAGCATTAAAAAAGAGACTGCTAGGCAATCTTTTTTTTTTCCGGATTGAGACATGCTTTGTATCCGCCCATGCCTTCACTCGTGGAATGGCGTAGCCATGGGTGTGCTAGGGTGTGCATCTGCCAACCAAAATATAATCTTGCACACCTAAATGAAATGGAAGTTTTTTTTTACACTTTACTATTTGCATCATGTCAGATGTCAGTACTATCCTTTATTTATATTGGCTTAATAATTAACATGACAACAGTATTATTTTTATTTTTTTATTATGAACCAAACCTCCCTATACTCAAATAATTCAAAGAAAGTTAAAAAAAATGTTTTTGAATCTTCTTACAGTTGTGCATTCTTCTGTTCAACACAATAATGTGCATTACTGATTTATTTCTTATCCATAATTATGTTTTTAAACTGACAAATGTAACTAAAACCTGGTGTATTTGTATATTTTTTTCTGTACTGTGCAAATTGTACTATAATTTATATTTTTGTCTTTAGCCAATTTTGGAAAATAATGATGAATCATTCCAAAACTTTTTTAAAAACCAAATAATAAGCCTCATATTTTTATATATTAACAGGGCTACTTACTCAATTATTATTTTTTTTATTTTTTTACTTCAGTCATTTAAACTACACAGAGTTCAAAAAAATTATAACCAAAAGGAAAGTGATGCAGTGGTTGTTAATGGTCATGGTTTATTATATTTCACTTAATTGTGCTTTAGTTCTTGCAAACCCAGATTTCTCTTGGTACACCCAAAGTCTTGTTTCTGGCTACGCTACTGGTGCAAAGGTAAATGTGACTGCACCTTTAGAAGGTATCATCTTATGTAGGCAGCTTACTAAGTTTTGGGACAGAGCATATTTGCTGTTCATTTGGACTATGTTAATGTTTGTTGTTTTATCTTTCTTTCTTTCTTTCTTCTGTCTCTCTTTTTCTCATTTCATCTCTTTTTATTTCAATTCATCTGCCAAAGAAACATTAGGAACCAGAAACTGGGGAATCTTCACTTGGGGCAATTTGGCTCCATTTGCTTGAATGTCTGCTATTTTCTATTCCAAGTAAAATGTTGATGAAAGCAGAATAAATTAGGAATGAGTAAATACAACCAAATTCAAACCATTTAAAGCATATATCTTGAGTGCATAGAACCTCTATGTTATTGTAAATTGAAACAAAGAAGCATTGACAGAGCGTGAGTCTGAGTAACCAAGGTTACTTTCAAGATAGAAAAGCAATGTGAAATCCCGCTGGTCAGAAACATATTTCCTGATTCAATTTGATCTGCCAGGAAGTACTGTGGACTCTATGACCTCTTTTTTTCTTCTTATGTAACACAGAAGTGAGCATTAGCTATTGATATTGCATTAGCAGGCAATTTAATATAATGTGAAGTTACAGTGACTTGTCAAATTCTTGTAGTCTTAGACAGTAATTGGTTAAATGTCTGTGGAAGTATTCACTTGAAATCAACTGGCAGGCTCATTTCCTCCCTCCATTCACAAAAATAAAATAAAAAAAATAAATAATTTTCATTTATAATGTCACAGAGATCGGGACAGCCCTTACTGCACATTACACATTCCTCTTAGTATTGGTAATGACATTTTGAGTCCATCAGTTGTGCCTCATGGAAAGATGGAAAGATCTGTCTAGAGTTCATCTGGATATCTCACAAAACGCACCTGTTAAACCTAATCAAACTGTCTCGGATTCACTAATATTTGAAAAGCTGTGGAAGTAAGTATCTGCATTTTCATATTTTTAGAACTGGGAACCTGAGCACTCCACCCCCAAAGATAAAGAGCTATAGTATATTCAGTATTGTTTGATAATGTTATTGGCAGACTACAGATCTGAATTTCTTGGTAACACTTCATTAAAAATATTACTTCTGTATAATCCTTATCACATCATTAGTTCATTATCTTTCAAATAGTTAAACATGTCTTGGAATTCTGTATAATTTGTATAATCTCTTCTCTGAAGATACCTTTGTATCAGTGCCTTCTGACACAGCAAAAATTCTGGAAATTAAGTGAAGAAACAGAGAATAAAAGAGCAAAGTCCTCCTCGGATGCTATGTTTGTTATTTACGCAAGTGTCAAAGAGAAATTACGTTGCTGTGGAGAAAGCTGCTTACTGATTGAGCCGCATGCATACAGGAGTAAAGAGAAAGATGCTAACACAGTAAACCCATACACTGATTTTGAGCCTTAAGCAGCTTTCTCAAAATAAACAAATTTATGGTGTGGATATAAATGTGGTCATTGATTTTTTTTTTTTTTTTTTTTTTCAGTTTACATTTGTTATGTAATTAAATACATGTTAAATACCATGCTTGTGTTCATATTCATGTGCCGTAGCCTATATAAAGTTGTCATTCAGCCACTGTTTTTACACAAATTTACATTATATTACACCCATTACAAGGACAGTACATATGTAGCAAAAAATGGAGGATAGATGCCCAGTTTGTATTAAGGGCACAATGGTAAGAGCTCCAGGACTGCAGTACTTCATAATGTATTTGAATCTACAACTTATCTTTTTTCAGTATGTCTCAACACCCCTAACAACAAATATAGCTGCATACAGTCCTATAGAATAATAGTGCCATACATCAATATAGAGTACACAAGGTTGGCTTTTTTCAAGTTCATAACAATTGTTTTGTAAATAAAAAGAAATAAAAAAAATATTAAATTGTTCAATTTGTATGTGTTTTTGTGGATAGGGTTTAAGCCATTTCATATGTTGCAAACAAACATGGAAATTGCCAGCTCCCCACGTGTCGCTCACTTCGACATTGTGTCTCTCTTGAGAGCCTCACGCATCTCTGAACTTGAGATGAGGGCGTATGTCTGAGGGCGGGATATGCAAATTCTGTCTGCCAATTTCTCATTGGCCTTTTCTCAAGTTCAGCGATGCATAAGGCTCTCAAGAGAGACCCCTAATGTCGCTTCTTTGACACAACGTCTCGTTCCCTGGAGGTTACAATAGTAACCTAGACGTTATATATGTTGTATATCAGTTATACAGCCTTTTATACACTGTCACCAAAATGTCCTTCTTCATTTTCAATGTGGGTAAAACTCTTTGGAATGAGTACACTGTATAATCTTCAATGATTAGTTCCCTGGACAGTTCCCTTCAGAACAGTCTGAAATTGTTCCCTATACCCTATATAATGCACTATGTGGCATTCAGTATAAAAATAGTGAGTTAACAAGTGAGTGATTTTGCTTATTCACAGAAGAGAATACAATACAAAATAGTTACGTGCAATTAGGGGTTCAAATCAGATTCTAAATACCCAATCTCAAATGTGCTTATTGCTGTTTACAAGTATGCAAAAAGATTTCTGTGTCAGACAACCATGATAAAATAGGAATTATTTGACAGCATAAATGTGGCCATTGTGAATTTGCTTTGTCTTTGTGCATTAAACTATGATATAACTACTGATAAAAAGGAAATCGATTTTAGAGTTCCATTACACTTCATGAATTACTGCAATTTTGGACCAATATGTAAATAGCCATAAACAGTCAGTTTTAGTCTAGCCATTTTTACCATGTTAGGCCCATAAAAAGCATCAGATGACTTCTTTAAGCAGTACATTTCTTGCAGTTAAAGGGTAAAGATAAAGTGGCATTTAGCCCTAATAAATGGGGCAAGTGCAATGTGCCAATATTCTCACTGTTGATAAAGCAAATTAATTTTATTAAAGCAGTCCTGTCAAAAAAATAAACACACTGTCAATCAAACACAAGTGTTGTATAGACTCATGTATCACTCTTGTGTTACTGCTGGCTTACAATTCATACATAAGAATATCAGGAAATCAATAAACAAGTGAGCAAATGAGGAAGTCCTTATCTTGATGGGACAGCTGGGTTGTGCTGATGTATTCTGCAACAGTCAACCAGGCATACATAGTTAGCACACACAACACACATGCACACAAATCCATTAGTCATGGTGGGTTTTTCCTCACACAGCCATTAAACCAAGCCAGTTGCTTCCTTGAGGTGATATTTATACTTGATCTGACCCTTAAAAATGACTTTTGTTGGTCAGACCTGAAGTAATCAGGTTGCTTTTGTCACATTAAAGAAGCATTTTGGGGCCTGGGTAGCTCAGCGAGTAAAGACGCTGACTACCACCCCTGGAGTTCGCAAGTTCAAATCCAGGACATACTGAGTGACTCCAGCGAGGTCTCCTAAGCAATCAAATTGGCCCAGTTGCTAGGGAGAGTAGAGTCACACGGGGTAACCTCCACGTGGTCACTATAATGTGGTTCGCTCTCTGTGGGGCACGTGGTGAGTTGTGCTTTGATGATGCAGAGAATAGCGTGAAGCCTCCACACTATGTCTCCGCGATAACGCACTCAATAAGCCACTTGATAAGATGCGTGGGTTGACGGTCTCAGGCGCGGAGGCAACTGAGATTTGTCCTCCTCCACCTAGATTGAGGTGAGTCACTACGCCACCACAAGGATTTAGAGCACATTGGGAATTGGGCATTCCAAATTGAGGAGAAAAAGGGGAGAAAACAATTTTCAACTTGAATAAAGCACGTTAAGCACATTTTTAGGTTAGACCTGACAACACATTTTTACAGTGTTACAAACTTTCTGTTAGTTTGGAAATTGCATTTGGACATTTTCTACACACAACCATCAAGCCAAGCCAACTTACTTCTAAAATACAGTATTCTAGCATATAAACCTGAACACTACAGTTAGTTTGGAATTGCCCGTCTGTCGCTCACTTCGACGTTGTGTCAAAAAAGCGACACTAGAGGACACTAGGGGTCTCTCTTGAGCACCGAATACGCCTTTGATCTATGAAAAAAGGCCAATGAGAAGTTGGCAGACAGTATTTGCATACCCTGCCCCCGGACATACGGGTATAAAGGTGGGGAAATATGTCGAGTTTATTCAGAAATTTTCTTCGGAGCCGATGGTCCTGTTTGCAGTACGCTACGAGTCACACACCCGTTCCTGTTCCTCTGACACACTCTGCTCTACGGCGCACAACAGCGGCTTTCTCCTTCCCTGCGCAGCAGTGCAGTTTGCCCCTGGGCGCTTTGACAGTGTAGAAAATAGTATTAAAGTGTGATATTTCTTGTAAATGAGTATTTTCCTCTAATAGAGCAATACGCATCAGCGTTGAACATCCTTTTCAGGACGCGTATTTGTAAAGATGCCTTTCCGCCCCTGTGTAGTTCCTGGATGCGGTAGAGTGCTCTCCTCTTCAGACGGCTACAGGCGTTTTCTCATGTGTCTGGGCAGCGATCACACCGAGGCAGCATTTGTGGATGGTTCATGCTCTCACTGCAAGAGCATGATCATGGCAATTTTGCGGTCGTGGCATGCCACTCCAGCCGATGTGGCTGGTGATGGAGACAATCTGGGGATGGCAGCGGGTGCAGCTCCGCCGGGTACGCCCCCTCTGACCACCCGCCCCCCAGTACGCTCTTGACTCCTGTCCGTGCTCGAGGCAACAGCGGCTCGCCTCACAGCCAGCCTGCTTATCCTCTAGAGCTCGAGGTGGATGAGCTTGCCGCTCCATCGGAGAGCACGGCGTCTGATGTGGATGAGTCCCCTGGACGCAAGCCCAGGCTGAGGAAGACGCTCAGATGACTGACATGCTTTCCCGAGCTGCCGCCAGCGTGGGGCTGGACTGGAACCCTCCACCCTCCCCACAGCCATCGCGGTTGGATGACTGGTTCCTGGGGTCTGGGCGCCGCTCACAGCCTCGCCCCCCCGGTTCCATTTTTCCCGGAAGTGCATGATGAGCTGACATCTTCGTGGAGAGCACCCCTCTCCACTCGTCACAAAGCCACTCGCTCATCCACTCTCGCTATCCTCGACGGCAGAGCGGCCCACAGGCTGTCGCACACCACCTGTGCCCTGGAAACACTACCACCTGGCGGGGTCACCCTGTGCTCCCGTCCAAGGCCTGTAGGATGACGTCTTCATTGACTGCAAAAGCCTACAGCACCGCCGGACATGCTGCTTCCACCCTGCATGCCATGGCCCTCCTGCAAGTTCACTAGGCCAAAGCACTTAAAGATCTGCATGGGGGTAGCCCTGATCCCGATGTGTTGCAGGAACTGCGCTCAGCGACCGACCTCGCCCTCAGAGCCACGAAGGTCACAGCGCAGTAACTCAGGCAGGTGATGGCCAGACTCGTGGTCCAGGAACGTCATCAGTGGCTGAACTTGGTCGAGATGCGTGAGACCGAAAAAGCTCGTTTTCTCAACACCCATCTCCCAGTTCGGCCTATTCGGCGTGACTTCGTGCATGACTTTCACTTCCCAACCCGTCACGCTGGCTGGCCCGGACCATCTGACTCGGTTACGCAATTCAGTTTGTCAGGCCCCCGCCCCCATTCGCGGGCGTCCGCTTTACCGCAGTACACGGCAAGCATGCCAAATCCCTGCATGCGGAAATCGCTACTCTTTTACTAAACAAAGAAGCAATAGAGCCTGTCCCTCCAACTGAAATGAAGAAGGGTCTCTACAGCCCTTACTTCATTGTACCCAAGAAAGGCGGCGCCTTACGACCGATCTTGGACTTGCGAGTTTCCAACCGGGCTCTGTTTAAACTCCTGTTCAAAATGCACATGCAAAACATATCAAATCAAATCAAATCACTTTATTGTCACACTACCATGTACACAAGTGCAACAGTAGGTGAAAGTCTTGTGTGCAGTTCCGAGCAACATAGCAGTCATGACAGTGACGAGACATATACCTATTACAATTAACAACATATTTACACAACACAATTGTACATATACTTACACAACACAATCCTATTATTCAATGTACAGTAAACAATACACACAATATAGAATATACATAAAATAAAAACAAAAAATAAGAATATATAAAAATATATATGCAGTTGTTATATTGTGGAGAATATATTAACAGTCCAGTGTGAGATAATAAGATTAATAAAGTGCAGTGCTGATTGTTGATCGTGAGAGATCAAGTGTTCAAAAGTCTTATTGCTTGGGGGAAGAAGCTGTCATGTAGTCGGCTGGTGCGGGTCCTGATGCTACGATACCGCTTGCCTGATGGAAGCAGTGAGAGCAGACCATGACTTAGGTGGCTGGAGTCTCTGATGATCCTCCAAGCTTTTTGACACACCTCCTGTTATATATGTCCTGGGGGGAGGGAAGCTCACCTCCGCTGATGTTTCTGGCAGTTCGCACCACCCTTTGCAGGTCTTTGCATTTGTGGGTGGTGCTATTGCCATACCAGGCGGTGATGCAGCCAGTCAGGATGCTCTCTACAGTACTGGTGTAGAACCGTGTGAGGATGTGATGGTTCATTCCAAACTTCCTCAGCCATCTCAGGAAGAAGAGATGCTGGTGAGCCTTCTTCACAACGGCCTCAGTGTGGACGGACTCGAGAGTTACTATGCGCTCACAGAGACTAGGTGCTCAGGCCGAGAAAAGAGCTAGCTCGCCCCGGTTCAGAGCATCTCTTTTCTCGGCATGGAGTTAGACTCAGTCTCAATGTCAGCACGCCTCCCCAACGAACGTGCACAGTCAGTGCTAAAATGCCTCACCGCCTTCAGGCTGGGCACGTCTGTCCCTTTAAAACCTTTCCAGAAGCTCCTGGGGCATATGACATCCTCCGTGGTGGCCAAGCCGCTGGGGTTGATGCATATAAGACCGCTTCAGCACTGTCCCCAGACTCGAGTCATGAGACAAGCATGGCGCCGCTGCACGCACTGTGTGACAATCAGCCCCGCCTGCCGCTAAACGTCAAAACCCTGGACAGACCTCTGCTTGCTGCGGACAAGAGTCCCCTTGCAGCAGGTGTCCCGACGCATCCTGGCCACAAACGATGCCTCCAAATTGGGTTCAGCTGCGGGCCATTGGAAAGGGGCCCAGCTATGCTGGCAAATCAATGGCCTAGAGTTGCTGACTGTTTTCTCTGCCCTGCGGAAGTTTCTCCCATTTGTTCGAGACAAACATGTCCTAGTCAGGTCAGACAGCACCACCATGGTAGCGTACATAAATTGCCAAGGCGGCGTATGCTCCTGCCACATGTCACGGCTCGCCCGTAGTCTCCTCCTTTGGAGCCAGTGACTCAAGTCGCTGCACACCACTCACATCCCTGGAAACCTCAATGTGGTAGCGGACGCGCTGTCACGACAACGCTTGCCCAGTGGAGAGTGGAGGCTTCACCCCCAGTTGATCCAGCTGATTTAGGAACAGTTCGGCAAGGCCCAGGTAGACCTGCTTGCCTCCCGAGAGACCTCCCACTGCCCGTTCTGATATGCCCGAACAGAGGCTCCCCTTGTGGCAGACGCACTGGCACACAGCTGGCCTGCGGGGCTGCACAAGTACGCATTTCCCCCATTGAGCCTTCTTGCACAGGTCCTGTGCAAGGTCAGGGAGGACGAGGAACAAGTCACCCTAGTGGCTCCCTACTGGCCCACCCGGGTCTGGTTCTCGGACCTCGTACACCTCGTGACAGCCCCTCCCTGGCGAATTCCCCTGAGGAAAACATTCTTTCTCAGGGATGGGGCATGCTCTGGCATCCGCACCCAGACCTTTGGAATCTCCACGTCTGGCCCCTGGATGTGGCGCAGAAGATCTAGCTGGTCTACCACCTGCCGTCGTAGACACGATCAACCAAGCCAGAGCCCCCTCTACCAGGCAACTTTATGCCCTGAAGTCGCGCTTGTTCGCAAATTGGTGTTCTTCCTGTGCTGAAGACCCACAGAGGTGCGCAGTTAGGTCAGTGATCTTATTTCTGCAGGAGAGGCTGGAGGGGAGGCTGTCCCCTTCCACTCTGAAGGTGTATGTCGCCGCTATCGCAGTCCACCACAACGCAGTAGACGGTAAGACTTTGGGTAAGCACGACTTAATTATCAGGTTCCTAAGAGGCGCCCGGAGGTTGAATCCCTCCCGGCCAAGCCTGTTCCCCTCCTGGGATCTCTCAGGGGTCCTCGCGGGCCTCCAGATTCAGGGGTTTCAGAGCTGGGCCCGGGTTGAGGCAGAGCAGGGTGTTTCTTAGCCGCAGGAGGACGCCCTCGGTGAGCAGATGGGGCAGGCCCCCCCCTTACGGGTCTGAGCACACTTACGGGTCCGAGCATCAGGACTCCTACGTGGACTCCCCCTGTGTGTATTGTCCATGGTACAGTCCCCTTACGAAGTGGACCCGCGTCTCCCTTAGGCAGTCCCAGCTGCCCTCCGGCTGTGCCACTTTCCACATGTCGCCTAAAAACCCATGTGATGTATTCGCCACTCTTACCTCACCCTTCCGGGCAGGTGTGGTCTCCGCAGGGTCTTTTCCCCCTGAAAGAATAGGAAACTGGTTAAGACCCCCTTCCCTCTATGCATGTAAGGGCCCTGGACGTTCTTGCTCTAAGCGGAGAATCATAGAGAGTAAAGAGGCCCAACCAGGCTCGGCCCGTTCCCAGGTTGGCAAGTGTCGCCTTGATCCCCTGTCGAGGGTAACCAGAAGGATTCCGATGACTTTTTTGGGGCATTGGGAAAGGGTAAGTGCAGTCTGAAACAGCTGGTCGCCTTTGCACGTAGAATACCTGCCCGCTCCTGTGTCAGCAGTACACGTACACGGCTCAGCACATGGTGTGATTTAAATTGGACCCCTAGTGTCGCTTCTTCGACACAACGTTGAAGTGAGCAACAGACGGGGAACGTCTAGGTTACATATGTAACCTCCGTTCCTTGATGGAAGGAATGAGACGTTGTGTCCTCCCTGCCACGTTGCTGAGCCAAGCCACTGTTGTGGCTGAACCATTTCCGGCTCCTCAGAAAAATCCGGAATGAACTTGACGTATTTCCCCGCCTTTATACCCGTATGTCTGGGGGCGGAGTATGCAAATACTGTCTGCCAACTTCTCATTGGCCTTTTTTCATAGATCAGAGGCATATTCGGCACTCAAGAGAGACCCCTAGTGTCCTCTAGTGTCGCTCCTTCGACACAACGTCTCGTTCCCTCCATCAGGGAACGGAGGTTACAAACGTAACCTAGATGATTTCATTGGTCATCTGAACACTGACCAGAAAAAAAATCCACACATTATTAATCATCTTTTGTAGAGACAGTTTCAAAGGAAACATCATGCCAAAAATCCTTGTGAGAAGCAGCTTCTGCATGAAATGTATGAATTTAATATCTAACCTAGGCACCTATGCTGCTTTCACTTCTTAACCACATGCTTGGTCCTTGGTGCTGTGGATTATGCCTGTTGGATTATTACTGCACGAATGAGGTCTGTGTTTGGGTTACGTGTCACTCAGTGTGCAGACCCGATGAGAAACTCACATATGCTTGAGTCTTACTTATATAAAGGTGAATATCAGAATCAAGAATGGCCAAGAATTAATCAAATTAATATTTAAGATTTTTTCCCATTTACTGAGAGTGGGATAAAAAGCATGAGTCCACATGTAAAAACGATTCTGTTTTGCATTTTTCTAATTTAAAAAGTTTTTATTGACTTTTTTATTAAATTTTTTTTTGAAAAATTTAAAATGTACCTGAATGTCCTGGTATTTATTGCATCCCAATTTTGGCACATAATCTTGTGTGCTTCAATGTAAGCAAGGAAATCTGAGCATTCATAAAAAGGAATTAGCATGGCCAATGTCACAGTTATGCTTATTTGACTAGTAACCCAGAAATAGTGCAGTATCTAAAACATTTCTGATTCATTTTACTTCATAATGTTTGTTTTCATTTTTCTAAATACTTTATTTACTTAGAAAAAATTAATTTTGATTACCACATTTTCATTGTGGATTAAGACTTCTGAACCCCAGTATACTGTAATAAATGTTTTGTCAGGCAGGGTGCAAATTAATCAAGGCTTTTGTTAGAAGACTGCAGCTCTTCACCGGTAGTGCTGAACATGCAGCAAACATTTGGCAAACAACAATGGATAATTTGCCGGAAGTTTGCCCCAAAGCTCATATGCATGTTAAAATGGTCAGAGGCAAATTTGCAGCAAGTTTGTGGTAGTGTTGGGTTAGAGTCCTCAAGTCAGAGTCTTTAAACAATTTAGTCCGATTTCAGTCCGAGTCAGAGTCTAAAAGGGGCTGAGTCGGCCTCAAGACCAGTCCATAACACAGCGAGTCCGAGTTGAGTCAGAATCCGAATGAATCTGTTCATGAATCTGAACTAAAATCATAATCGTAACTCAACATCAATATTTTAAGCTTTTTTTTTTTTTTACTTTTTTTAAACTTCACCTCTAAGAAAATCAGTTTTTCAATATAAATGTAACAAAAACACATGCATTTCTTATACAGTATGTATATTTTATTATTTGAATCAAACTGAACACATTTCAAAGTGTTTTCAGAATGATGTATGGTGTATGAGGACAAAACTGCCCTTCAACACACTTCTTGTGTTCTGTTGACATTTCAGTTATTTTTTTTTTCCCTAAAGAAAATGAAAACTGCATTAGTCATTACAACCAGAAATATAATTTTTTACAAATTTTAATTTAGTTTTTATTTCTACTTCATTTTCAATTTGTCAGTTCAATTTAATTTAGTTTTATTTGAAATTATCCCTATCTAAAGAAATAATAGTCCATACTGAGATTTCATTCTGAATATTTTTTTCTCTATCTGCCGACTGATTTGGGAAAATACATACTGTACAAATGAGTCAACACTGTAGTAATTAGCACTCAGTCTGCAATCTTTTAATACCAACCAAAGAAAGTTTCATTAAAACTACATAAACATGGAAAATAATAATTTTGAGTCATAAATTTAACAGAATTGTCCTTCATAAGTGTCAGAGATATAGGCTAAAAAAAGACATGCATAAGTTACCTGGTGGTTTACAGTGAAAAATAAAATAAACTCTTAACACAAAGTTTAGCTTCATACACAAACTCTGTCATCGAATAATAAATTTATTTTATAGTCTATAATTAAATTATAAACAAAACATTTCACTGCCCTAAATATCCTAATATTTTATTGTGCATGGTTGAATGTGGTGAATGGTGGACAAATGCTGTAAAAGAATAGAAAAAAATAGTTAATCAATAATAATTAGGTGCTGATTATCTATTTAGAGTTGCTGTCTGCTTTAGCAATAACACAGACAGAGATGTGTTCATTAATTTCTGTTTTGTTATTTATATATTTATTTATTTATTTTTCATTGCATCACAAATGTCATGGACTCGGCTGGACTCAAAAAAAAAAATCCAGAGTCCTAAAGTCTCGAGTCCGAGTCAAGTCAGCATAAAAATGCATCCGAGTCTGTTATAATTGGAATCGTGTCTCGGACTTGAGTCCGAGTACAAACTAGAGTACCCCAACTCTAGATTGTGGCAAATGCTATTTACACCGGGGTGCAAATAGTCACTCTGAAAATATTATTTAAAATCACTAAGTCATCCTGAATTTATTAAGCTACAACAACCAAACAGATCAGGTATAAATAGCTCCTTATAGTAAAAATTCCAATTTAACAGAATTTATTTATTGTGAATTAATCCAGATATTTAGGCATGTGCTCCCTCTTATGGCAGAAAATGATGGCATTTCAGAATGATTTGTTTTGCATAGAGAAGTGTGAAATGCTGAGAGGAAGTGACATCACTAACTATATATGACACATGCTCTTTGCACTTGCACCTCTGTGAGCACACACATAATCCAAATGCTCTGCAGGAAATCATAGTCACTCTGATTCCATCGAATCACATCCCGTGTTACATTGTTCCACGTTTATGACACAGTGCCATGGCACATACAACAACAGAACCAAGAGAATAGGAATGATATCATTTGGGGTAATTGAATATTCTAAAACGTCTTGGTTACTGTCATAACATCCATTCCCTGACGGAGGGAACGAGACATTGTGTCGATGTAGTGACACTAGGGGTCCCTATCAAAAAAACCTACGATACTGAACCGTGTTACGTGGATTGCTGATGCAAGTGCAAGCAAGCTGCTGCGTGCAAAAATACATGTAACCTTACCCAATGCCCCAAAAGACATCATATAGTTCCCCACATCCCTGAGGGGGGGAAGTGACTTAACTAGCATAGGCGATAGCCACGGCTTTTTCTCTCTATATGTAGAGCACGTAGCCCGGTCGGGGTCTCAGGATGATGTGAGAATATGCCAGACCGAACTCCAGGCAAGTGTTGCTGACAGAGAATGCTTGGAGGTCCCCAACTCTCTTGATGGAAATGAAGACTGAATCTAGTGGCTCAAACAGGGCTCTCCGAATGCCCAAGAGGACCATGGAGAAGAGGAACAGGCATGGCCAAGGAGGATTCAGCCTCCAGGCACCTCTAAGAAACCAGATGATCAGGTCGTGCTTCCCAAACGACTTACCATCCACTGCGCCATGGGAGCCACTATGGGGTCTACATAAACCTTCAAGGTGGAGGGGGACAGCCGCCCCTCCAGCCTCTCCTGCAGGAATGAGAGCACTGACCTAACTGCGCACCTCTGTGGGTCTTCAGATCAGGAAGAACACCAATTTGGGAATAAACGCCACTTTAGGGCATAAAGCTGCCTGGTAGAGGGAGCTCTGGCTTGAGTGATTGTGTCTACGACGGCTGGCGGTAGACCGTTTAGATCTTCCGCATCCCGTCCAAGAGCCAGACGTGGATGTTCCAGATGTCTGGGTGCAGATGCCAGAGGGTACACCGTCCCTGAGAAAGAAGGTCCTTCCTCAGGAGAATTCACCAGGGAGGTGCTGTCACGAGGAGCGTGAGATCCGAGAACCAAGTTCGAGTGGGCCAGTAGGGGGCCAAGAAAGTGGCTTATTCCTCGTCCTCCATGACCTTGCAGAGGACTTGTGCAAGTAGGCTCACTGGAGGAAATGTGTACTTGCGCAGCCCCCGGGGCCAGCGGAGTGCCAGCGCGTCTGTGTCGAGGGGGAATTCCGTCAGAGAGTACCAGAGTGGGCAGTTGGTGGATTCTCAGGAGCCAAAAGATCTACCTGTGCTCTGCCGAACCTACCCCAAATCAGCTGGACCACCTGAGACTGGAGTCTCCACTCTCCGCTGAGCGTTACCTGCCGTGGCAGCACGTCCGCTGTGATGTAGAGGTTGCTCGGGACATGAGTGGTGCACCTCAGCCGCTGCTGACCCCAAAGGAGGAGATGGCGGGTGAGTTGCGACATGCGATGGGAGCGAATGACTCCTGCCCATAAAAAACATAGGTCTGTCCAAGGGCTGAATAAGTGATGGCATGAAGGGGTGAGGGTCAAAATGTATGGCACCATGCCCATCTCGGGACTTGAGTCTGAAGCCAATGCTGAAGCGGTGTAATATGCAACAATCCGTGTGGCGAGACCATCACTGAGGATGCCATATGCCCCAGGAGCCTCTGAAATTGTTTCAGTGGAATCGCTGTGCCCGGTCTGAACATACTCAAGCATCTATCTCCATGCAGAGAAAAGAGATGCTCTGAACCCAGTTTCCCAGTTGACTCAAAGCCCTAAACGACTGAGGTGCCTGAGCACCAGGTCCCTGTGTGCACAGAGCAACTGTTGAGAGTGTGCTAGGATTAGCCAATCGTCGAGGTAGTTGAGTATGCGAATGCCCACTTCCCTGAAAGGTGCAAGATCTTCCTCTGCGACTTTCATGAAGACGCAAGGGGACAGGGACAGACCGAAGAGGAGGACCTTGTACTGATACGCCTGACCGTCGAAAGCTAACCATAGAAAGGGTCTGTGACGGGGTACTATTGAGACGTGAAAATATGTGTCCTTAAGGTATACTGCCACAAACCAATCTTGATGCCGGACGCATGTCAGAATATGTTTCTGCGTTAGCATCTTGAACAGAAGTCTTGGTAAGGACCGGTTCAGAACTCGCAGGTCCAAGATTGGCCGCAATTGACTGCCTTTCTTGAGTCAGATGAAGTAGGGACTATAGAACCCCTTCTCCATCTCGGCTGGAGGGACAGGCTCTATCGCGTCCTTGTGCAGAAGGGATGCTATCTCCGCACTCAGGGTGGAGGCGTTTTTGCCCTGCACCGAGGTGCTTAAGCGGGGCAGACGTCTGGTGAACTGAATCACATAGCCGAGTCAGATGGTCCTGGCCAGCCACCGCAACAGGTTTTTAAGCGTAAGCCACACGTCCAAGCTCTAAGGGGGGGCACTAAGGGGGTGATCACGTGTGACGTACCTGGAGGTGAGGCCTTGCAGCGGGGGGAAGTAGGCGACATCACACCGGGGAGCGTTGCTTCATCCTGTGGTGGATGTGCTGAGGACAGGCTTGAAGCACTTACCTTGCTCCATGTACCCAGCCAGGGGCGGGTAGGCGACTGAGGAGGAGGTTCTGCAGCGACGACCTCTAGATTCGTCACCACCTGCCGGCCTGGGGTGCGAGTGTGGTGCAGTTGGGCAGGTGAAGGCGGGAGGTCCGTGTTTATGGGGGCCCGACTGTCAGTGCTCGGTGTCTGATCGGTTGTGGGCACTGGCTTAGTGACCCAGGGAGTGAGGAAACTACTCTTTTTTTGACAATGTGGATACCACAGCCCATTGGGGTTACGGCAAACAAAGAAAAGGAAACAAAAGATTCTCCACCCAGCCCTCCTCCAGGGGATGGAGTGGTCTGAACATCAGCGCCGTGGCAGACATCTCTCTCAATGGATTGCCCATCTCAGGAGCACTAGGGATCCTTCTGGGTCCGGGAGGTGGTTCGTGAGACAGGGGACGACGAGCTGCGGCGGGGAAAGATGTGTTGAATGGCCTCTGTTTCATCACTGCCGAGAACTGCTGGGCAAAGTTCTCAATGGTGTCGCCGAATTGGCCTATCTGGAAGATGGGGGCGTTGAGAAAGGGAGCCTTGTCGAATTCATCGTCTGTCCGAGTGCGTGCGGTGTGACCTTCATGGCCCGGAGCGCAGTTCCTGCAGCACATCAGGATCAGGACTACCGAGATACAGATATTTAAACACCTTGGCCTGGTGGACTTGCAGGAGGGCCATGGCGTGCAGGGCGGAGGAGGCCTGTCCAGCGGTGCTGTAGGCCTTGGTCGCCAGAGACAACGTTAACCTACAGGCCTTGGTTGGGAAGTGCTGGTCGATCCCGCCAAGGCCTGGCACAGGTGCACCGGAACCAGCTTATCCACCTGGTGGAGCTCCATGTACCTGTAGAATGCCCTGCCGTCAAGAGTAGTGAGAGTGGACGAGCGAGGAAGTCAGTTTTGGGCAGTGAAAGGTTCCCTCCACGACTTCGTCAGCTCCTCATGCACCTCCGGGTAGAAAGGTTCCGGGGGGGGTGGTGTGGCTGTGAATGGCACCCCGAACCCAGTAACCAATCATCTAGCCGCAAGGGCTGGGGGAGGACGAAGGGTTCCAGTCCAGCCCCACACTCACAGTGGTCCGGGCAAGCATAGCGGACATCTCTCCGTCGAGCTCAGAATGGGCTGGCACACCCGAAGGCTCTAGCCCAGTCAAGTCCGCCAAGATGCTCTCCAATGCAGGGGTGAAACTGTCATCTAGCTCGGGGGCTCTGAAAGAGACATCAGGCTGTAAGGATGGGGTTAGATAAGCGTGCTGAGGCGGCGAAACCGTGCACGTTAAAATCCCAAAATCGCCACCAGTGCCCACCCTATACCCGTGGGTAGAAGGGTGATGGGGGGCGGCTAGAGTGGATTTCCCCCGGAAGAAGGAAAGCCGTGACTGCAAGGTGAGAACATGAACCATCCACAAACGCTGGCTCGGCGTGATCTCTGCCCAGACACATGAGGCAGTGCCCGTGGCCGTCAGAAGTGGAGAGGTAATGAGCGCATCCAGAAATGACACAAAGACGGAAGGGCATCTTTGAAAAGACATTCAACATCAATGTGTCTTACTCTTTTAGAGAAATATATACTCTTTTTTTTTATAGGGCTGTCGAAGCGCCCAGGGTCATAGTCTGCACTGGCATACAGAAGAAGAGAAAAGTCGCTGAAATACGCCGTATCTCCAACAGCGTATGCTCTTTTAGAGGTGAGTGGAACAGCAGTGATTTTACTCAGCTCGCTGAAGCACAACCACTCTGCTCCGCAGAAAAAAATTGTCTGAACAGATGCACACTTCCCTCCTTTTATATACATATGTCCATATAATGGATATATACCCATATATATATATATATATATATATATATATATAATGAGGTGATGTTCACCCAGTAATGCTTTGTGATTGTTACAGTATATATGATGTATGCACAAGCCATAATATAGAGGATTGCCACTTATCGCTTGCAAGTTACTGTACCAAAGCAAATTTGACAGAGGTTTCTGCTTGGTCTTGTTATTTCATGCAGCCGCCTACAATGGTTTTCTTTGCACTACAGCAATTTAGCCCATACATTCCTGCCATACAGGTAAAAGAGCCAATCACCTTTTAGATTCATACATCAGTTAACAGTTAACGTCAGTTAACTCGAGAAAATGCATTTGCATTAGCTGGACTGGGCTGAAAAATATACTTTTTTAGCGTGATCTGAGCTGATGAAGCACAATATAAAATATAATTGCTGTCAGATTTTACTGTTGATTTGAAATATGCTTTTTGATAATAATCTTGAACCACTGTGTTAGAGATTTCAGTCTTTCCCCATTCAAGTAGATACTATAGAAGCTGTACATTTATGCCACTATTATCCATAGAAAATAGCTGACAGGAGCGATACCAATATGGCGACCAATTGGACTGACTTGCCTTGAAACGGACTTTGACAACGGCTAGGCAAAAGTCAGAGTCAAAAAGCTTGAAAACCACTGTCTTAAAGGAATATTCTGGGTTCAATACAAGTTAAACTCAATCGGCAGCATTTGTGGCATAATGTTGATTACCACAAAAAATTATTTGTGTAAATTCCATGTGTGTAAAAATAAAAAGCAAAAATCTGGGTTACAATGAGGCACCAACAATGGAAATGAATAGGGGACAATTTCTTAACATTAAAATACTCACTTTTTCAAAAGTATAGCTGCAACATATAAGAGAAAGGTAAGGGTAAAACAAATTAATTTTGCTGCTTAACTTAATACAAGATATACAGTATTCTCTATAAACATGTCTTGTTTTAAGAATGTTTTTATTTAACTGGTTTTTACAGTAAAAATACAGATTTAAAAACAAATTTTAGGCAGTGTGATGGTGGAACATGACCCTCCAGTTATAGTGATTGCTATGCCCTTGGAAAAAACGTTAGAGGAAGAAGCAGTCTCTGTCTGGCGATGTGAGGTGGTCCACACAAATGATCTTAATTCTGCATTAGTGATGTAACCTTACACAGTGCCCAGCAGTGTGGTTCTACTGAGAAGCTAAGCAATTATGTAAGACCTACAGAGTGGAGAGCTTTATTTTAGGATATGATGACAGGAATTTGCATGGTTGCTGAGGCAGTGAGCAGAGGGTGGAGAGAATCTGATGAGGTTCACTGCAGGGATCGTGAGAGCATTTGCTATGAAATATTCAACAATGAATCATGAGTGATGGTGAGACCTCCACCCACTTATATATCGTCCTTCCCAGCCAGCTAAAGTTGAATACTAAAGGAGTGTGTGAGCAAAATAATGCACGGCTGGCTGCGCTTGATTGGACGCACCTGAAGCCTATTGCTCCTTGTCAGCATTACCCTACATTTTTTATCACAGCACTCCTAAAGGAAGAGAGATGTATGCACTGTGCATGGTCTGTGCTTCTCTTGTTTTAAAAGAAAATGATGACAAAGCTGCACTGGCTCCAAAAACACTGTAAAATGTGTTTTGACAGGCAACCTAAAAATGTGCTCCTTGTGGTAACATCTAAATCTGGTTTCATTCAATTCAAAAATATTATTTGACATGTCTGAATCAACCAAAATACATTAGCTTACACCCAAATAATTTTTTGTAGGGGTTAGATAGAAATAAATAGCAAGAAGAAACCGCTCTGAGGTAAATAAATAAAAGCAGTCTATTTGCATAAGTGTAAAAAGCAACAAAAAGCATCTCCTTTGTACTAAGCGCAAATAGCATTAGATATCTGTATCTGTTCATATGACAAAATGATCTGTCTGTGTATTCAGATAGAATCGGAAGTGGGCGGAGCTTAACCTGGAAATGTGTTTAAACTAAATGAAACACTTCCTTAACGCATAAATATATAGTTTATATAAATAAATAAAAAAGAATCTTAACTGAAGAAGCTGAATTTGTAGGCTACATTAACTGTGGAATGTGTTAACTTTGGTTTCTCCTGGTATTTCTAATATTAATATTTCTTTTATGTCTGAGCATATATAATATTACTCGGGAGGCAGGAAGGGTCAAACAAAATGTGAAGTGTCAAGCACACATTTTTCAAAAGAATATTCAATACAAATTCAAACATTAAAAGCAATTAAAAATAAATTTATATAGCCTACAAACAGATGAAAGTACCGTATGTCTATCAGGAATTTTTAAAATAGGCCACCATTATTCAGTTTAATAATAATAATAATAATAATAATATAATTATGTTAAATTTCCAGAGCTCAAGTACACTTAACATTCTCAAATTTAGCACAGTTTAAAGAAGAAGAAGAAAAGCATGTTTCAGTTTATTTGTTTTACACAAGCTTGAATATTGTGAATATTAATTTAACTTTTTTAGAGCATTTTAATTTTTTGGGGAATAAAGTCTTAACCGGATAATTTCCTTAATTGCTGATGTGAATGTAAAAGTGTTTAACTTTAAGAGACAGATAGATAGAAGAGCTCAGACGTGAAATCACTTCAGGTCAGGAATTTAACATCACGCTCAGGTTTAGGCTATAAATAAATACATGGGAATCACGCATGAATCGTGTGATACATTAACATAGACATTTCAAGAAGTGGAAAGTTTATCTGATGTAGTATCTTAATTAATGTTACACTTGACAATCTCCAGACTCACACAATTAACCGAGACCGCAAACTGAATCGAGATCGCGCCCATCCGCCCTGAAAACTGTGCGCCATTTAATTCATAAGGTTTACACTTTAGAAATATTGGCTTTACCAATTCATATATTTGTTGTCATTTTTTATATGTTTATTTGAAATGTAGCTTTATCATGGTGCTTCTTGGATAATCAGTCAAAGAAAGCCTTTACGAATAAGGTATTCAGCTTTCGGCGCATCCTAAACTATTACAGACCTGTTTAAATACAAACATATGGTATAGGCATCACTGCAGAATTTTTATTGTGTTTATTTGGAGTCCCACAGACACCCTACACAAACCACTACCCCTAACCCTAACCATCAAAACTATAGTTTCCAACAAAAAATATGGGTACTACAATATTACTATTAATTAACTATTAATTAATTTGCTATGTTAAATTTTATCTGAATCAATTCCTTCTCTCTACTCCCTGAACTTCACTGTGACCAAATCACTGTGCGAGATCAGTTTTATTTATTACTATAAGTCATATTATACAAAATATAAGAGTAGAGACATAGGAAAAAGGATGGCAAGAAGCAGGATTTGAACCCAGATCTCTAGCGTGCAAATATATACAAATACCATCGTTACACCCAGAGCTAATACAGGTGCACATGGGCCCGCAGTATGTCGTAAAATACTGTGTTTCCACCAGAAACTCTACAGGAGTGCAAATAGTCATTTAGTTATCCAATCTCTTAATCCACTAAATGTCTAGCCCATTAACCAGTCTCTATCCCATCGTGAAAAATTCAAATATGCCCTCCTTCATTTGATCAGCAGATGAACCCAAATAAATATGTCGTGGCTGTCTTGAGTTTGGTCTGAGCAGTGGTGGGCGGAGTTAGTGTAAATAGCCTCTGCCAACAAGATGGGCTATTTATACTTAATGTAAATCGACAGTCAGGAAAAAAAAATTGCAGGTTACCACATTTTACAGTGTAGTAGGCAGAACTGAAAACGGGAAAACCAATCTGGTAAGTGACTAATTTTTGCAGGCCTGGTAAACTGTGGCCCATTGCTGATCCAGCCTAATCAATGTTGATGGCTTGATTTTAGGTGGAATTTGAGTGAGATCAAAGCGGCAGACGTTCACTGCCGTATCAGCCAACAGACCTCATGTGTGATGTTCCAGAAACTGCATTTCATTAAAAACATTGAGAGCATGCTGAGTGACTCCAGTCAGGCTTCCTAAGCAACCAATTGGCCCGGTTGATAAGGTGGGTAGAGTCGCGTTGGGTTAACCTCCTCGTGGTCGCTATAATGTGGTTCTTGCTCTTGGTGGGGCACGTGGTGGGTTGTGTGTGGATGCCGCGGAGAATAGTGTGGGCCTCCACACACGCTAGGTCTCTGCGGTAACACACTCAACAAGACACGTGATAAATTACATGGATTGACTGTCTTAGACGCGGAGGCAATTGAGATTCGTCCACCGCCACACACATAGAGGCGAGTCACCACACCAGCACGAGGACTTAGCATGCATTGAGAATTGGGCATGCCAAATTGGGGAGAAAAAACCCTCTCGGAGGCTAAGCATAGAAAGCCCAAAAGTTTCTCAAAAGATATTTGGAATGACTTTGTGTCTTGCTTTATAAACCATTACATATATTAAGAAACTTTACATTTTATTCTAGTTCTATCTTTTTTTATTTTATTGAATGTAATTTGTTTGTATTTAAACTCCGATTTGTGGTCTACTATTTAATATTGTATATTTATGGTCTATTATGTTTGACAAATAAAAAAGTTTGTTTTATAAGGAAAAGCACTATACTTCTCTATTTGTCTTCTGTAAATGTGTGAGAGAGATTGGAAGACAGGGCAAGAAAGAAAAAACTAAAGAGAAACAACATAGATGTAAGTTCTAGAGCTGAGAAGGAAAATCCGTCAAGGATTCTCCCCACATAAAGCGTTTGATTTTCTTACGGCAGCTGTGACTGGGGCCCCTACAACATTGATCACACTGATCTGAATCTGCAGACACATTGTGATTGTGTTTTGCAGGGTTATTGACTTTGTGTTAAAACCTTGGCCATCACACAAACTCCTCGCATATGTCTCCCTCCCTCCCTAATTCACAGTTTCTTTCCATCCTTTTTTCAATAACTCTCGTTTTAGTCATTTCTCTCTGTCCTCACAACCCTTAATTTGTCCATTCTTCCCTTCAGATGCAGTTGGAAAAATCAATGACGTAATTACCAGTAAGTAGATACATCTTATATAGCAACTTTTGTAACATTAAAGTGGAAAGGCCATGCAATGTGCAATGCATTTCTTTTTGAAGCACAGCCCTATAGGAAACAACTACCTCTGTAGTTTCTTCTGTAATGAGAGCAAATGGAAGACTTTAGCATTTTTCTAAAGAGTTAGAGTAAAAAACATTTATAAATATGTGTGTTCAGATTACAAATTGGTACTTAAAGGAATATTCTGGTTTCAATACAAGTTAAGCTCAATTGACAGCATTTGTGGCATAATGTTGATTACTGGCACGTAAGTTTGTGCTTAGACTTTCATGTTGAAATTCTTGTTTAGTTCCCCGTTTCTGTGTTAGTTTTGTAGGCTCATTTTATAATTGATTTACCCTGATTTTTTCCCCAGGTGTTCCTCATTCCCTTGTGTATTTAATCCCTTGTTTACATTTACATTTATGCATTTGGAAGATGCTTTTTGACTTACAGAGCCCTTATTACAGGGACAATCCCCCCGGAGCAACCTGGAGTTAAGCGCTTTGCTCAAGGACACAAAGGTGGTGGCTGTGGGGATTGAACCGACAACCTTCTGCTTAACAGTTTAGTGATTTAGCCCACTACGCCACCACCACCCTGGTGATACCTTATGCTCTATGCTTTGTTCCCTGTGTTTTGTTTCTTTGTATTTTGAATTATTTTGTTTACCTTAGTTTTATTTAAGCTGTGTTTAGATCCTTATTCTTGTCCTCGCCTGCTTTGCTACAGGAAGACTGACCAACATGGATCTAGCGGCTGTCAGAATTCTTTTTCTGAAGCAAGGAACCATCCAGTTGAGGATCACTTTCTCCAACTGGCGCATTTGATGCACTATGGAGACCACTCTCTGGTGGCTTTCTTCAGAGCTGGTCTGAATAGCACACTAAAGGAACTGATGCCTCCAGCGGATCCTCACTGGACACTGGCTGACTACATGGACGAGTGCTCCCATGGCTCCTTGCTCCAAGCCTGCCACTGCCAACGAGCCAGCCCCCATGCCTGCCATGGCCAACAAGCCAGCGCCCACACCTGTCACGTCCAACAAGCCCACGCCTGCCACAGCCAACGAGCCCACGCCTGCCACGGCCAACGAGCCCACACCTGCCACGGCCAACGAGCCAGTCCCAGAACCAATGCTTGTTACCTCGACCGTCACAGCGCCAATGCCTGTGGCCCAGTCTCTGCCAGTGCTCACGACCATGGAGGTCGTTCCCCAGTCGCTGCCAGTGCTCGTGACCACAGAGATCGATCCCCAGTCTCTACCTGTGCTCTCGACCATGGGATACAGTTCTCAGTCATCCATGGCTCTTAGTCTCAAGCCTTCCATGGCACTTAGTCCCGAGCCTTCCTCAGCCTCGTCCCTCGAGCCTCCCACGGCTCCGCCCTCAATGGCCTTGCCCCTAAAGGAATATTTCTATGTATCATGTAGAATTTTTATACTGTATGTGATTAATGTATTGTAAATTAGACATGACTGAGTACTCCAATAAATTTTGTAAACTTCTGAAAGTGCAACATATGAGCAAAATAATCTGTTGTACATACATATTACAATTAAGTATACCATATTAATGTCCTATTTTGTCCCTCCTTGCAAACATTGCCTTGCATTTTCATCACAGTCTGTTTTCTATTGGAATTGTGTTCAGCACTCTGATCAAAGTAACAGAAAGTGAAAAAATATGCAAAACAACCTTTGCAGCTAATTTCAGAAAGACTCAAAGTATGTGCATTTCACAATACTAGAAGCTAAATTATATATTTTTTTGTCAATATCCATAGCACTTGTGATGCTGCCCACAACAGCTCTGTGATGCTGTCCCTAAGCAATCACACACCTTATGCAAAAGCACACAAAGACAAACTTCAGTCTATAGCAAGATAGAACACATATAAAACCTGACTTCAATGAGTACCCATATGTGGCACAGCATCCCCTAAAGCACTGGGACCCATCTTGAGAACAGCAGTCACATTTTGCATGGAAATCATGATTCAATGGGGTATTCTATCCTTCCTTTCCAAGCTCTTGTATTTAAGCAATATTAATAATAATTTTTCCTTTATTCTATAGTCTCTGGGGCAGATTCACTGAAGAAATTCACACAGTACTTCAGCACAAAATCCTGTGTCTTGTTCACTAACAACCTGCAATGCAGTTTAGCCAGGCGCTAAATGCACTAAAAATGCGCCGCGCTAAAAAAATTGTCAATCTAAAAGAGATGTTTTTTGTATTTTCTTGTGATCATGGCACCAATAATTTATCAACTGATGATCCAATGATTTAGAATAGAGTTATACATGGGCATGTACACAGACATTTAGTGTAGAATGCACAGAGAATGTGTGAAAAGAAATGACTCTCAGTTAGCACAATTTATTGTTAGTGATTTCCTCTCTATCTTTCCATGTTAGGGCCATGTTCTGTCAATCTTATTCAGTCCCTCAGTGGGGGGTTTGTTCCTGCTGTACACCACACTGCGTGATGTAGCACTGAAATAGTGAATGCGGTGGTTGTTGCACACTGAACTTTGTTCTCTCGGGCATCGCAATGAGAAACATTAAAAGCCACACTCTTTCATTCACTTTATGTTTGTGTTAAAATCAACACCATGTGTCAAACCAACGGATCCACTGAAGAGGACCATTTTGCAGAAATATCTCGTTTTCATAAAGGATGTTTGGAATTGGAATTAAGTCCATGTAGAGTTCTGGCAAACTATTTTCATGTGAAAATAATGAGTGACAAATTTACAAAGTTTGCAGCAAGTTTGAGGAATGACAGAACTCTACATTTTTATGAGGGTGCTTGTTAAGAGCACCATTATTAATTGGAGTTTTGTGGCTTTTTCTCTATGTCTATTAGCTTTGAGGCCATCTTACCTATTTGATACATGTAGTGTACTTCTAAACTGTAACTATTTACCCCTAATGCTGCAGTTACACTACACTTTGCACTCCTTTTACTCCCATTAAAAGCATCAGAATACAGGAGCCTGTATCTACTGTATTTTCTGGAAATAAAGTTGTGCCTGAATATAAGTCACACCTGGCCAAAATTGCGTTGTTGATAGAAAAAACCCCACAGATAAGTCACATCTCTGCATAAGTCACATTGACAGATGTTGTATGCGGCAATTTTTAGGAACAGGGAGCAGCAGCCACTTCCCTTCTGCCTAAACATGCCAGATGCCCACAGTGAAGATTATCTCAGGATCTCTGCATAGTATCACACAGTATTTGGCCTTATTTTAATCGCGAACACTTGCTTGAATTAAAAGTTTTTCATATTATGATTATTTCATGCAAAAAATGTGACAAATAAGCCACATCTGTTTAGAACATATGTAACTCTATGTTGTACACAAATAAACAGTTTTTAGTACATGAGTAAAACAATATGCCTGTTGTACTATATTAATTCATTACCATTAGCCACTGTCTATCTGTGGATATTTCTGATATTTTCAACCCTCTTTGCTATGTACTAATTATCCGGTTCACTGACTGAATGCTTTTTACTGCAAATATGATGAAACATAATTTTTTGAGCATGTGAGAGAGTTGCGTTTGACAGCGTTCTAGAGTTTGTTAGAACAATAATGTTAAGATGTTTTAATATTTAAACTGGTTGCACAAAGTAGTTTGTAAAAGCTAAATTCTAAAACACTACTAGCACCTATGACTCTGTTTACTCTTGGTATTAAGATGCGTTTTGGATGATCCGATCACTTGTTGTCAGCACTAAATACAGGTCTAAATGGAGACTAAAACATTTTGTGATCAAAACACATAAACCACACAGGAAGGTAGACAAAAACGAATGTGATCGCATCGCATTTGAGGTGTAAACTCTATGGATGAATGTGTCCCGGACAGTAACGCATCCACCCATCACCTGTCAATCAACCACTGCACCAAAACAGGAGTTTAAATTTTGCCTGTTACGAGTAGCTTTAAAAGGAATAAAACGTCCGATCTGAAAAAAAAAAATTATGAAAAAAAAAAAGTGGATACATACAAAAGCACAAGAACTTCATGGATCTTTTTCAGTGTGTCTGATATAAACATGCATGGACACTTATGAGAAGCACACACATATGAAGCTCCATTATTACATGTAATAATGGCGTGACTGATGTATGTCGTCATGAAACTGAGACCCTCCCCTTGAAATCGAAACACAAGTGGTCACAGGAGATGCATTTAAGCGACCAGGTGTAAACAGTATTGTCTGGCCTGACCACATGTGATCGGATAACCCAAGACGCATCTTAATACCAGGTGTAAACAGTTGAAAGCCTCCCATGGCCTCTCCCCTCGAGCCTCCCACGGCTCCACCTTCCATGGCCTCTCCCCTCGAGCCTCCCACATCTCCACCTTCCATGGCCTCTCCCCTCGAGCCTCCCACATCTCCACCTTCCATGGCCTCGTCTCTTGAGCATCCCATGGCTCCGCCTTCCATGGCTTCACCCCTCTAGCTTCCCACGGTCTCGCTGTGTTTGACCGCCTGACATCAATTACATAAAGTGTGTAAATAAGTTGCTTCGGACTATAAGTCGCAGGACCTTTCAGATGATGAAAAAACTTGACTTATTTTTTAAAAAATACAGTAAACATCACATACTGACCACTTGGCTCAAAGCTGTTGTATTTATTGTTGAAGGAAAGTTAGTAGATGTATATTTTAACATTCTGAATATAATCGTATTTGTTATTTGGTATTTTTTATTTAGTAAATCTAGAAGCCCTCGAGCATGATAACATATCCTCTCTGTTGTGTTGTTTGAAATATTTTTGCTTGCTCAAAGCCAAGTGTGACTGCGGCTTGAATTCTGGCTTGAATTTCTGCTAAATAACTTTGGCAGATACATACATTTAAAATTAGCAGTCTTTCTCTTCTGGCAGAATGAACCAAAAATATTGAAGACTCATATTGCATTTAAATGTTTATCCAAATTTTTGTTCAATTAAATGCTCTGTAGGATGAGAATGTCACCTCCATCACCTCCATCTAATACCACCAACTTGTACTAGTAATTGCAACTTGCAAATCGTGGTTCAAGGCTGTGAAATGTGAACTAATGGCTAAAGTTTTTTTTTTTTTAAATAAAGCCAGGAATCCTTGAAATGAGGCCCAACTTCCAGATTCCACATGAAATACATCAACACAGAAAGGAATACTTGTCTCGTCCAGCCATATCACAATTTATTCAACTGCAAGTGAAAAGATCGGGTCACCTTTAAACCCTCAAACACAAAAAATTTGACTGATGTCGGACAGGAGTACTTTAGCTACGTAATAATGGAATGTCCTTTTTTTAAGGTCACAGTGAGGGAAAACCACAACTGACAGAGGAAATACCACTGTGCAAAGAACACGTCAGTAAAAGACAGAATTAATTAGGACTACAACCCCCCATCCAGTCTCCAGAGCATGTGGCCCAGTTGCTTCAGCAGTTCCCTGTTCAACAGAGCCTCAGTCTGCCATCTAAAGACACAGCAGCGTGACAAGCTTCTAGAAAAATCTCTTCACCAGGGAAATGTCTCTGCCTGTCAACCTGAGAAACCAATGTTCCCCCCAAGCCCAGATACATTCTTGTAATAGTCTGCCTTTTTTTCAGAGAAAAAAAAAGAACATTACCATGATTTTGCCTGGCATGAAAGCTTAGCCCTGTGCAGACACCATGGGCATGGGCAATGGTGTGCAGCTACATGAAGAAGATTTTAAAAAATTATAATAACTTGGAATTGACTCTAAAGACTGGGATGTTTCCATTTTCTGCTATTTGTATTTCTGCTCTTTTCTTGATTGTGCCATAAATATCCCCCCATTTTATGCTTTCTAGACTGCTACAGTGGTCCCAAAAAGAAATTGAACACTTAAGCCATTATTAAAAATGTATGAATGTCACTGCATTAGATAAGATATCTAGAAAAAATATTATAACATAACAAGAAAGATATTATAGGCACACTTTTCAAGTCAAACATTTCACAAAAAGAAGTTGGGCTTTAAATGTTATACAATAGCTATGCTGTTCAAAATAGAGGAAAAATGGCTGTCAAACTTGGTGGAACTACACCTGTGGTTAATTTGAGAGGAACAGTCTTCAAATTCATACAGCCCCTAAATTGACCTTGGCACCAGTTTGATGTTATTGCAAAATTGTCTCAGAAAAGTGAATTGACAAGGTCTAACAGCATTTGTTTGCAGATGCAACTTGGTTTGATATTGAATTATGTAATGCATTCATACATTTTAAGAGTGGCTTAAAAGTGTTAATTCACCCAAATATAGAAATTCTCTCATCATTTGCTCACCCTCATGCCATCCCAGGTGTGTATGACTTTCGTTCTTCAGCAGAACACAATTAAAGAAAAAAATAAGTACGGGTGAAAAATATCTTAGCTCAGTAGGTTGTTAAAATGCAAGTGGATGGTGATCAGATCTTTGAAGCTCGAAAAATCACAGATAGTCAGCATAAACATCATCCATATAACTGCAATGGTCAAATTAATCTCTTCTAAAGCAACACGATCGCTTTTGGTGTGTAAAATAAATCTATTTTTAAGTACTTTTTAACTATAAATCATCGCGTCCCATCAGCAGAAGTATGCATGTTCACGTCACAAGAGTGCTGAGTTCACGCGGTCTCTTGTGTGACGTATCCATAGTCATAGACATCTGGGATGGCATGAGAGTGAGTAAATGATAGGACAATTTTCTTTTTACTGTGAACTATCCCTTTAAGTGTCCAAATACTTTTTGTGCCACTGTATATGTGGATTCTACTGTATCCGCATATCCTGTGCGCGTTCCAATACCAGCACATATTTTCACATTCTGCCTGCAAAAATTAGGCCAATTCATGAAGGCCTCCAGACATCAGATTGGAGTTAAGTGGATGAGCTGAGAGTGGACATAAGCACTCTTGTGAGTGTATTTCAAGGGAAGATTTGTGGGGGGAGAAGTGTGCACAGAGAACGATGACATTTTAAAGGCTGAAACCAAACTCAGCTGAGACAGACACCTGCACCTCCTCATCTGAGGGGCTCATCACCGGACCGTGATTACGTTGCGTTAGCCTGGTTTGCCGCTGACGTGACTAGGCTGCCAATGGAGCTTGTTGTCCTATCTGGCTATCAAAGCTCATCTGTGGCACACTGGCTCCAAGGACTCTCAATGTGAGATGCACCATCAGGCTCCCACTCAAGTGCACATCTGTCTGTAACACACTGTTTGTTTAGACAGTCTGAAATTAAAGGACACTTGCATGACATTGAATACAATTGGACGAATTCACCAAATAATCATGCAACGTTTGTATGTGGCATTTCAGTGAAAAAACTAGTGTCTTATTAACTAACCACTAACAATCCAGTCTAAGCAGGTGTCATTTTTGCAGTCACTTCAAAAGGTAATTTTCTTACAGATTTATGAATATTTAGTAGGTTTACACGGTGCCCCCATCACAGTTACTATGGATATGTTTCACTAACTTTGACAACCTGAAAGTGTCCAAATACTTTGTTACAACTTTGAAGAGTATATTTCTTGTTTTAGATTTTAAAATTCAACTAACTTCTTTTTGTGTATTGTTTTGCTTGAAAAGTGTGCTTGTGCTATCTCAAAAAAATCCCACTTATATAAATGCAAACAATTTAAATGAAGTCACAGGCATTCTTTTCAGTGCAAACACATCTCCTTTCTATTTAAATGTGGCTACTTATGGATTGTGCCTTATTTAAAACAACAGTGGTATTTGCCTGATGAAATGAATTTTGTGTTTTCACTGCTTGTAAAAGCAGACAGTAGACTGAATTTGATTGTAGACATTCATGTACATTTTCTAGCAATCACAGGCAGCAGTAATTCATCAATGATAAAATTATGGAATATAATCTCAGGAAAAAGCATCCAGATATAGCACTCAGAATTGACCAAATCAGGTGCTAAAACAATGCAGACAACATGTCCAAATAAACAGCACTATCAATGGGCGCAATACATTGGTGAACTTCCGATGATTGTTGCCCTGTGAATTATTCAAAAATAATCACTCTTCACTATAGAAATAACTAATGCTTTATTTATACAGTAGAAGAATCCACACTTCTCTCTCCTGAAAGAACAAAAGGACCCTAGGCAAATTAAGCCTGCGTTTATACTATGTGCAGCGTTGTTGTAAAATGATGTTGTTGAGGGTGAAATCACTGAAGTAATGCCAGTTACTGCACTAGGTTGATCTCTGTTGATTGCAATTTTTAGGACTGTTAGTAGGCCTGTTGCAATAATTACTATATCGACTTGTCGCGCAATATATGGACATGATGTTATTTTTTAGTGATGCGATATATTGCCCATTGTGTTTACATAAAAATTAATGTCACCAACATTTTAGCCGATCATGCTGCCACTGTCATCTCATCTGCTCTCTGTGTCGGAGGCAGGGCTCAGGCAGCTCCTCCACACACACAGAGCAGACAGTGACAAGTGAAGAGAAGGCATTACACAAGGTGTTATTTAGGGTTTTCCTGACAAACACAGCCAGTTTGGAAGAATAAGCCCAAATGGACTTGGTTTCAAAGCCACAATCCACAGCTCCGGTGTGGAAAAATGTTTGCTTTAAGCCGAATGAGAGAGGAGAGCCGATTAACATAAACGAGCCGGTATGTCGACTTTGTTTAAAAACAGTGGCAGCGAAAAGAGGAAATACAACTAACCTAAAAACTAATTTAAAACATAACCTTTCCACCCAGTTTTTCAAGCTGGGAACAAAAACCACAGTTGGAGATGGAGAGGGGTCTTCCAGACACTTAGCTATTATGGATGCCTTTGCCTGACAGTGTAAATATAGATGTGAAATGGCACACACTCAAAGATAACGTAGCTCACTATATAGCCAAAGAGATGCAGCCATTAAGCACGGTCGAAAAACCAGCATTTAAAAATATGCTACAAACTTTTGACAGGCAGTACGAATTGCAAAAGAAAAAGTACATCTCCCAAACTGCCATTCAAGCCTTGTACAACAAAGTGAAAGATGACATTCTGAAGGAGATAAAAGACATCTTTTACTCTGCCATTACAGAAATGTGGTCAAGCTCAAATATGACCCCATACATGAGCTTCACCATACACTACATAACTGCTGACTGGACTCTGCAGTCAAAGTGTTTAGAGACCATATGCATACCCCAGAACCATACTGCTGATCAGAGTTTCCGCTAGAAAAAAATGGTGCCATTCAAAGTGACCGGCAGAGGTTTCGTTTTACGGACATTTTGATGATATGCCGGTCAAATATCGCCTCTTAATTAGTCAAGTTGAGGAAAACTGGAGGCAGGCTATGTAACTTAAAAAAATGACATAATCAGGCCGTATAGAATGCAACATGTTTATTAGCCTAACTTTCAAATAGACGGAAAAAAACATGAACGTCCGATTGGCGTTTCATATTCATTGTTTAACAAACCAATCCCCCTTCCCCACATAAAATATCTGAATAGTAGCCTATTGTTTTTACTCAAGCGAACTTAATTATACACTCTCAGTATGTCTCATTTAGCTGGTAACATTTAAATTGGCCACCGTGAAATGACTCCTTGTCAAATGAACTGGAACAAACAAATGACTAGGTCTATAACATTGTCTCGCGTCATTTTAGGCTACTTTTTACGCTGTTTTGCAGTGCTGAATTGTGCAGCTGCCGACTTAAAATCAAAACTTCCCAGTGTCTCTCCACAACTTGCAATGCGCATAAGCCGCGTAACCTTGTTCTCCGCAAGGCGACTTCGCTGCTTCGTCTTGATCCGATTCTGCAGCGAGAACCCCCTCTCTGCAGGAACACTCGAGACCGGGATTACACAGGCTATCTTTGCGAGCTTGGTTCACTCTGGATACATTTTAGGCTTATTCTCAAATTCAGATTGTGTTAGGGGGGCGGGATTATTAGGCAATTTTAATCGGACAATTTGACCGGAGAGATTTAATTTAGTCGGACCTTTCATTTTTTTTCCGGCCAATGTCCGGTAATTACCGGACAACGGAAACCCTGCTGCTGATGTATTTGCTTTAGCAGACTGTGAATTGGATGAGTGCAAATTAGCCTGTATAACTACAGACAATGGTGCTAACATTGTGGCTGCAACACACAACCTTGGCTGGCCATGGCTCAATTGCTTTGGCCACAACCTCTATTTGGCTATTTCCCATGGATTGGACAGTGACAAGGATTGCACAGCACGTGCCATAGGACTTTGTAGGAATCTTGTCAACACCTTCAACCTGAGCTGGCTAAAGAAGAGAGACCTGAGTAAGGCACAGACTGAAACCAATGTCCCCCGACTTTTTGTTGAATAATGTTAATATAGACTAAATAATGAAAAAAGACATACTGTATGTTATCTTTTCCACAGGATGTCACCTCACAATGAGGCATCAAGCAAAAAATTATAGAGAGGGTGCTGGAGCAACTCCCAGACATAAGATGTGTCCTGGTTGAAGATCGAAAACATGGCCACCTCAACCCAATCTGGCAGGATGTTTCTATGTTAATCCATTTATGCAGCAATGAAGCCAGTGGCTGATTTCACGGATGTCCTCTCAGGAGAAAAATATGTCCCTGTGTAGTCAGTAAAGCCTGTGTTGGAACTTCTTAAAGGCAAACTTTTATCACCAGACCCCAATGACACTGCATCGACAGCAAACATAAAGGAAAACATGTGCAGGGTATTGACAGATAAATACAGCCCATCTGAAATCCAAAACCTCCTGACAAAGGCCACTATCTTGGATCCAAGGTATTGTGGTACCATGGAGGATGCAGAGGTTTTGGATGATGTCAAATAAAAGCTCTTGCAAGAGCTGCTAGACAGGAAAGAGGAAGAATGAAGTGGAGAACTTTCCAGTGGTGAGAGCTGTGGTAAACCTGCAGGGGGAAATTAAGGAACCTGAACCGCCAGCACCCAAGAAGAAGAGGCTTAGTGACCTTTTCCAGAACAGAAGAACCAAAGTCACAAGTCACCAGACTCCAGGCTGGGTCGGTTCCAAAAAGAGTGCAGGCTGATGCAGAGCTGACCAAGTTCCTCCAGGAAGGAGCGTTTGATGCATCATCTGATCCCTTGATGAGGTGGCATGATAATCATAGAATATTTCCTCTAATAGTGAAGTTAGCACAAAAATACATGAGCACTAGCTCAGAGAGAATGTTCAGCACAGCTGGTAAGATTGTTACACCAGAGAGATCCTGCCTTAAGCCCCACAAGGTAAACATGTTGGTGTTCCTTGCTCTGAATCTGCCTAACAATTAAAAAAAAAAAAATCATATGGACAACTGACTGTTGTATTAAGCAGAAATTGTGTTTTTCTGCAATTTGTGCACCCCACTTTACTGAGAAAAGAAGTTCAGGGAAGAATCTGTAGATGGAAAATCTCCACACAACACAAGGGCCTTTTTGTTATGTACAGAGACACTTTAAAAGTCTAAACTGACTTTATGTCAAACATGTTACTTTGTTATGTTCTACTTATTGTTAGTTCACAATGTTTTGGTTAGCAAAGGTTTATTAATTATTTATTTTCTATTCTATTTTTTTTGACATTCCAATTCCAATTACATTCCTACATTTTCTTAAGAATTAAAAGTTCTTTGTTCTTTGAAAGGGTGTACTTGCATTATTATGCTATTATATTATCATTATATAATCAGTGGCATAAAATGGTCTTGATGACAATATGACAATAATATAGTTTATCGCAATTATTTCTGGGACAATATATAGCCCAACAAAAAGTAGTTATCGTGACAGGCCAAGCTGTAAGACTTCTTTGCCTTATTGGACTTGTTACAAAGCCCTTTCATGAGACAAGTTACCTTATCTGATTCCATACAAAACAAAATCTCTCTCCACGCATTTGCTGTGGCCTCATTCTCTTTGTGAAGTTTGTGTTGAGCATTATATAAAAAGTGTACTTTTTGACAACCAAGTTATACATTTTTAACATTAAGATGCTCAAAATGAGCCGGTAAGCACCGGTACGCCATTCTGGCAATGATGCAAAAGGTACGTCTCAGTGCTTGCAGATACTGTGTTCCTGCATATTGGCGGCCCTTAAGAGGTGCGGGTATGATGTCCTGGTCCCACGAAATGCTCAGATGGCGAAATGTCCACAGTTCCCACTTCCAGCATTGGTTAAAGGTGCAGTTGAAAGTTGTTATTAATGACACCTGTGGCTGTTAAGTGAACTGTTGCCAGCTACCTGTTGCTCATGCTTGCGCTCGTGCACACAATCCATAAGGAAGCAAGCGAGCGAGCATCCTAATCAATGACGTATCATACAAAGAGGCTGAATGTGATTCACCAGCATCATGCTGACAGATAAAATTGCACAGTTATGATTGTTTTACTACAAACTATGAAACTAAACTAAAACTACTTATCAGCTAACATAGCATACTGATACACACATACAGCTACATACTACCGAACTATACTAGACAGTTTACTGTTGCACTGCACTGTTATGTTGCACTATTGTATGTTTTGTATGTCATATGTTGAACTACAATCAAGAAACCAGCATATTTGCTTAAATTGACTTTCAGTATAAAGAGAAGATCGTTGAAATTATTTGAAAGTTACGAAGCAAGGTAGCTTGCAATTCGTCAGCATTAGCAGGCAAGATCAAGTTAGCTAAAATTACACAGATCAATACTTATGACACTATATTTCACATGCTTTGCATTTATGTAAGCTTTCCTGTCCAATAAGAAGAATGCCAGTTCAGGATCGTTTTGATCCCCAAAACCGAACGAAGGTCCCTCCAGGTATCAAAAGCCCTGCCGATGTTCACTCTAGTTTTCGCTCAACCACAATAATGTGCCCACTTAGCCAGACGGTATTCAGTAAATATTTTTTTTTGTTTGTTTGTTTTGGCTTGCTCTGAGTTTGTGTAGGAGTCGGTGTTGTGCTGGGAGCCGTCTAGTATAGTTCGGTAGTATGTAGCTGTATGTGTGTATCAGTATGCAATGTTAGCTGATAAGTAGTTTTAGTTAAGTCTCAAAGTTTGTAGTCTCTAAGATAACATTACCTAGTGTTTCAGACTGTCTGTTGAAACTGTTGAATAGCGGAAGAGAATTACTGAGGCAAGGCTCTCGGGAGCGCGCATAAACGTCACATCCTTTGGATTTTCCCGGCAAAACTGACCCACTCCCTTCACATGAAAATCAGTCTACATGCTTTAATAGGCAACCTAGGAAGTCCGGGAAGGGCTCATTTTTTAAGTTGCACTACAAGCCATTCAAACATTGGCAAAATTATTTTTTACATATTGCATCTATAAGATAATAACCTAGCTAGCAAGGTTTTCCTCATCTGCATGCTCAAATATAAATAATGAATGTCTTGTCCAAACCACACCCACGATTAGTTTTAACCAATCATCTATGCTCTTTAGCAAGCTGAGTTCTCCTGCGTCAAGCATTTCAGGGATATGTATGAACAGGAGAAATAACACAAAACAAATACCTTAGCAGAATAAAAACTTCAATGCATTTTGTCATAATTTTTAGGCAAACTAAAAGAAGCCTGTTTGCCCAGTAAGTATAAATTAGCATTTAGTGAGTGAGTGTCCTCTTACATACCTTTACTGTGTTATTGGTGATATGCTGTAGGTTCCAGGTTAATATGGGTCTGTATGAGCCGTGTATTATAACAATCATTCAAACCCCAATCATGGCCCTGATAACCTTCTTTTGCTCATCAATTGTCCACTCCCCACCTCCCTTAATATTTTCTTGCAGGGCACTGAGCCCACCGAGCATTCACCTATAAACATCACTTCCTGTCTCATGTGTATGGCACAATCATAATTGAGGCATATGAGGGGATTGATTTGCTCAGCACAGAGAGCAAATTTGAGCGAAGGACACAGAATAGAAATTCATTAACCCAAGCTTGGTCAGTCAATAATGGGTTCTCAATTTCCTCTCCAATGGTTGATATGAAAGGCCAAAGTAATGTCCCTCTAGACCCCAGACGTGAACCAATCATGGCGTCCTACCTCCAATGAGACTCACTCAAGATAAGTATAATTTTATAAATAGTATCTGCAGTCTGTCTGAACAAAAGAGTCTTGACTGCATATGAATGCTTCAAAGCAGCCTGGCTTGGCTTGTAACTCAAAAGTATCTAGCTGCCGCCTTTTCAATTTGCCCAGATTTAGGGGGCAGGTACTCTCAGTTCTCAGAGAAGGCGTAAATATTTAAAATCCCATCACCCTTCCTCTGAGCAAGACATGGCCTGAGTCAAAGGTGTGAGACACCGCAGTCACATGACTGCATTAAGGTCTAAATGAGTTGTGTTTTGCTTTACCTCTCCAGAAGTGCTATATAGAGAGGAAGTGATTGAAAGATTATTGGATTAACTGCACAAGAGTCAACACTGTACATCAAATTAACAGAGCTTAATGTATTTTAGCCTTCGTGTTTACACTGTGTGAAATTGGTATTTGGGTATGCCAACATCATACACATGTATATTTATTATATGGTAATATAAACATTTATTTAGCAATAAAAGTCCAAAGTGTTCTACAGTGAGTTTTAATGACCCATCTTGTGTCCCAACAATAAGCGCAGCCAAGGATGTAACTACATTCAGGATTGGAGGACCAATGTATAAATAAATAAAAAACAATCACTGAAAAACCCATATTGACTCAATATTAATACGAATGTTGGGGGTAGTGTGACCCAATTTCAATACATGCATACATACACACACATATACAGTACTGTATGTGAAATGTATCATTTTATTTTATATTACATTTTAACCAATAACCGGGAAATAATTTGTCATAAAATCATGCATGTGGGTAGTTGTCACATCAACCCTTAACAAAACATGTTTGTTTTTTTATTTTTTTATTTATTTTATTTGTTTTTATTTGCCAGACTATTGACGACATGTAGCGTAATGCAACTGAAAAGTGAAAAAGATACTGGGCAAACTGGGAAAGGGGCATCTTGACATTTATTCTTAAGTATGACTTCATGCGCTATATTTTGCTTTTCATCAATTTAATCACACTTCAGCTTTTTAAAAATGTAAAAAAAAAAAATCTAATTATTTCAAATTATATGATGTCATGAAATTGCATTATTAAAAAAGTACAAGCTGTTGTCACTGTTTAAAATGTCCTATATATTTTTAACACAAAATATTTTCAAGGTCAGAACCAAATAATTAAAATAGAATTCCAATTATAAAATTTAAGTGCTAATAAATAAAAATGACTATGTAAAAAAAAAAAACACAAATTAGGTCTGTGGGACAGGGCTTTTCACAGGCTTTTACCAAACCTCTACATAGATGCTGCAAGATCCTATTTGTTAAATTCTTCTATAATTACAGTGTTTGCTGAAGTTAAAATATTTCATAATGTATGATTGTCTTTAAAATATCTACACATTTATAAATGTATAACACATTTTGTTACATGTTTGTTTATATATAAATTGTGCGATTTGCAAGTATTTATGTTGATATGCTGTAACGTCACGCCAGCAGAGGGAGCCCTCTCCCGAGTACTGACTGTGTGCCGCTCCCTCTGCTTCATTGTTTACTTACTGTGTTAATGATATTTAAGCATGGCCTGTCTAACAGGCCATCGCGAAGTATTGCCAGTTTACCTGCCTTACCAAGCATTATTTCCATTGCCATTGTCTTGCTGTTTTGTGTATGACCTTTTGCCTGCCTTTACCACTCTTGCTTGTTTTTGGAATTACCCCTTTGCTTTGTTGCCACGGATTTGACTGCTACATTGTATTGAACCACTGCCTGCTTTAACGATTAACGATATCTGCCTGCCGATTCAAACCTGTTTGCTGTAGATTTTTAATAAACATCTGCACATGGATTCTGCCTCAGCGTCCGCATCATTACAGAATACTTCGCGACCGATGACTCCAGCAGAAGTTTCTAATCTACAGAAGGCATTCGCTTACCAAAATGACATTCTCAAGGAGTATCAAGAACAGCTGAGTAAACTACAGGCTACTAACGCCTATCTCACTCAATACCTCCATTCATTGCCGCCACCCATGCCTAAGAAGGTAAGCTTTGCTTTTCCTGATAAATTTGACGGCTCTGCAGAGCATTGTAAAGGATTTCTACGACAGGTAGAAATCTTTTTCAAACATCAAAAGGATGATTTCGAGTCAGATGAGAAAAGATGCGCTTTTCTAATGACTCTTCTGACTGGAAAAGCTATTGATTGGGCCGCAACTGTCTGGGAGACTGACCGTTTGATTCAAACTTCGTCTGCGTATTTCATCCAACAGATTAGAGAAGTATTTGAATACCCAGCAGGGGGTATGGATATCTCTACTCAACTCGTGCAACTAAATCAAGGTCGACGATCCGCCGCTGAATACGCTATTGAGTTCAGGACGATCGCAGCTCAGAGTGGCTGGAATGACGTTGCACTCAAGGCCATTTTCCAACGAAGTTTGAATATTGAGTTACAGGCAGAACTCGCTTGCAAGGGTGAAAATTGTTCTTTCTCAGAGTTTGTGACTCTCGCTATCAAAATCGATAATCTTATGCGCAACTGCCCCGCTAAATCCAGGACACCTTCGATGAGAACCGCGGCAATTAATCCACCTGCTCAAATGTCTAAACCATTTATGTCCACTGCTCAACCTAGCCCTGAACCCATGCAGTTAGGAGTCACAAAACTCTCTAGGGAGGAGAAATCCCGACGCCTGACCAATAATTTATGTTTCTACTTTGGAAATCCAGGCCACGTTAATGCTGTGTGTCCCCTCAAAACCCAGAAAGCTACCAAATCTACTAGCCGGGTGAGTGTTGACCATCTCCCTCCTCTGTCAACCAAGTTTTTCACTATCAAAGTCAAGATCACTTCTAAAAATAACTCCGCTGATTTCACAGCACTGGTCGACTCCGGTTCAGCACTTAATTTGATTCATCAAGACATTGTCAGAAAATTCAACATCCCCACACAACCTTGTGATCCACCTCTCAAAATCAATGCCATTGACAATAAGCCTATTGGAGAAGGCATTAACCAACAAACCTTGCCCGTAAGACTTCAAGTTGGTCTTTTTCATTCAGAAATCGTCTCTTTCTATGTGATTGATTCCCCCTGCCACGAAATCATCCTAGGACACCCGTGGTTATCAGTTCACGATCCAGTCATTTCTTGGCGGCACGGTGAGATTACTCAATGGTCATCCTTTTGCAATACACACTGTATAAATACCTCTATAACCAAGTCATGTTTAACCACGAGCATTGAAAGTCCAGATTCTAAGCCAGTCGTTATTCCGTCATGTTACCATGAATACCAAGAAGTTTTCAGTAAGACCAAAGCTACACTTCTCCCACCACATCGTTCCTGGGACTGTACCATTGACCTCCTGCCGAATGCCATGCCCCCCAAAAGTAAGATTTACCCCCTTTCACACCCAGAAACGCAGGCCATGGAAGAATACATAGAAGAGGCGCTCAGTTCTGGTTTCATTCGCCCCTCCACTTCTCCAGCAGCTGCAGGCTTCTTCTTTGTTGAAAAGAAAGATGGAGGACTTCGGCCATGTATTGATTACAGAGGTTTGAACAACGTCACGGTCAAATTTAGTTATCCTTTACCTTTAGTACCTTCAGCTCTTGAACAACTCCGTGAAGCAACCATATACACCAAGCTAGACCTCAGGAGCGCATACAACCTTGTCAGAATTAAAGAAGGGTACGAGTGGAAAACGGCTTTTTTGACCTCTAGAGGGCACTATGAATACCAGGTCATGCCATACGGACTAGCCAACGCACCAGCAGTCTTTCAGTCATTCATCAATGAAATCTTCCGGGACATCCTAAACAAATACGTAATTGCTTACATCGATGATATCCTCATTTATTCAAAGTCTGAATCAGAACATCAAGATCATGTCAAGTCAGTACTCTCCAGACTACTTGCAAACCAACTTTATGTAAAGGCAGAGAAATGCGAGTTCCATGTCAAACAAACTTCGTTCTTGGGGTACAACATCAGCCATCAGGGTGTAGAAATGGATAACTCCAAAGTTACAGCAGTCACTGAATGGCCCCAACCGACCACAGTCAAGGAACTACAGCGCTTTCTTGGATTTGCCAACTTCTACCGACGCTTCATCCGCAATTATAGCACTATTGCTGCCCCCTTAACATCTCTGCTGAAGGGTAAACCTTCAAAATTAAAGTGGACTGAAAATGCCACACAAGCCTTCTCTAAACTTAAGTACAGTTTCACAACAGCACCCATCCTCAAGCATCCAGATCCCAGTTTACCGTTTGTCGTAGAAGTTGATGCCTCGGACAATGGAATTGGAGCAGTACTCTCCCAACGCCATGGACAACCAGGCAAGCTATATCCCTGTGCTTATTTCTCAAGGAAACTCACGGACGCAGAACGCAATTATGATGTCGGTAATAAAGAACTTTTGTCCATGAAAGCTGCGATCGAAGAATGGAGACACTGGTTGGAGGGTTCTACCCATCCATTCCTGATAATTACCGATCACAAAAACTTAGAGTACGTCAGAAGTGCTAAAAGACTAAACCCACGGCAGGCACGTTGGTCTCTATTCTTCACCAGATTCCAGTTCACTGTAACATACAGACCAGGAAGTAAAAACAGCAAGGCAGATGCCCTATCCAGACTACATAGCCATCCCCAGACAGAATCCATGCCTGAACCAATTCTACCACCCTCAATAATCATAGCACCTGTTACGTGGGATCTGATGGAGGAAATTCAACGGGGGCAACAGAATGAACCCACACCACCAAATTGTCCTCCTAATAAACAATATGTTCCGGTGAACCTTCGTGCTAGAGTCATACAATGGGTCCATACTTCACTCAGCTCAGGTCATCCAGGCATCTCACGAACACTCAACCTCACACAAAATTCATTTTGGTGGCCATCAATAGTTAAGGATGTAACCAATTTTGTCAAGTCCTGCTCAATCTGTGCCCAGTCTAAAACACCTAAACATTTACCCTCTGGTCTGCTACAGCCTCTGCCCATCCCTCAACGACCTTGGTCTCATCTATCCATTGATTTTGTCACAGATTTACCTCCGTCAACCGGATTCACGACAATCTTAGTTATAATAGATCGTTTTCTAAATCCTGCCGTTTAGTACCCTTGAAGGGCCTCCCCACAGCCATGGAAACGGCTCTAGCACTCTTTCAACATGTCTTCAGAGTCTTTGGCATTCCTGAGGATATTGTTTCGGATAGAGGAGCTCAGTTCACATCTCAAGTCTGGAGAGCCTTCTGCAAGCAGCTGGACATCAACATCAGCCTGACCTCTGGATATCACCCTCAGTCCAACGGTCAAGTGGAGAGGCTGAATCAGGAAATTGGCCGGTATCTTCGGTCCTACTGTAGTCATGAACAGCATCGCTGGGCAGAGTTTCTACCATGGGCGGAATACGCCCAAAACTCCTTGAAACACTCCTCCACTGGTGTCACCCCTTTTCAATGCGTGCTTGGTTATCAACCCCCTATGTTCCCGTGGTCAGGTGAACCTTCTACTGTACCCGCAATCGATGACTGGATTCGTCGTAGTGAGAGGGTGTGGAACTCCTCTCATGTACACCTGCAAAGAGCTGTCAGGAATCAGGAAGTTCAAGCTAATAGACGACGTCGTCCACACCCTCCCTACCAAATTGGACAAAGGGTCTGGCTCTCCACACGGGATCTCAAGTTGCGGCCACCAAGCAGGAAACTAAGTCCAAGGTACGTAGGCCCGTTCAAAATTCTAAGACAGATTAACGAAGTCACGTATCAATTGGAGCTTCCTATTAATTATCGTGTTTCTCCTTCCTTCCATGTTTCCCTCCTCAAACCGGTCCACCTGGGTGCTGACCCCAACACTGAGAGTCAGGAACCACCTCCACCGCTGGACATTGATGGGTCCCCTGCTTACGCGGTTAGGGAGTTGTTGGACTCGAGAAGGAGAGGTAGTCAGCTCCAGTATTTGGTGGACTGGGAGGGGTACGGCCCTGAGGAGAGGTCTTGGGTAGCCGCCCATGATATCTTGGACCCGACTCTTATCAGGGACTTCCATCGAGCCAAACCCAATCGTCCAGCACCGCGGCCATGGGGACGCCCTCGTCGAGCGCCAGGAGTCGCTCCTGGGGGGGGGGATTCTGTAACGTCACGCCAGCAGAGGGAGCCCTCTCCCGAGTACTGACTGTGTGCCGCTCCCTCTGCTTCATTGTTTACTTCCTGTGTTAATGATATTTAAGCATGGCCTGTCTAACAGGCCATCGCGAAGTATTGCCAGTTTACCTGCCTTACCGAGCGTTATTTCCATTGCCATTGTCTTGCTGTTTTGTGTATGACCTTTTGCCTGCCTTTACCACTCTTGCTTGTTTTTGGAATTACCCCTTTGCTTTGTTGCCACGGATTTGACTGCTACATTGTATTGAACCACTGCCTGCTTTAACGATTAACGATATCTGCCTGCCGATTCAAACCTGTTTGCTGTAGATTTTTAATAAACATCTGCACATGGATTCTGCCTCAGCATCCGCATCATTACATATGCATAACAAGTGGCAAAATGGTACCTACAGTATTTTTTTAAGAATAAATATTTAGGTTGAGTGCGCATTAATGAGAGAGGAGTTGCATGGTTGTTTTTAATGCATCTATGTGTGATTGTAATTAATGTTTAGTTTTACTTTTTGATCAACAAATTACTGTAAAGTAATTACAAAGTATATTAAAAGAGATATTGTGTAATGAAAATGTAGTGTGTCGTTCTAATCTTTGGACACACATTATATAGAATGGGTCAAACCACTACACAACTCAATCACTGATGAGTGAAATCTGAAAAGTTACTAACCAGTGGCTAATAACTTTTAGTAAATAAATGTTTAGTTCCCCGTCTGTCTGTGACTTCGATATCGTTTCGATGAAGCGACACCAAGGGTCTCTCTTGAGCGCCAAATATGCCTCTGATCTATGAAAAAAGGCCAATGAGAGTTGGCAAACAGTATATGTATACCCCGACCCCAGACATACGGGTATAAAGGCGAAGGAAATACGCTCGTTCATTCAGTAATTTTTTTCGGAGCCGATGGTCGTGTATGCAGCCAGCTGCGAGTGACACACCAGATATCCTGCTTCTATCCTCTGACGAAAAAAACGAAAAAGAGTTTTCCCTTATAAAGAGCAATTTTCTCTGTAAAGAGTTTAATTCTCTAAAAGAGCATTACACAGCGGCGTTGAACATCCTTTTCAGGACGCGTCTTTTTAAAGATGCCATTCCACCCCTGTGCAGTTCCTGGATTCGGTAGAGTGCTCTCCGCTTCAGACTGCCACAGGCGTTGTCTCGTGTGTCTGGGCACCGATCACACAGAGGCAGCGTTTGTGGATGGTTCATGCTCTCACTGCGTAAGCATGACCATGGCAACATTGCGGTCGCGGCTTGCTTTCAATAGAAAGCACACCACTCCAGCCGCCCACCATGTCACTCCTTCTTCCCACAGGATTGAGGATGATGCGGCTGGCGATGGAGGCGATTTGGGGAGGGCAGCGGGTGCAGCTCCGCCAGGTACGCCCCCTCGGACCACCCGCCCCCTGACACGCTCGTTGAACCCGTCTGTGCTTGAGGCAACGGCGACTCACCTCCGGGCTGGTCTGCCTATCCTCTGGAGCTCGAGGTGGATGAGCTCGCTGCTCCATTGGAGAGCGCGGCATCTGACGCTGACGCCTCCCCTGGGCTGCCGCCTTCGGGCCAGCACGGCCAGGTTGAGGCTGATGCGCAGATGTCCGACATGCTTGCCCGGGCTGCCGTCAGTGTGGGGTTGGATTGGATCCCTCCGTCCTCCCCACACCGTCACGGTTGGATGACTGGTTCCTGGAGTCTGGGTGCCGCTCACAGCCTCGCCCCCCCCCCCGGTCCCATTTTTCCCGGAGGTGCATGACGAGCTGACGTCTTCGTGGGGAGCCACGCTTTCCATTCGTCAAAAGCACTGCTCGTCCACTCTTGTTACCCTCGACGGTGGAGCGGCCCACGGGTATACGGCGATTCCCCAGGTGGATAGGGCTGTTGCGCTCCATTTATGTCCTGGAAACCCTACCACCTGGTGCGGGTGCCCTATACTCCCTTCCAAGGCCTGTAGGACAACATCCTCATTGAACACCAAAGCCTACAGCGCCACGGGACAGGCCGCTTACACCTTGCATGCCATGGCCATCCTACAAGTCCACCAGGCCAAGGCGCTCAGGGATCTGCACGAGGGTAGCCCTGACCCCAATGTGCTGCTGGAACTGCGCTCAGCGACCGACCTCGCCCTCAGAGCCACGAAGGTCACCGCGCAGGCACTCGGGCAGGTGATGGCCACCCTTGTGGTCCAGGAACGTCATCTGTGGCTCAACCTGGAGAAGATGCGTGAGGCCTCCCAGTTTGGCCTCTTTGGCGACACCGTCGAGTACTTCGCCCAGCAGTTCTCCACGGTGAAAAAGCAGACGGAGGCCATCTCACACATCCTGCCCCGCCGCAAACCTGCCGCCACGGGCACTGCCCCGTCTGCTCGCCGAGGGCGTCCCCCTGCGGCTAAGAAACCTGCTCCGCCTCAACCCGGGCCCAGCTCTCAGCCCCTGCGTCGAGCACACCGCAGGAAGCAGACGCCCCCCCGTCTCTCGGACCCCCTCGAGAACCCATAAGGCTCCCAGGTGCTCCTGAGATGGACGACCCAGCGATCGAGATGTTAGCTCCAGAGGAGGGTCACCTGGCACGCAAATGCCGTTCTCACGGCACTCTGCCGCCAGATCTCAACAGTCCCGGCTCCCTGGACATGGACCACCCGTCTCCAGCCCCATGACTGTTCCCCGGCCGGCCGGTTCAGACGAGTTTAGAGGACGCCTACCCTGGACCTCCTCGTCAGTCGCCAACCCGCCCCCTGCCGGGTGTGCAGAGCAAGGTAAGTGCTTTGAGTCTTTTCTCAGCACCCCAGCCTCGGGCCTACCTGTCACCTCCCGACACAGCCCTACCTGCTCCGCCCCGCTTCGAAGCTCCACCGGGTACGTCAAAAATAATCGTCTTTTTGGAGCCCCTAGCGCAGAGGTTGGAAGCGTGGCTTTTACTTCCCAACCCATCTCGCTGGCTGGCCCGGACCATCTGACTCGGTTACGCAATTCAGTTTGCCTGGCCCCCGCCCCCCTTCATGGGCGTCCGCTTTTCCGCAGTACATGGCGAACATGCCCAGTCCCTGCGCGTGGAAATTGCTACTCTTTTGCACAAAGACGCGATAGAGCCTGTCCCTCCAACCGAGATGAAGAAGGGTTTCTACAGCCCTTACTTTATCGTACCCAAGAAAGGCGGTGGCTTATGACCAATCTTGGACCTGCGAGTTCTCAACCAAGCGTTGCACAAACTCCCATTCAAAATGCTCACGCAGAGACACATCTTAACCTGCGTCCGGCATCTAGATTGGTTCGCAGCGGTAGACTTGAAGGATGCGTACTTCCATGTCTCCATTCTGCCTCGACACCGCCCCTTCCTGCAGTTTGCATTTGATGGCCAGGCGTATCCGTACAAAGTCCTCCCCTTCGGCTTGTCTCTGTCCCCTCGAGTCTTCACGAAGGTCGCAGAGGCAGCTCTTGCCCCACTCCGAGAAGCCGGCATCCACATACTCAATTACCTCGACGACTGGCTTATTCTGGCCCACTCGCGAGAGTCACTATGCGCTCACAGAGACCAGGTGCTCAGGCACCTCAGCCGTTTGGGGTTTCAGGTCAACTGGGAAAAGAGCAAGCTTACTCCAGTCCAGAGCATCTCTTTTCTCGGTATGGAGTTAGACTCGGTCTCAATGTCAGCATGCCTCACCAACGAGCATGCCCAGTCAGTGTTGAGGTACCTCGCCACCTTCAGGCAGGGCACAACGGTCCCCTTAAAACTTTTCCAGAGGCTCCTGGGGCATATGGCATCCTCCGCGGCGGCGCATGTCACGACTCGCCTGTCGTCTCCTCCTTTTGGACTCAAGTCGCTGCACGCCACTCACATCCCCGGCAACCTCAATGTGATAGTGGACGCGCTGTCATGACAACACTTGCCTGGTGGAGAGTGGAGGCTTCACCCACACTCGGTTCAGCTGATCTGGGAACAGTTCGGCAAGGCCCAGGTAGACCTGTTTGCCTCCCAAGAGACCTCCCACTGCCCGCTCTGGTATGCCCGCTCAGAGGCTCCCCTCGGGGCAGATGCACTGGGACACAGCTGGCCAGTGGGGCTGCGCAAGTACGCATTTCCCCCAGTGAGCCTTCTTGCACAGGTGCTATACAAGTTCAGGAAGGATGAGGAAAAAGTCACTCTTGTGGCTCCTTACTGGCTCACCCGGGCCTGGTTCTCGGACCTTGTACTCCTCGTGACAGCCCCTCCCTGGCGAATTCCCCCGAGGAAGGACCTTCTTTCTCAGGGACGGGGCACGCTCTGACATCCGCACCCAGACCTTTGGAACCTCCACGTCTGGCCCCTGGACGGGACGCGGAAGATCTAGCTGGTCTACCACCCACGGTCGTAGCCATGATTAACCAAGCCAGAGCCCCTTCTACCAGGCAACTCTACGCTCTGAAATGGCGTCTGTTCATAAATTGGTGTTCTTCCCGGGCAGAAGACCCACAGAGGTGCGCAGTTAGGTCAGTGCTCCTATTCCTACAGGAGAGGTTGGAGGGGAGGCTGTCCCCTTCCACCTTGAAGGTGTATGTTGCCGCTATCGCAGCTCACCGCGACCCAGTAGACAGCAAGTCTCTGGTTAAGCACGACTTAATCGTCAGGTTCCTAAGAGGTGCCCGGAGGTTAAATCCCTCCCGGCCAAACCTGTTCCCCTCCTGGGATCTCTCGGTGGTCCTCGCCGGTCTTCAGAGTTCCCCCTTCGAGCCGCTAGAATCAGCTGGACTCAGGGCCCTCTCCCTAAAGACAGCCCTGCTGATCGCGCTCGCCTCCATCAAGAGGGTCGGGGACCTGCAAGCATTCTTTATTAACAACGCTTGCCTGGACTTCGGTGTGTCACTATGTCACAGACACTAAGACCCCGACCGGGCTATGTGCCCAACGTTCCTACCACGCCCTTCTGAGATCAGGTAGTGAACCTGCAAGCGCTGCCCCGGGAGGAGGCAGACCCAGCCCCCTCACTGCTGTGTCCGGTATGTGCCTTGCGTGCCTACCTGGAACGCATTCAGAGCTTCAGGCGCTCTGAGCAGCTCTTTGTCTGCTTCAGGGGGACAGCAGAAAGGGAATGCTGGGACGCCATTCTTTTGGCCTATCACATCCAGGCCGTGCCACCCCCCTGCGGGTTCGAGGCCACTCTACCAGGAGTGTGGCATCCTCATGGGCACTGGCTAGGGGCACCTCCCTAGCAGACATTTGTAGAGCTGCGGGCTGTGCAACACCTAACACATTTGCAAGATTTTACAATCTCAGGGTTGTGTAAGTCTCGTCCCGTGTTTTCTCAGGATAGAGCCTGTAGAACTCGGTACACGTCGACGGCCTGACTGGGTGAATCGCTTGTGTCCAGCGCCCTTTACCTCTGCCGAAATAAAACAGTGCGCCTTCTTTCCCAGTAGACCCTTTAGGCCCCTGGTTGATTCCTCCCTAGCCCTCTTGGGTCCGCAGTTCAGCGGAGGAACTTGCCGACCCAGTCCACTACAGGTACCCCAGGCTACCCCTACTGGAAAAGGTGCTCCACAGGTCAGGCCTCCTACACGGACTCCTCCAGTGTGTACTTCCGCGGTACTGTCACCTTACGAGCTGACCCGCGTCTCCCTTAGGCAGTCCTTCGCTGCCCTCCGGTCGCCGTGTTGTAGCAACTCCCCCCTCTTCTAGGCTAGATCTACCACCGCGCCATTCTTTCCCACATGTGACCGAAGACCCCATGTGATGTATCTTCGCCACCTTTACCTCCCCTTTTGGGCAGGTGTGGCCTCCACAGGGTCTTTTCCCCCTGAAAGAATAGGATCCCACGATGCGGTAAGGGCCCTGGCTGCTCTTGCTCTATGCCGAGAAACATAGAGAGAAAAGAGGCCCAGCCAGGCTTGGCCCGTTCCCTAGTTGGAAGCGTCGCCTTGTTCCCCCCTAGGGTAACCAAAAGGACGCCGACGACTTTTTTGGGGCATTGGGGAAGGGTATGTGCAGTCTGAAACACAGTTAGTCGCTTGTGCACGTGAAATACCTGCCCACTCCTGTGTCAGCAGTACATGTACACGGCTCAGCGCATGGCGTGATATGAAGTGGACCCCTAGTGTCGCTTCTTTGACACGACATCGAAGTGAGTGACAGATGTGGAACGTCTCTGTTACTTATGTAACCTCCGTTCCCTGATGGAAGGAACGAGACGTTGTGTCTTCCTGGCCACATCGCTGAGCCGAGCCGCTGAGGTGGCCGGACACTCCTGGCTCCACAGAAAAATCCTGAATGAACGAGCGTATTTCCCTCGCCTTTATACCCGTATGTCCGGGGGCGGGGTATGCAAATACTGTTCGCCAACTCTCATTGGCATTTTTTCATAGATCAGAGGCATATTTGGCGCTCAAGAGAGACCCCTAGTGTCGCTTCTTCGACACAACGTCACGTTCTCTCCATCAGGAAACGGAGGTTACATACATAATCGAGACGTTGCGTAGTGTGACATTTGTTCGCATATGCAATTGTTTTACTTGCAGTGTTGAGGACTATGTATTTCCTACATTTTACAAGGTCATTTATAATCTTTAAAATTATTTAACTTTAAATCCATTTTTGACTGGTAATCCAAATTTCGCCCTTAATGTCTGCAAAAGTAGCCAAACATATTTTCATTAAATTTAAATGACCATCCATAGGGCCCTTGAACTTTACCCCTACCCCTACCTACCAACACTTTCCCATTGACCGCGCTATTTGAGGTGTTAGCGGATAAAGTGCAGTCTCTGCAAAGGGTGTGTGATAAGATGAGAAGCTCTGGCAAAGCTGAGGAGAGCTGAAGAGGTCAGGCTTTATTCTGACATGCACTATATCAAACCACTGAGAATTGAGGCCAAACAGAGCTGTCAAGTTTAGTGTGTATAGGTGAGATACATGTTTTATAAAGAGACTACATTAGATTAGATCTATTTTTAATCTCAACTGTTTGTTCGTTTTTTGTTTCTCTTTTTGTAAATTTGCCTTTTTTAATACCAAAAATTAAGGATTTCACAACACGAAAATTTCAGTAGCTAGCGATAGCAATCTCAACACCAATTTCGATACCAAAGAAAAATCGAATATGCTATTGAACAATTTCCTTTTTTTAAACAACCCTGATGTTGTTTAATTGCTATATAAATAAAATTTACTTGACTTGGTATCCCAACCATAAATGCTACGAAGCAGTTGCACAGACCTAATAAATAAGCAAAACGCTGATCTCCCTGAGTGCCCATAACAAATGACACAAGTATTTGTCCATGGTCTCTGCTAATACATGAAACTGGAATTGTGTAGCTAATGTGTCAGGAATGTGAGGGAATGAGAGAGGAGCTAATGGCATCTGCTTATTTAGCAACAGCCAGAGATTGCGTTATTCAGACCAAACTGTTGGAGCGGAGAGGAGAAAGAGTAGAAAGGCACAAACAGAGCTGGTGAAGAGCCCAAAGGAGATCTCTATGCCCATAAAGCAGAGACGGGCCGATTGTCTGCGATGCATTGCCCTAAGATAACACTGGCTGTCAGTCACACTGATTAATGGGAAGTGGAGGGAGGTGTGTGTTTGTACAGAGCGGAATTCATAGAGAGCAATCGAAAGCAAAAATGAATACTTGACTCTGGCAGAGTAATGGGAAGGTGTAGATTGAAATGCAAGGATGAAGAGTCACAGGAAATCTTGGAAGTTCAAAAAATTTTGAGAGGAAAAGCAAAGAATGCACTCATAAGGAGATTAAAGACTTGATGCTTTTTAAAGATGCAGTTAAATGATGCAGTTTGATGAAGTTTTGTTGTTTTAGTCCATGTCTGTATGCTTTGATGCTGTCATATGACATAATTCTGCTAGAAGGTTAGAAAGCAATTCAATCACACTAAAATAATGTTAAAGCATACAATGATTATGTCTAGTGGCTATATTTTTGAAACAGTGTGTATTTTAATGTTTATTGACAGGTCCCATTCAGGGCTATCATAGTTTTGGATTTTTTTTATATTTAGTTTTAATGTTCTTAATTTGCCATTCCAGTTTACAGTAGTTTAGATTAGTTTTCGTTTTCTGTATTTTCTCATTTAAGTTTAGTTAAGTTTGTAGTTTTAGTATTTTTTATTTATTTTTTTGGCTTCCAAAGCTAAATCATTTACAGGTATCATTGCAATATGTTTAATATCATTATATATCTCAGCGCACTCTTGTGTTACCTCTGTCTAGTGGCATTTTCACATTTAATGAAGTTGGATTGTGAGTGTTATAATATACCATGTATTAAAAAGTAAAACTAAAATATTTTTTTATTTTAGTTACATTTTTTCCAGTCATGTCAGTTTTTCTGATTACTTTGGTTAAGGAATCATTTTTTTTTTTCATTTAGTTTTCATTTTAGCTATCATTAACAATAATAACAGTGGTCCAATTCACTTTCATAGTCAATGCCTAACTTTAACCAGGAGTTTTGCTTTTTTATTATTATTACACGTAAATAAGGAATGCATCTTTTTGTGGTAAACAACATTATGACACAAATGCTGTTGATTGATCTTAACTTTAATTGAACCTGGAATATTCCTTTAAGGCAGTATAAAGAAATACTAATTAATTATGGTCTAAAGCTGACATAATAATATCTGAGGTATTTGTATCGTGAACTTTAAACACAAAGATAAATGAAATGTCAACAGCATTATTGCAAGTTTTTAACTACGTTTGTTTGCTCAGATATTAATGTATCAAGGAAAGTGCGGTTTACTTTCAATTATTTTCTTATTCATTTTTAATTGTGTTTATTGCTGGTAAAGGTCAGGCTGGCTGTTTGTGTGCATTTCCCAACACAAGGAAAGGAAGTCTTGCTGATAAATCAGTGGCTCTCTTTAAAAATGCACAGGATCCACCACAGGAAGCCATGACCTGCCACTGCTAACCTATCAAACAACAAATATCAGGTAACAGCACCAGTCAAATTGCTGCTCTCCCACTGGCGCACTGGGCGGATGTGCTTGTCAGGATATAATGGACCTGAAGCATTTCAATGCATTTAGCAGTAATGTTAAGATATAAAAGCAAGAGGACTTTCAGATAGATGTACATGAACAGGCTATGTGACAAACATAAAGCTACTGAATGCAGTTACATACATTTCTCAGCAACAATTTGAAACTATTTGAACTACTTATATATTACATATCTATTTGGATACTTTCCCACTTAAAGATATATGAATGTGTTTGTATTAGATTACAGATGTTGTTTGTGGTTGTGACAAATACTGTCCAAATACTTGTTTTAATTTTGAGCAGTTTTTCTTTTGGTTTATTAATTAAAACCTAGCAAACTTCTTGTTGTGAAATGATTTGCTTGAAAAGTGGACCTGTTTCAAATACAGTATATGCCTCTTGGTTGGATATTGTTACCTCTAATGCAATGGCATTCATACATTTATAAGTGTGGCTTAAATGTCAACATGAAATGGCATTTGTTACACATTTTACCTCAATAATGCATTTCCGAAATGTGCATGAAACAAGTGAAACAGGGCATAAAAAACAAAGAGTAGAATGTTAATTAATTGTATTAATCTCAAATTGATTAGACTGTGACAAGTGGTCTCAATGTGACGTGGCTGAGTGGAAGAGCAAGTTTTCATGTTTTGATTAAAGAGTATGAAGACAAACTTTTGAGCAGTGGCACACATATCCCAAAATTTACCAAGGATACACATTAGCATTGACTGTGTTGAAAGGCACATCTAATTTTGAACAAAGAATGTCCTTACTATAATATAGTGATATACACTCAGTGTAACCGCTCTAACAACTGTATAAATCACAAGATCTGGGGCGGCTCAATGGCGATCAGGCATGTAATCACAGAAGCATTTATTAAATCTAACGAGACCTTCAGTCAGCAGCACTTTGAATGACTGAGTGTAAAAGGCAGAATCATACATTCACAGCAATCCTTTTTTTTTCAGACAGACCCACAGAGCCACGAAATTACACAGAATTTTTTTTATCTATATTGATCTGTGATCAATAACATTGTGTAATGATTTCTCCCAGAGACCTGGCCAGTGCGATAGTAGAAGTCAGAAGAACGGCACAAAAATGGACACCAAACAACACCAAAATGGAGATTTTAGATTTTTAATTATTCTAAAACAATAGCCAAATCAATAAATCTATAAGTTCAGGGTTATCTTCAAGCAGGCTCTGTCCAGTATCTACATGAACTTCACTGAAATGCTTTGAAACAACCACATGTGCATAAGTCTCTTAAACAAAAATAATGGTAAACTGATTTGACACAACTCTGTACTTCACTTATCTCAAAAAAAACCTTTGGTTTGCCTTCAGAACACTTGGAATATGATGGACGAGTCTCAAAGACCACTTTTATGATAATTTGGATCACTTTTTAAGTTCTAAATTGAGTCATTACACCATGTAACACATTGTTTTTATTTTTTATTTTTTTTGGTTCCTGGGTAGTGTGTTATTTCCTAATTGTTTATGCCTCAAAATGATAGAAAATAGCTATTATTCCCCACAAACTTTGCTTTTGCGACCAGGACAGTGATATTTTGAAATTCACCTATTTTCCAGATAGAGGCTGTGTCTCATCTGGAAGGCTGCATCCTCTGGAGGTCGCATTTCTCGGCCGCATACGTCATCGAGGCTGTCTCGTTTCAGAAAAGCAATTAGGACACTTTGTATGCAGCCTTCAAATGCAACCTTCTTTCATGGGAATTCAGAGGATTCATGAGGTGTATTCTTCATGGGCACTCACAATCCACAATTCTTTGCTTCAACGGAAATGTTTAAAAAAAATAACAACATCAATTTTCCCATAAATTTGATGTTCAAACGCAAGTAATGATAATTCCCAAGTTGAAGTACTACAGTAGATGGGTGCAGAGTATATAATATGTATAATTATATGAATATATAATTAAAATATAGTATTAGACTAAAAGTACACCTATAAAATCTATTTTATTTTCTCTTTCCCTCTTTATAACTCCAATGTCATAGCAACAATGTTACATTCCGTTTCCGTTTGTCCTATGAATGCCGTCTCGTTTAAATGAGATTTGTTTAAAGGAGGATGCTCGTTATGCTGCAGCCTTCAAAGGACCTACCTAGCATGCAGCCTTCGAAACGAGACACAGCCAGATTCAGTGATGAGCAAAATTGGAGTAACTTCTAGAATTTTCTAAAACTTTCCAGTAATATAAATAGTAGTATAAATACAGGGGCCTAAGCCCACCAGTTTAGTTCCATCTGCCTAAGTGGATACATATCTGCATTTTTCTGAGATGGCATCAAGAGGCTGCAAGCATCCAGCAGACACATTTAGCTATTTATGCAGTCAATTTATCAAGACAAGCGCGAAAAGTACTCCGTGGAAGCATCTGCTAAGATGTGTGAGGACTACAAGGCATATTTCAGCATGTATGTCTGGGATCAAGACAAACACTGGACACCTCATTTCACCTGCAAGCACTGCAAAAAAACTCTGGAAGGTAAGATGGACATTTGTTGCTTGGAATGTTTTTACAATTTTCAATGTTATTGAAAAAAATATATCATATATGAAACATGTTGAGAGAATCACTTACACATTAGTCATGGGTGAAATAAATGCTTTTTTGTAGGATGGTACAGAGGGAAAAAGAGATACATGAAGTTCGCTATCCCATGAATTTTGTGAAAACCCACTGACCACTCAAGCAACTGCTACTTCTGCATGGTGGACCCTTCCAAACGGCAAGAATACACCTGCTATCATGTATCCGGACCTTCCTTCATCCATCACCACGGTGCCATACTGTCATGAGCTCCCCATACCCACTCCTCTGGAGAGAGAGCAGCCGTCTTTAGAAGAGTGCAGCAAGTCAGAGAGCAAGGAAGACATTGTAGATACAGATGACAATTTCAGAGGTGGAGCTGAGGAGAGAAACCCTACCCCAACCAAAAAGACCTCAACAACTTGATATTGGTTTCACCAAGTCCAATGCCAAGCTTTTGACATCTAGGCTCAAGCAGTGGAACTTGATGAAAGTGTGCAAGTCACAGATCAGAGGAAGCATCACCAACCTTTTTTTCCAGCTTCTTCACCATCAAGATGGGCTCTGCTTTTGCCACAATGTGACCAGTCTGTTCGAGGCAATCAGAATATCCTGTAACCAGAATGAGTGGCGCCTCTTCATTGACAGCTCACCCAGAAGCCTCAAAGCCATGCTGCTCCATAATGGTAACAAGTATCCGTCTCTTCCCCTGGCTCACTCTGTGCACCTCAAAGAGGATTACAACAGCATCAAGACCTTGCTGGATGCCTTAGTATGATGAGAACATTTGGGGGTTGATTTGTGAAAGTAATTTACAGTGTAATCGTACATGTCGAAAAATTACTCACTTCTAAATCTTTTGTAGTCATTTTTGTATTACTTTAGTATAAATACATGTTAATTTGGATTCATATGTTGTTTTTTTCTGACTTTGTGAACGAAAAAACACAAATTCACCCATTTTCTCATTGGAAATAGATCAATTTCAAAATATCATTATCACAAAAGCAAAGTTTGTGGGGAATAATAGCCACGTTCTATACTTTTGAGGCCTAAGCACTTAGAAAATAACACTTACTACCAAGGAACAAAAATTGTGTTACATAGTGCTTAGCTGCCATTGTACTGAAAAGACAGACCCAAATATTAATCAACGTTTTTCCTTTTGTGTTCTGCATAAGAAATTAGGGTTTAGAACTACATAAAATTGAGTAAATTATGACTTTTTTTTGGTGAACTACTTATTTAATTATCAAAGATTATTTTGGATGTTACATTAAAAATCCATCTGGTTCAAAAATCTATTTGAATGTTCAAGACACTTCTGGAAGATGTTTGTGGAGATTATTTGGGACAAAAGGTGGAAATGAAAACATGTCACAGACCAGATTCAAGCCAGCGTTTCCCACATGAGCCCTGCAGCTCAACATGTCTAGACCACATGTGTTCACGGCTAGGATAATGCCGACACTGCATTTTGACAGGTGAATTTGCTGTGAATTTGCTGTCTGCACGAGCTTTGTACATGTTGATGCCTGAAACCCGAAACATTCCGCTTTCATTTATTGTTGAAATATGATGTTGTTTTATGAAATATATGTTATAAAAGAGTTTGTAAAATAGGTCATGCTCACGGGCAAGGAAGAGGCGAGAAAGCGGAAGACATACAAATAATAGTTTTAATGAAAATCTCAAAAGACAAACACACAGGACGACGGACATGTCCGTAAGGATCTCTCTCTCCCACACCGCCCTCTGCGATGGGCCTTTATCCCTCTCTGTGGCTTGATTAGCCTAATACGGGACCGGGTGTGGTGGATCACGACCCGGCCCCGCCCTCCGCCCTGCCACAGAGTTCTAATACAATACTCTGTATTTAGAGTTGAATGTAGGATGTAGAACACATTTTTTTAAAGTGTTTCAGTGTGCACAGAAGGTAAGACATGAAAAAGCTTATCTGTTCTGAATGTAACAGACCACTGCTCTAAAATCCAGACTATTTTTCTTGTTATTTAGTTTCCTATTTTTATAAATACATTCAGTTGTAGAGCTTTGGTTTGAAAAGGACCAGAGAGGGCGCTCTTTTTCTAGATGCCTGCAGTACATGAAGTGGAACCAGTCATCCCTGGAACATGTCGTCCCACTTTTCCTCAAGCCATTGGGTCAAAGGAAGACGATGTGCATTTGTGCATGTGCGTGGACCTGTGTGGGTGTGTTGTTTGGGAAGGTGCAGCAGACAGTTCTGAAATGCGCCTCTTTTCTTTTGTCTCCAAGGACATTTTCTGGAACTAGCTCAGGCACTTGCCTCATCCTGCTAAAAGGTTTTGATTAAAATTTAAAACAGGACTGCACATCCCTGCTTCTCCCTGTTTATATTAAATGTATTTAAGAGACCACTTGTGTAGTTCTCTGCTTCTCTCAATCCACATATCTATCATGCAGATAAAACCTGGGAACTTATGATTTTAAATTTAGCAGTTGACTGTCCTTGTGTGACGCAGGGGAGTGTGCGTTCCCAAACATGAAAAATAAATGCATCCATGACACAGCATGAACATGTGCACATCCCCAGGAACCCGTGCGTGATGGGGCATGTATTTTCAACACCATTCATTCCCAAATGCTTCAAAAGTGTGAGGGAATGAGGGAAATATAGTACATTTTAATATGCTAATGAGTGTGCAATATCTTTGGGACTACTTATCTTATCTATTGTCTCAACACAATATTATCTTCCTGAACCATTCTGATACATTTGCAGTAATATTCTGTTTAACAAAATGTAGCAACATATTAGTGCTAATAAGACAAAAGATAAAGAAGCATTTGGTGAGGCACTTCAGTTGGTGAGGCACTTACGGTGAAAACACAAAGTGCAGTGACAATCTCCCAGTTCTCACTATTGTAACTACAATACAAATATTGTAATGTTACTTTCCTGAACTATCAATTGTTTTCAATGATGATTCTCATTGAAATAATACAGTTTTACTGCATTACATATAAAAAAAATGTTAAATAATATGCTGTTGTACAATTATTTTTAATTTAAAATCAGCACCAAATCTAGGCAGTACCAAGGGAGTACTACTATGATGTATAAATACTTTTGAATTTCAATCATTTTAATAATAATATGATGTCAAATAAGTGTAAAAATTACCATCTTTTTGCATTGCAGTAGTCAGGGCTGAATTGGTAATCTGGCATACCAGGCATATTCCCAGTGTGCCGACGCACTTTGGGGCCGATCAGGGGGAGACTGGCCATTGCGAGAACTGGGCAGGCCAGTGGGCCGGCCGCAAAACGGGCTGCGATAAGCTGAAATGTACGGTGACCGGGAGGGGACATGTTCGGTTCACTTGGTTTTGTTGTGGCCACGACATATTAACTCATGGGAACGTGATAATATGCTGTGGCCACGATATAAATTTGTCAAGGTAACGACATCCTTATGTCATGGCCTCGAGATTTTATGTTGAGGGAACGACATCCTTATGTTGTGGCCACGCAATGTGAAGTCGTGGCCTCGAGATCTCATGTTGAGGGAACGACATCCGTCACTGTAACCATATGCTACAAGCAGTCGGCATGAGATGGAGATGACTAATGAAATAACATTTTACTTTGAATTAGGACTGTCATACAAAGATATAGTGCGGTATCTGGCATTAAGGGATATTTCTAAGAAAATTTTATATTTGTTGTGATTTCATAATATCAAATAGTTAAATTGTTTAATTGATTTATAGAGCTAATAAATGTATATCATTTTTTTAAATAAAATTCAGCTTTGTGCTATGCAAAGAAAACTCATTTATGCATGTCTAAGTTGGTTTGGCTTAAAAATGTGATTTGCATGGAGAGTTTAATGAGTATTGTCGCAAATGTCAAATATAAAACTAACTCAACCGCAGTACCTTATCCGTGGAGGCGTCCGGGACTGTTCAACTGGTCAATGATGAATCTGAATATTTAATTCAAGCCAGCGAATTTCCGACGGCAAAGCCCATTAAACATAAGAATGCGCTTCAGGTGTCTTTCACTTATAATGTACCCATGTCTTAATGCCAGAGACTGCACTTTATCTTTATATGAGAGTCCTAATTCAAAGTAAAATGTTATTTCATTTGTCATCTCCATCTCATGCTGACTGCGGATGTCGTTCCCTCAACATGAGATCTCGAGGCCACGACTTCACATCGTGTGGCCACGACATAAGGATGTCGTTCCCTTAACATAAGATCTTGAGGCCACGACATAAGGATGCTGTTACCTCGACAAAATGATATTGTGGCCACGACTTATTATCACGTTCCTGTGAGTTAATATGTTGTGACCACGACAAAACCAAGTGAATCGAACATGTCCCCTCCCAGTCACCCTAGAAATGAGCAGCTGCGTTATGCAGAATGGGCCACAAAACGGTGCCACAATATACCAAAGGGGCAGCGATATGCGAAAAAGGACAGTGACACCCCCCACCCCCTTTGGGCCAGTTTATATATAAAATAGGACTTTAGAGAATATTATATTTTCTTTATAGGTTTCATGAGATTCAGCCTCTTGTTCATTTTTAGTTTGGTGCACTTTCAAGAACCAGATAAAATGCCATACAGCCAATTGTTGACCTCTGATCCTTTAATTTAAATGGTGTTTTCATTGCTTTGAATGTCTTAGTTTAAAAAAAAGTACCTTCAAGCTTACTTTTATCTGTTTAAAAGTGCTTCCCAAAGCTAAATAAGCTAAATTCCTTAAAATTTACACGCTTGCTTTATAGACCACGTTTCCACCTGGTATTAAGATGCATCTTTGGTGATCGGATCACATGTGGTCAGCGCTAAATACAGGTCTCAACTGGGTTTAAAACGTTTTGTGATTGAATCACAAAAGCCACATAAGTATGTGGTCAAAAATGCATGTAATCACAACACATATGAAGTGTAAACGTTAATCCATCCTGTATGTATCCCTGCAGCAGCGAAGCATCACCAACAAGTGTTTGCCAGTCACGAGCAGCTTTAAAATTAAATAACCGTCGGATCGTAAAAATTTAAAAAGCAGAATCATGAGAGCTTCACTGATCTTCTTCAGTGTGACAGATACCAACATGCAGGGACTCTTATGAGAAGCATGAAAGATCTGAAAATCAGGTTAATACAGGTAATCCACTAAAATGACAACAATTCTGTTCGAAATGTTGCTTTTGTGCTTAGATTACATTTCAACTATATCTGAGAAAAATAGCGCACCGTTTCTATTCTGAATTTGTTGTGGTATATTATAAAGCAGTAACACAATGACAAAGTGATTAATGTAAGTCGTCATGAAACAAAGTCCCTCCCCTCCAAATTCAAACACAAGTGGTCACAGGAGATGCATTTAAGTGGCCAGGTGTAAACAGCAATGTCTCACTTGACCACATATGTTTGAATCACCCGAGATGCATCATAATCCCAGGTCTAAACGGGGTCAAAGAACATATCATTATAAAACATGTAATTAAAATCTAATTTCACAACAATCGTATACGAGATGGGAAAACCCAAGGATTTTTTAAGGGCTGACTTTCTCAGTTGGGGGCATGTCATTAGAAGAATTATGATGGAAGTTAATTTGCTTGTAAATAGTGGTGCTTGCAAAGCATCACATTTGTAATCGCACATACTTATTATTATTATTCCGTACAAAATTCGGCACATAACTCGTCCAGCACCATTTGTAGTAGAACCACGAATTAAGTGTCAAATCGACCGGCCTATTGACGACACCTGTGCCATGACTTTTCTAAGGGGTCTGGGGTACGGTGCACCCTTGGGGGGCAAAAAACATCACAAAAATGTCCCATAGGCATACTATGGCAAAGGTCTCGCCCATGAAACAATTGTTTTTTTCCGGTCACACAACAAAACTAAATTTCCCATTGTTATATGTGGCTGTACAAGAATGATATAATATATGGTCATGGATAAATCATAAATGACACAGCTTATGTGTTAAAGAAGCTTCTCGCCTCTGTTGGCATGTGAAAAGAGAGAAATACGATTTTTTTCCCCAACACACCTATTTTATTCAAACCAAAATCACACACAGTGGAACCTTAAGGCAGTATTAGTCTTAATGATAAAATGTGACTGCACTAGAAGGCATGTGACTCTTTTAGTCATCTGCTGTATATTTACACCCAAGTCCCAAGAAAACACAATCTCTGGTGTTTTTTGTCGCTTTTTACAGGAGAATGTGTATGTGTGAAAACAGCTATGGCAAGAAAACAGCAACTGTCAAAAAGAACAATTTGGATGATTTGCGAGAGCAGGGCTGAATGCCTTTGAAGGTATCACAATTCCACTGTTGTCCCACAGGAAAAGTATTCATGAAAACAGTGACATGAGAGACTTGGCTGTGTCTGATATTACAGTGGCTAAAATTAGGATTTGATGGTTTTAGATGCACAAACACTGTGACTACACAGCTGTGTCGGTCGATGCAGTCGAGTCCTGTTGCATTGTGAGTGGCCATGAAGTTGTTCATATCAGCAGTCACTCTGGTAGGACTGATATGGTTGATGAAGATGAGTTCAGATGGGAGAACAAAGCTATAAAGATGAAGGTTACCCCAATCATCATTATGCCATCACAGGTTAGAAGCATTTACTTTCTGTCTCGTGTTTCCACCTGTATCGACATTGATACACTGCACTTTAATTCACAAGCAGAATTTAACACTTTCATCACAGTGTCAAATTCCTTAATATATATTAAGGAATCTGATTAAACCAGCCCAAACTGGCACAAACTACAGCTTACTTTGCAGTATTTTTTTATGTAAGCAGTTTGGCTTCTTAAGATAAATGTTATCTCTCATTACAACTTAGTTAAGATAACATTTTGAGAGCCAAGCAATCAGCACTTACTGGACCATGTTGTACACGATGAAGCAAAATAAACTGAGCAAAAACTACTGTGGCAGCGGGGGCGTGGTCAAGCGCCCGTCCGGAGAGGGGGAGCGGTAAGGGCGCTTGCACCTGAGCTAAAATATGTCTAACGCCTGTCTCTAATTTCAGTGAGCACGGGGAGAGCGGCATATAAGAGCCACAACACCGCCAGTCGGGGCAGGATGCCAGTCCAGCGTTGGCAGCCTCATTTAAAGATAGAGCAACCCTTTAAAAGATCATTTGTGTTCAACTTTGTGTTATCCCGTTACCTTTGGAAAATTAAAGAAACCTTACCTTTGAGTTCTCCAGCCTGTCATCGTGTCCTTCTTCCCCTGTCCAGTCTAGTCCCTTGTTACACTGGTGCCGAAAGCCGGGAAAAATAGACATGGAAGGTCGCCCTGTAGAGTCCTCCCAGCTGACCGAAGTCCTCCAGTCCCTCGCTACATTACATCAAAGCCACCAGCACTCCCTGCTTGAGCTCCGAGAGGACCAGGATCGACGGTTCTTTGAGATCATGCGGGCTCAAGCAGAGGACCGACTTGCCATCCGGAGCCTCCTCAGCCGGGAGGTCGCTCCCGCCACAGCCGCGACCCCGGACAATCATTCTCCGTTGCCCCCTCCCATGTTACAGAAGATGGGGGCGACGGACGACCCAGAGGCCTTTCTGGACTTGTTTGAGCGTACCGCGGAGATCTGGGCCTGGCCGCGCGATCAATGGGCAGCCCGCCTCATACCTCTATTGTCCGGGGAAGCCCAACTCGCGGCTCAACAACTGCCGGCAGCGAACCTCCTGGCCTACCCCGATATGAGGAGAGCCATTATGCAACGGGTTGGTCGGAGCCCCGAGGAGAATCGTCAGCTCTTCCGGGCCATGAAGCTGGACAAAGCCGACCGCCCGTTCGCGTTTGCTCAGCGGCTCCGTGATGCCTGCCGGAAGTGGCTGCTAGTGGGGGACCGCGGCGTCGAGGGTCTCATCGATCAGGTGGTGCTGGAGCAATTCACCCAGCGATTACCCAAGAGAACGGCGGAGTGGGTCCAGTGCCACCGCCCGACGTCGCTGGAGGCAGCCGTGCAGCTTGCGGAGGACCACATGGCGGCGGTCCCGAGGGCGGACGAGCCCTCTCTCTCTCTCTCTCCCTCCCCTCCCCCTGTGTTTTTTTCCGCTCTTCCCCATCCCCCTCCCCCCTCTCGCTCTGTCTTCCTTCCAGGGTCCGTTCCTGCCCCCCACAGGCGAGGAGCCTGGCAGAGACCCACGGTGGCATCGCACACCCCCCCGCCACATTCAGCCGCTCTCCCCCTCAGGTGGGGGCGTCCGCCGACGCAGGTACGGGTGTGGCGCCTGGGCCAGCCTGTTGGAGGTGCGGGGACCCGGGCCACTTCCGCGATCAGTGTCCGATGATGGAAGTGGGGACGGTGGTTCGGGTCTCCGATCCACCGCATGCTGCCCCCGATCGGGCTGGAGCGTACCGGATTCCGGTAAGAATCCAGGGGGGTACACACCAAGCATTGCTGGATACCGGTTGCAATCAGACCACCATCCATCAACGCTTGGTTCAACCCAGGGCTTTGGGCACAGCTAGACGGGTGAGGGTGAGGTGTATGATGACCTTGTTAGTGAAATTCCGGGGAAAAAAGCATAGAGTGGAGGCAGCGGTTAGTCCCCGCCTCACCCATCCTCTGATTTTGGGAACCGATTGGCCAGCGTTTAAAGATGTGCTAGGGGGAGTTTGTACGGATGGGTCCTGCACTAAAGTGGGGAGATGTGCGATGTGCGATGCTTTGACAGGGGAGGCGGAGCCGGGCCGTCCTCGGCTGCTCCAAATCGGGATGACGAGGAGAGGGGCGAGGCTTCCGCCCCTCCTCTTCGCAAGGAATTCCCTGACGAGGATTTCCCTTTGGAGCAGTCGCAGGACGAAACCCTCAAACATGCCTTTGGTCAGGTAAAAGTGATCGATGGTCAGCGTCTTCAGCCAGACATCGCACTCGCATACCCCTATTTTTCAATTATAAATGACCGACTGTATAGAGTGACGCAGGACACTCAAACTAAAGAAAATAGGACACAGCTTTTGATTCCACGGAGCCGCCGGGAAATGTTATTCCAAGCGGCTCATTATAATCCCATGGCGGGTCATCTAGCGGAAAGAAAAACACTTCTCCGACTAATAGCCCGTTTTTATTGGCCGGGCATTAGCGGTGACGTCCGCAGGTGGTGTGCGGCGTGCCGCGAATGCCAGCTGGTAAACCCACCGGCCACCCCAAAAGCGCCATTGCGCCCTCTTCCGTTGATCGAGGTCCCCTTCGAGAGAATTGGAATGGACCTCGTCGGGCCATTAGAGCGGACAGCACGGGGACATCGCTTTGTGTTAGTCCTAGTGGATTACGCAACGCGATATCCGGAAGCAGTGCCTCTAAGCAACATTTCAGCACGTAGTGTTGCTGGGGCGCTCTTCAAAATAATCTCCCGGGTGGGGATTCCAAAAGAAATCCTCACCGATCAAGGCACAACGTTTATGTCACGCACACTTCGCAAACTTTACGATCTATTGGGCATTAAATCGATTCGCACTAGCGTGTATCATCCGCAGACAGATGGCCTAGTGGAACGTTTTAACAAAACCCTCAAAAACATGATTCGTAAGTTCATGCACGAGGATGCTAAAAACTGGGACAAATGGATCGATCCCCTGTTGTTTGCAGTACAAGAGGTCCCACAAGCCTCCACCGGCTTCTCTCCATTTGAGCTGTTGTACGGGCGATGCCCGCGCAGCATCTTAGATGTTTTACGAGAAGGCTGGGAAGAAGGACCTACAACTAGCAAAAATGAAATTCAATACGTTCTTGACCTCAGAGCAAAGCTCCACACTTTGGGAAAACTAACACAGGAGAATTTGCTCCGGGCCCAAGAACGTCAATGCCGGCTGTACGACAGGGGAACGCGGCTGAGGGAATTTGCACCGGGAGATAAAGTTCTTGTATTGCATCCCACATCGAGCTCCAAATTACTCGCCAAGTGGCAAGGGCCCTTCGAGGTCACACGACGAGTGGGGGATCTCGATTATGAAGTTAAGCGAACCGATAGAGGGAATGCGCGTCAAATTTACCACATCAACCTCCTTAAATTGTGGAGGGAGGCGGTCCCTGTATCGTTGGCTACGGTGGTCCCGGAGAGGGCGGAGCTCGGACCGGAGGTAAATCCAAACCCAGATCTCAATGCCCCGGTCATTTGTGGAGACCACCTCTCCCCGTGCCAAGGAGCAGAGGTTGCCAGGTTGCAGAAGGAGTTTGCGGACGTGTTTTCTCCCCTGCCGGGTCGCACGAACCTCATCCAGCACCATATCGAGACCGAGCCGGGGGCGGTCGTTCGTTGCCGCCCTTATCGCCTCCCTGAGCATAGAAAGAAAATCGTCCGGGACGAATTGGATGCCATGCTTGATATGGGGGTAATAGAAGAATCCCACAGCGACTGGTCCAGCCCGGTCGTTCTTGTTCCCAAGAGTGACGGTTCTGTGTGGATTATAGAAAAGTCAACGCGGTGTCTAAATTTGACGCGTACCCAATGCCCCGCGTTGATGAACTGCTCGATCGGTTAGGTACTGCTCGCTTTTATTCGACATTGGATTTAACAAAGGGTTATTGGCAGATCCCCTTGACACGAATCTCCCGAGAAAAAACAGCCTTCACCACGCCGTTTGGATTACACCAATTCGTGACACTTCCGTTCGGTTTGTTCGGGGCCCCAGCCACGTTCCAGCGTTTAATGGACCGTGTCCTCCGGCCGCACTCTGCTTACGCTGCTGCCTACATAGACGATATTATTATTTATAGTAATGACTGGCAGCGGCATATACAACATCTGAGGGCGGTCCTGAAGTCGCTGCGGCGGGCGGGGCTCACTGCAAACCCTAAGAAGTGCGCGATTGGGCGTGTGGAGGTGCGGTATCTGGGGTTCCGCTTGGGCCATGGCCAGGTGCGTCCCCAAATTGATAAAACCGCGGCGATTGCGACTTGCCCTAGGCCCAAGACCAAAAAGGGGGTGAGGCAGTTCCTGGGGCTGGCTGGCTACTACAGAAGGTTCGTACCTAATTATTCGGACGTCACCAGCCCGCTGACTGACCTCACTAAAAAGGGGGCTCCATATCCGGTCCAATGGTCGGAACAGTGCCAGCAGGCGTTCACACAAATTAAAGCCGCACTCTGTGGGGGGCCGCTCTTGTATTCCCCTAACTTCTCTCTCCCTTTCTTATTACAGACGGACGCTTCAGACAGAGGGCTGGGGGCTGTACTCTCGCAGGTGGTGGAGGGGGAGGAGCGCCCGATGCTATACATCAGTAGGAAGCTCTCCTTGAGGGAAACGAAGTATAGCACCGTGGAGAAGGAGTGTCTAGCTATCAAGTGGGCGGTCCTCACACTCCGCTACTACCTGCTGGGGCGGGCCTTCACCCTCTGCTCGGATCATGCCCCACTGCAGTGGCTCCACCGCATGAAGGATACTAACGCCCGGATCACCCGTTGGTATCTGGCTCTCCAGCCTTTTAAGTTCGAGGTGGTCCACAGACCGGGGGTGCAGATGGCTGTCGCCGACTTCCTTTCCAGAAATGGGGGGGGGAGTGGTAGGCAGGCCGGATGACGCCCCGGCCTGAGTCGGGCGGTGGGGGTATGTGGCAGCGGGGGCGTGGTCAAGCGCCCGTCCGGAGAGGGGGAGCGGTAAGGGTGCTTGCACCTGAGCTAAAATATGTCTAACACCTGTCTCTAATTTCAGTGAGCACGGGGAGAGCAGCATATAAGAGCCACAACACCGCCAGTCGGGGCAGGATGCCAGTCCAGCGTTGGCAGCCTCATTTAAAGATAGAGCAACCCTTTAAAAGATCATTTGTGTTCAACTTTGTGTTATCCCGTTACCTTTGGAAAATTAAAGAAACCTTACCTTTGAGTTCTCCAGCCTGTCATCGTGTCCTTCTTCCCCTGTCCAGTCTAGTCCCTTGTTACAACTACTAACTTCATTGTGTGAGAGTTTGACCAGATGGTATTTTTTAGAGTCTGTTATTTCCACTCAAGAAGAGACAGGCCCAAGTATTCGACCCCGGCAAATAAGATTTCATATGCACTGAGGTGAATGCATTGCAAATTTGGTAAATGTGCAACTTCAAGCAAAACATTTATGTATGACACTTAAGAATGGGAACATTTGCACATACTATCGATTGAAGTACAAATGTACAACATACAAATATCTGAACATATATCATTGGCCAGACCGACAAAGTAGAAGGTGAGCTAAATTGTCCAGTAAATAGTCTCCGAAAACATATTTTAAATGGACCATTAACACAACTCTAAACAACCCTAGACAATAAATCATAACCTTACATCTTTTTCACATCTAATGTGAGATTTAATACAAATACTTTGTGACGCTTTCCTTTCTCAAGCTCCATTGAACACTATGTTTATTTGTAAAAAATGTAGGCTGTAAAGCAATATATACACAGAATAATAAAGTAGAAATGCAGTGAATTGAGAAATTCATACACTGTTTATGGCTTTGAACCATAAGGGAAGAATGAATACCCTCATGCTCAAACAACCAGCAAAGAGAAAATACTGCAAACAAAATTATTACAAAATAGTGGCATTCATAAAAAAGAAAAAAAAGAAAAAAACATGGTGAATGTTGCCTAGTAATAACTCGGTTTATCACAGCATTTCCCACCCTGATTCCCTCAGGGGAAAAAGCAGGATGTGTGCAGGAATTAGCTGCGGAAGCCATGGTGTGAGAATCCAGCATGATAATTGAAAAATGTACTTGTGTGTACATTTACATTCAGATAAAGCATGGAAGTAAGAGCAGAATGGTGGAGGGTACTTAGCTATAGTTTGCAGACAAAACTGTCCTCAACAGTGAGCTAAATCTGACAAAAACTCCCTTTGGGGAAATTCTGGGACGTCCGTAATTGGAAAATTGATTCACGTTTTCATTTAAAGGGTAGATTTTGCAATTATATTTTTTCTATGTTAACATCCGCTAGATGGATGTATTTGACTGTTGAGCTATGTTTTGCTGTTTTTTTTTTCAGCAGCTCGCACAGGAACGCTATGACATTTTTAAGACACTGTGTCAATTTAAAAGGATGCTTCTCGAGACACCTGTATTCTGTTGTTCCATTCATTGCCCTGATTCTAGCTTTTTCCAATGCAAGAATGAGTTCAGTCTGAATGTACCCTTAGGGTGTAGGTTAGGGTTAGTCTACAACACTTAATCAGCTATTAATATTACTTTAAAACAATGAACATCTATGGTACGTTCCCTTTAAGATCTGTGTATGTGTGTGCATGCTTGAATGAACATTTGTTCAGGATGTGGAGTTGACTCTTCCATTCTAATACAATTTAGCTTTTTTTCACTCACACTCTGCTGTCTGAATGGGAGTTTATGTTACAGATATTAGTGAGCTGTGTCAGACATTTAACTGACTTTTATTGATCCTATGTTTCGACCCAGCAATAGCACTTTTTTAATGGTTTGTAATGGATCTGCACTTTGAAGTTCATCTCTTCTCAAAATCTCAGCTAAGTTTTCATTCTCAGGCATGTTCTTTTGCGTGAGAGTTTAACCTGTTGATTCGCACCCACTTTTTGAGCACAAACCATGAAAATTACATACCTGAACTTAGATGGTTGTATTTACTGGACCCTTTGGAGTATGGACACAGATGTAGAATTTTCTGAAAGAAGACACTTTGGGCTTTATTTCAGAATGAATATATGTTGTTATTTTTTAAAGTTAGAGAAGCTGAAGTTTATAGTAATGGAAATATTTTGTGCAGAACATGTTTTTATAATCTAAAAAAACAATAACAAAAGTGCCAAGACAACTCAGAAATACAATGTTCTCAAAGCCACTAGTCTAAAGAAGGTACGTTTCAAATTTGAAGATGATGTAACAAAAAACAAGGTTCCTACAAGCTTTTTTCTCTGTTAAATTGCTGCCGGTGTACAGAGTAAAATTAACTAAATCTGACTGCACTGCTTGGCTATTCTGAATAAAACTACACTGCATTTATAAAAATAGACTTTGGAGGCAGGCTCATTTTGTTTATGAGACTCTAAAATATAAGATAATATACAGTTTTACAACATGAATGCTGCTCAGATTGCATAGTTTGTTGAAGAACGATGACGAAGTGTATTCTTTCAGGCAAGATCTCATGTAAACAATGGAGAATATATCAATATTTCTCAGATTTATCACTTTTATGGACAAAAAGTGCTATTGGATGTTTTTCAATGAATGCTTGTCATTGACAATTGACCATATTGTATGTTTTCATTTGTACTCTTGGCATAAATTACTAAATTGCTGTTTCTGGAGCATTGCTATCGTGAAACAGAGTTTGGATATCAATGTTGAACCCTTAGACATTTGAAAAGATGTATAATTTGTTAACATTAATTACATTTATAGATGGTAAAATATATATTAAAAGTAAGCAGAGTGACTTCGCCACCGCATGCGGGGGAATTGCGTATCAACAGGTTAAAGAGTCTTTTTGATTGCAATCAAGGAATTTGCTTTGCATAATTCCCAGGAGTCCTCACCATTGAGTCTAATGGAGAGTCATGGAAGGAAAGGAACGATCTAGAATTAGTCTGCTTGAGTGTGTGGGCTGAAAGTCATTAGTCATTCAAAAAGATCTCAACAGTCATCTCCGCTGTGTCGCTCTGCATCAGAATACAGATTCATTTGTGCAGACAAAATCTGCCTTGATTATTCTCTGTTAGTGAACTCTCAAGCTTATGAACATTGCATCACTGTTCAACATGATCTCATCAGTATTTGTAAGTATTCATTAGGGCTGCACGATTTTGACAAAAAGTCATATTGTGATTATTTTGAAAAATATTGCGATTGCAAATTCCTTGCGTTCCTTTTTGAGGGGTCACACATGAGTCATTTTTAAAAAGAACCAAATTAAGACCTTTTTCACTTCAGCTACAAATAAATTAATAAAACAGTGAAACAAAAGTTAAATAAAAAAAAGCCTTCTTTGTTGTCTACTGTGTACCTGTTTTTGTCTACTTTGAAATACTATCTCAGCTTACTATATATCATCATACATTTTGGAACCCAAAGTTATTGAAATATTATAATATTATATTGATTATTATCATTTATTATACAAAAATAATAGATATTTTAAAACGGACATGGCATTGCTATGTGGTCCAGTTAAACCAAAGTGTTCTAAAACATCGTGCTTTTATTTTGGCGACAACTGCATGAAGTTTCAGTGTGTTGCTGAATTCATAACAGCAGTATAACATGCTCCTCATTTTAACACCTGCTCCCTGCACCGTGGGGTATATTATATGTATTTGTATATTAACATGTAGCAGTCAAATACAACTGGAATTATGCAAAAGTGAAATTAAAGGGAATCTGGAGCAGTACTGTTCACTGTTATTTCATGTTAACTAATGTTGTTAACTAATGTTAACAAATGGAACATTATTGTAAAGTGTTACTGTCGTTTCTGCCTCTATTCTCTTTTTCCACTTTTTTATGTCTTCCGATCGACATAATGAGCACACCTGGCTTAAAATGCAATGAATTTGCATTTGAATTGCTTCATCCACCGCTCTCTATTTTTTTTCTCTTTTGGAAAGTCATTCAAATGTAATAGTGGGCTTTTTACTTTGCTCTTGGAGCAAATGGGTAAGTGAAAATAATACTGTGGTCTCCCATTCACAGCTGTCAAAGTTTACCCTAAAATCGTTTATTTCCACATTCCAAAACGCAGAGAGGGAAAAAGGTCTATAGGCATTGTTTGACATTCTTAACCGATTTACTTTAACCAATGTCTTTGTTTATATAATTATTTTGCTGTGGTAGCATGTACAGTGTGTGTATGGGTGGCGTGGTGAGACAAGACCAAAGAGAGGGATCTCAAGAACTCTTTTCAATCGCAATTTAAATACATTTAGGATATTATAGACAGAGTTTGTCATTCTTATCCGATGTACTTAACCGATGAATAACTAATGGTTATTTTGTTGTGGTAGACTGTAAGGCTCTTTAAATTAACTGATGTGGTCAAGACCTGGAACTACTTCAAAGTCGTGCATTTACTTGAATAATAATTGCATACCTTAGAACGTCCTTCAACCAATCAGAATTAAGCATTCAACAGACCTGTGGTATAAGTATATTTACTGATTTCTGTGTGTGTTGCTATCTATTCTAATTAAATTAAGTCAAATTAGGTAAAAGTGTTAGTTATGTTAAACAAAACTGATTAACATTGCACATTTAATTAATCCCATTTATTCTAAATATAATAAAATATATGAATATATGAATGTCATTAGAGCTGTTTGGGAACACAGGTTCCAGTCCAGTCTGTGTCATGCCCTGATATCATTCCCTGTCTCTCTTGTTCCACCTTCCTGTCTACCTAATGTGACATACAGCAAAAAAACAAACATTTCTGGACATAGCTGACAAGACTACAAGCACTATGACAACAAATCATAAGCACATTTGATTTTATGTAATTAAAGCATATTCATTTTGGAAAGGCAATAATCACACAATCCATTCAACATGCTATTTTCTTGTTCAAAGCCCTTTTTCCACCAGTAAATAATTCATACGCCAGGTCTTCAAAGTGGTGCAGAAAATGTGACCTATATAAAATTTATCAAAGCCAATCCTTAAAATGTCCAGTACCAGAATAGGCCATCTGTAACCTTTTCATCTCTGTTTTCTGGAAAGGAAAAAAAAAAAAACTCCATATTAAAGAGATAGTTCACCCAGAAATTAAAATTCTGTCATCATTTTCCTACCCTTTCCCCCATGGAACACTAAAGGAGATGTCAGGCAGAATGTTAGTCTTAGTCGCCATTCACTTTCAGCATATGGAGAAAAAAAAGTGAATAATAAAGTGACTGCTGCCTAACATCTCCTTTTGTCTTCCAAGTGAAATAGAAAACTTAACATGGGTTTGGCACAACATGAGGGTGAGAAAATTACAACAGCATTTTAATTTTTGGTGAACTATCCCTTTAAAAGCACTATAAATGTATTTGACACACAAACCCCTGAATGTCAGAAGGTCTTGCCAAAGTGCTAAAATTGTGAAGCAGTGAAAGTTGGTTCCTACATAGTTTTTTTGTCAACAAAGTCAACATGAAATTAATTGTACTTCCTCAATGTAATGTATTTCAGACTGAAACAGAATATTCAGGGGGAAAATGTAGAGCAAGACTTGATTTTATCCATTTGGAATTGATTGGATCATGAATAATGGGCTTCCCAAACCAGAATTGAGCCTGACCTGAATAAAACATTGCCAAAACACATTTTTAAAGAAGCAAAGTTCACACTTATTTATACATTCACATCCCAAAATATTGGTAAAGTTTTTTCTTTCTTGCAAGTTTATCATTATTTGTAGTTATTGCCGTAATCTTACTATAATGTGAATCAGAATTTAATTACTCTGTAAACTATTGGCAAGACTGTATTACATAAAACAGTTGCCTAAAACAATGACTAAATTGTATTTTTATTTATTTATTTATTTGCCAAGTTGAAATCAGCCAAAAAGGAATAGAATGTAATGTGAAGCAAGTTATTACATTTTGCTGAAACATTGCAGACAATCTTTTTTTTCTTTTTTTTGTAAACAACATAATACTAAAGAATTGTGCACAATAAGGCCATAAATGTTTATTAAAACAGTAGAATGAATAAATGAACGTTACATTTATATAGCGCTTTTCTGACACTACACTCAAACTGCTTTACACAAGAACAAGGGAATCTCCTCACCCACCACCAGTGTGCAGCATCCACCTGGATGATGCGATGGCAGCCATAGTGGTGGAGAGGAGTGAGTAGAGTTATAGAGCCAATTAGTGGATGGGTATTATTAGGAGGCCATGATTAAGAGGGGCCAATGGGGAGAATTTAGCAAGGAAAAGCAGGGTATGGAACAATACATTAATGGGATCAGTGCACGATATAAGTGGGATTCAAACCTGCATTTCCCACATGAACACCATGGCTTAATGTTTCTGAAGCATGTGCATGAACCGCTAGGCCATGACTCTCACTGAGTCTTGTACAATTCCACAAGCAAAATTCTTCCATTTTTAAATAGACTCTAATTTATATAGACTCTTCAAAGAATCTAGACTTTAATACAGGCTCTACTACCCATTGACCTGTTTCACAAAAACAAGTAATCAAGCTTTTTCTCTAGCAAGTGACAAATTACTAGCTAGACAACTGTAAACAGCAAGTAAACATAAGAACAGTAAAGTGATTTATTTAACATGCAAAAATAACAGAATAGAAATTAAGTACAAAATTGTGCGTGTGTATCTAAGAGAAAGTGAGACATGTGGATAGTTTAAGAGAGCTATAAAATAATTGGCTCCATTCAGCGTATCTCTTCTATCCGATTCTGACATCATCTGAGAAGTCTCAGCCCAAAATAAATAATTCTCAACAACTAATTCACCAGTCTAATACCTCACCCCTCTAATCCCAACTACAGCAGTACATTGTTTGGCATGCTACAGTCATTTTCAAGGCACAGACACTTTAACCACCACATGGACCTGCAGTACATCAGTTGTAAGAACTCTGAACTACTCATTTTAACAGCACTAAATTACTCTACGGTGAATTTTACTCTGCACTGCACTTGTATCTATTGCTCTTTTTATTAATTGTGCTTGCTAAGACAATCATCACTGTTGCTACTGCTCATACTTGGGTTTGAGCGAACAATCGCCTAACCTTAAATGTTAAAGTTCAGCATGTAACTCATCCAACACAGTATGTGCTATGTATGGACAAGAATAAACACTTTTACATCCACAACAATACACTGGTAACTATACAAATTCAGTTCTTGTTAAAAAAAATGACAACGCAAGAAAACCCCTTCTGTCACTCACTCAAAGTCATGTTGATGTAGTGACACTAGGGGTTGCTCTTGAGAGCCCTGAACACCTCCCATTCTTTAAGAAAAGGCCAATGAGAATTGGGGAGTGGAATTTTGGGCTCTAGCCACGGGTATGAGGCCGGGCCGGCTGGCGCTGGAGGTGATTCGGGAAGTTCATTGGGCTCAGTTTCGCCAGATAATTCCCAGCGGACCTCCCGTTCCCCAGCACGCTCGTTTTCTCCCATCCAGTCCCAAAATGAGACCAGCCTGCCTCACAGCCAGTATGAAGTCTCTTTCGGGGCCTACAAGCAGGATGAGGCTTCGATTGCTGCTTCGGAGAGTGCATTGGCGATGTCAGACGCTGATGACTCGACTGGGCTGCAACCTTCGGGTCTGCCCGCCCAGTCTGAGGCTGACGCAGAACTGACTGCCGTGCTTACCCGGGCCACCGCGAACATTGAATGTTCTTATAAAAATCATCATTTGTGTCCTGCAGAAGAAAGAAAATCATACACATCTGGGATGGCATAAGGGTGAGAATTTTCATTTTTGGGTGAACTATTCCTTTAAAGGTGGTTCAGGGCTATGGGCAAAAATATCAGTATTCTTAGCTGTTTTTGCTTAAATGGACCTTTAGCTTGATAAAGGAAAACGGTTTACGGTGCTTGGACTGGCAGACAAAAATGAATAAAAAATACATCTCATAGACTTTCTTTTATTGTTACCAGAACAGAGACCTTCGGTTAGGGTCTTTTGACTTGGGCCCAATATGTGACCACCAATCAACGACTTAATCACCTAGCAACACAAATAGCTAGCAACACTACACTAGTAACCAACAAAAACACTGTAGATACCGCATAGAAACCACTCACCTTTAAAATTTTACACTACTCACATTTTCTTTAGAAAATTAAAAAAATATACTTTATTGTGCAAATTCACTCACTTGCCATCTGTCATATTCTAGTTCCATAGAAATTGTTTTATCATTTTTTCTACAATAACGATAGACTTGACTTGATGAATCTCTGTTGATTAGACACACTGGAATTTAGTTTTAATAAACCTTTGGTTGCCACACTGACAGACTCATTCATTATCTTCAGGTCATACTTATCAAATGGACCCCAGCATGCAGCCAAACTGTAATTTGTATTTATTTATTTTTTTAAGTTCAACTTGGAGCCCATGAATTGTGGATAGTGAATAAGAAAGGTTTTGATGTTAGCTGAGCAGCACACAGCAGCGGGACGTGTTTTATTTTGGAGTTTACTATGGCACTCCCAGGAATTCCAGCAAAACTAAATTTACATTTACATTTACATTTGCAAAACTAGCTTTACTTTACAAAAGATTAGAATAGTGTTAGGGCAAAAGGAAGGAAGAGAGATAGAGAAAGAGAGAGGAACAGTTTGGAGCTTATTAGATTAGTGAGGAAATAACAATTGATACTGTACAGAAAGCAAAACAGTGTTCATAATTTAATGAAAAAATGAATTGCCAGGTTATCCATAATTCTTACTGTTACATTGAATTAGATTCTGCCTCTCTTTCAGTACTGCCCATAGTTGCATCAAAGCTGCAAGTGAATAAGGAAATGCAAAGCCATTATAATAACAGAATGTCCACACTAAGTGCAGGGGCGGTATTGGGGGGAAAATGGCATTCTCATTGTCCATCACACTGAGTGTTCAGTGACACCACATTATAGTAAATAGACCAAACAAGTAATATTTGAACAATACATCAATGCATAATCACTTCATCATAATATTTAGTGGGGTAAAGTTCAATTCAAATTCAATATTTATTAAATATTCGATTAAGGTGCATAAGAGACCCTCTGTAGGGTCAACACACTGTGCTAAAACGTCACTGATGTCCAAGTCTTAAACACTAATAAAAATAAAAAAAAATGTAATTTGTATAACAGACACTTTGGTTGAATTAATTAATTCATAAATTCACCTCCAACGTTTTAGTGCCGTGGGTGGAATTTTCATATGAGCCCTTATAAGCACCAGTCAATGAAAGCCCATAGGAGCATTTTTAGGCTTAATTCTCCAGCTACAACAAGCATTGACAGTTTCAGTTCAATGTTTTTACCTTAATTGTGCTAATGATATCTTTGTAAAATTGTCGGCTCTAGAGAGCGCAGGTAGGAGAAATTGTATGTCAAACGAATCATGAGCCAACAACTTCTGGAGATAAGATAGAAGTTCAGCATTAGTTTGGCAACTTTGGACATGCCAGCTCCAGTTTCAGTTCTACTTAATGTGAACTATATGTGCTGGTGTAAATGTAAGTTAAGTTACTTTTATAGTGCAATTTCCCAAGTTATTATCACAAAACTCGATCTGGATCCGATTTTCTGCATTATTGAGAGATATTTAGCAAGAATTCATTATAAAATATGTTTCGTTTGAGTATCTGTTGGGTTTAAATTTCTCAAACAACATACAGTATACATGAGATATTTTTCACCATCTTTATTGGACAAATGTAGTGCAACAAGTTTGGCAAAACAAACAAGTGTCTATGATGAAACAGCATGCTAGAACAGATGTGTAGAACCAGGTATAAAGAAACAGTGCCTCACCTCACCTGAGAGGAAAACTTAACAACGTAAATAGTAAGCTCAATAACGGAGAATTGAGCTTACTATTAGCAACAGCATTCTCTAAGAAGAGGTGCACACCAAGTGTACTCAATAAGGAATATGCATGGACACTTAAAGACATAATAATGATTAAAAAAAAAACACACATAAAAGTCCATGGGGACTCTATTGGTCGCATATAATTGCAATGCATGCAACTTTTTTTTAAACTCACAGTAATTGAATAGATACATGCATTAAAAAATTTACTTGTTAACTGGACCATTCACTAGTGAATTAAAAAAATTTGCTTAAAAATAGTTTAAAAGAATCTTAAAGGAAATGGTGACCATTTACAAACATGAACATGCTGATTATAGCCTAATGCTTAAATTCTAACCTAAAATCTTGATTTAGCCTATCATTAATTTTAACCAAGAAATTTACTGTGTTAGTAATTCTAAAGAACAGCATGGCAACATGGCTTAAAGTTTGAGTAAAACCAGAATGTTAGGGTTGCCAGTATTGATTCATTGAAACATTTGTCATGAGCCTGTTCGTTTATACATTTTGAGAATATATTACGAGCATTTTTTAAATCATGCATTTAGTTCAACTGATAAATCGGCATTTGTGATGTTGCACTAAATGACAGCAGAGCAGTATGCGGAAGCCATTATTTCTCAAAAACAGGAAAGAAGGATCCAACACATTAAGCTTTGAAAGGTTTATGGTGCTATAAAAATCCTTTCTGGCACACACAATCTATAATGGGCTTATAACTTGCAGATAATTAAATATTCACTTCTAACAGCTAATTGATGGACAAAGTCGGTCCACTTTTGCAGCAGACCACTTCCAATAGTGGTTGGCAAAAGTCTTTAGCTGTGTGCCAAAACCTCCATTATTTAATGGCAGAATGGCCCATACAACATCTATACAAACCTCTATGTACACAGGAGCCAAGAATAAATAGCTACAACAATATCACATATGAAATTATAGCAGTTTTGGGGAATAACTTCCTAAAAAGTGAAAATAGCTCAGCTGTTTTTTTTAGGTAAAATGCTAATTGTCTCCAATGTGTAGCGATGTAGCTTCACACATTTAGCATGACAAAATGCTAAATTGACATTTTTTACACATTGTATTGCATGTGCAGCTTTACAGTTGAGCAAACTGCAGTAATAATCTCACATGCTCACCTAAATGTCCTTTCTCTCACATAAAGCACTGGGAAGCATTTCAATGAATTAGTTAGATTGGACGAAATGAGTCCCTGTACAGATGCCTTTGTGGCATTTTACATATTTTTTTGAAGTTATATAGGTAAGTGTTTCCTATAGAATTGAACACTTGCAGCAGGGGAAATGTCCTTTTTTATTAATAACATAACTAATGAAAAATAGGTAATTATATTATATTATATTATATTATATTATATTATTTATATGATATATTCATCACATTTACATTTTTTTGATTTATTTATTTTAAAAAATTATTGCAATAGTTTATCTGTATTTAGCTACATGTCATATGAACTATGAACAACACTGATTCATGCTCTCATCTCCTCTTCTGTTTTCAAAATCCTGGTGTCATAGGGTTGTTTTAGATTTGTTAAGTAACTTCTGGTGGCCAATTCAAGTGAATTTGGAGCACTGTAAATATAACAAGCTCAGCACACATTACCAAACCCTACTGAACAAAACACAGATGTTATTCAGTGATTTAGATCAAATTCGCAGAGTGAGCACAGAACCGCCTCAAGTGTGCTCAGAGCAGAGCTGTGCACGAGCAACCTATGCAGACTGTTTGATTAAATCGCAGCCATTTGCAGTTTAATATTAACATAAGGTCATGTCTTAATTTCGGTTAATTTAGATGGGCTGTACAGCCCTACACAATGCAATAGAAAGACGTGTTGTTTTTGCATTATTTCGTGGCATGTGTTCTTTTTATCTCACCACATTAAATTTAATCTGCAAGCTTGCAACTTGGGTATCATTCTCTTCCCGTCGCGCTGAAGATTCAGTAGCGATGGAACGTGGTTCATCGCTATAGTTTTAAATACAGTGTAACAAGGTAAAATGGAAAGAAGGAGGCAAGAACCGGCTTGACAATATAAATAATATTTAATAAAGGACTTAAAAAGACCAAAAAGACACAAACACACATAGGAGTCGGACAGCTGCCCGTAACCCTCTCTCTATCGCACTGCCATCTCCGGTCGGCCCTTATCCCTCTCAGAGGCTTGATTAGCCTGATTAGGGGCCAGGTGTGCGGAATCACGACACAGCCTCCTCCGCCCTGCCATATATAGCTATGTAAAAAAATATGTTTTATTGGTGGTATTTAGTGTAAATACCCCCCAACTAGCTTTAATGTTGTTAGCTACTTTTTGTTTGGCTTGACAAGCTACAGTTTCAAAGTAGCATCCCCAACACAAACTTATAGCTGATTATTCTCAAAGACAGAACCATTTTGCCTCCTTTTTTGGCAATTATTCCGGGCTGTATCTTCCTTTGAGAAGAATCTCACTTTTCCTTTCAAGACCACAAAGAACACAGCGGGTAGGGAGGGCATCATGGGATTATCATGAGTCACAATCAAGAAGTGAGAGAGCTGCTTGTGGATAAGTTGTTACATAAATCTGAGGGCAGATGGTACCAACAAACTGATCACAGCGAAATGTGAAAGGTGTGTATTTGTGTTTATGTACTATTAGTTTGAATTCTTCAGTGCTTTGAGCAAGAAATTTCACTGGTTCAATTTTGAGCCAGCGTCATATTTTACATGGACTAAGGATTTGTGCCTGCATTGTTTCAAGTTTCATTAATTAAGGTTGAGATGGCCAATATGCAAAACAGAGATCTACAGCATTACTATAATGTTTTATGTAACAAGCAACTTGTCAACTATTCATGACAATGTTTCATGTTCTGTTTCAAACCCATATTACTTTCTTTCTTCCGTGGAACACAAAAGATGTTAGTCTGAAAGTAGCCTCAGTCATTATTCACTTTGTTGCATTGTTTTCCCCATACATTGAAAACGCTTGATGACTGATATACCAAATACCTTCTTTTGTGTTCCACAAAAGAAAGAAAGTCACATAGGTTGGAACAACATGAGGGTGAACAAATTATGACATTTAATTTAATTTAAATGTACATTTTGGGGTTAACTATCGCTTTAATGGCACATTCTCAGTCTGGTCTCTGTGTCATTTGCGCATATTCCTGGGCACACTATTGATATTAAAAACAAAAATGTGTTGTAGGCCCTACATTAACTTAGTGTGCGAACCTCTCTCTGTCAGTCTGGGAAGCAGCCATATATAAACAGCTAAGGGATTTGGCTGTTCTTATCATTCCTGTAGTTGACGTCAAAGAGGAAGACGGTGTCTGTCGAAGTACGTCAACAGCAGTCTGGTTCTGGTTCATGCTCGGATGGGAGCACATTTAAAGATGACAGGCTCAAAGACATACTGTTTGGATCTCAACAATACCAGGAATAATGTTAGCATAAGAGGAAACGCCCATGCAAACATCCAAAAATCATAGAGACTCTGTCTATTTATAATACAGTCGGCCTAATTTTAGTACCGTGACACACACAATGATGGCATAGACTATTATCAAACACACCCATGATGAATCTGTCAGCCTAGCAAATCAAGGAATGTGGAAGTGCATTTGGAAAACATTTACATCAAATGATTTGTTTTCAGCTATTTTTTTTATTTATAGGAGAGTACAGAGAGCAAGAAATAATGGGAAGAAGAGGTGGGAATAGCCATTTCCGATTTTATGAAGATATCAACTTCCTTACATGTCCGACTCATAATGGACTAAGAAACAACGAGATAGATTGAAGTTAATAGATAGAATAAAGCACAATTTTTGTTGACAGTTGTTGAGCATGTGTACTAACCAGTAGGTTATGGCTCTGCGACTTCAATTGATTTACTAGAACTTTCAAGTAAATCTAGATCTAAATCTAGTAAATTTTAGTAGGTAGTATTGCTTACTCAAAATAATATTTTTGCCTATTTTTAAGATTGATGCATTTCAGTTTCATAACAAACTTCTATCAAACTAAATTGTGTAATTTTTTACAAAATAAAATGAACATAAAATATTTCTTCAAGTAATTGTTTACCCAAATATGGCCCTCATGTACACCCCTCATGTCTTCCCAGATGTGTATGCCTTTTTTTTTCTGCAGAACACAAACAAATATTTTTAGAAGAATATTTCATCTCTGCGGGTCCTTTCATCTCTGTGGGTCCTCACAATGCAAAAATTTGAAGCACCAAAAAGCACATTAAGGCACCATAACCTCATGCGAGAGTAGTCTCTAGTTTCGTTTGATATGCCGCTTTAAAAAATCCATACATTTTTCACGCGTGAACATAAACATGATGTCCACTTACGTGGATTGTGGGACATTATTCCCTCAGAAGTTTAAAAAACATGTTAGTTATGTTGAATAACTTTCAACATTAACACATCTGTGGATCATTTTACTTCAATTTAATATACATTTTGTTACATTTTATTCTGTTATCACTGTAAAATATGGTTCTATTCATTAACATTAGGAAATGCATTCCTATGTTTACTGCGAATTTTCACATTGAGAATCAATACGTTCATCCAAAATCTGAAAAATTTTTCTTTCAGAGGCTTTACATGGAGTTAAGATGAAAATAAGGTGCATTTCATACTGTTCTGAGACCAGTGCAGACAGACTGGAGGTTAAGTCATTCACTAAACAGGGGATATTCTATAGCTTTCTATGCGGCTAAGTTCATTCACTCGTAACATCCGACCAAAAGTTCTGTTTCAGGCTGCAGATGATGTTTGGACCACTCAACATGATTGACAGACATGGGACAATGAGAAACAGTACATGGATTCAGAATTTATCATTTGTAATTATATTTGAATGTGGATGGCAGTGATTGGATGATGCTGCACATTACATTGAATCATAATTATTTATCCAACTTTACACAAAGTCATATGTATTGTCTGTAATGTCACAAAAACATGAATAACCACCACTCCTGTAAACATAAAAAACAATTTGATGGAAAAAAATCTAACTTTTTATAGCTTGGTATTATTTATAATTTCGCAACTAAGCAGCACACAGCAGTCACACTCAGGTCTCAGTAGGACAAAAGTAATCCATACGACATATTTCTTCAGAAGAGATATAATAAGAGTTTGTGAGAAACAGATACCTTTTTAAAGTCCTTTTTTTATATCAATCTCCACTTTCACTTTCACGTTCTTCTTCTTTTGTTTGTTGATGAGTCATGTTGTTTGTGCATATTGCCACCTACTGGGAATGGAGGATTTTATAGTAAAAAAGGACTGTTTCTCACTCACACCTCATATTGCTTCTGAAAATATAGATTTAACCACTGGAGTCATATGGATAACTTCTATGCAGCATGTATGTGCTTTTGGAGCTTCAAATTTTCTGTACCCACTCTGGACCTACAGAGCTGAGATATTCTTCTAAAAATCTTGTTTTCAGCAGAAGAAAGAAAGTCACACACATATGGGATGGCCTGAGGGTAAATGATTAGATAATTTTCATTTTTACAGTATGTGAACAATCCCTTTAATGAAGTTCACAAATGTTTAATTTAAGTATAAATCTAGACGTTTCTCCTAAAATTCCTTAAAACTAATACACTACACACAAATGAGTTAATATGGAAATTTCAAAAAGATCAAGCATTAAAATCTTTTTTGCCGACTTTGGTATCTTGGCAAATCTGAGCACATTGTTAGATCTCTTCTAAATCTCTAGAGGAGACACATGTGAGATTACTGGAGTCGAGGAGAAACATTTAAAATATTAAAGATATTAAAGAGTTGCCTATCACTGTCAAAGAAGGTTTTCAGTTGTTTATGGCAACTAAATGTCTAATTGCATTTTGACATAGCAATCAGTACAGTATATGAGTTAAGTTTCACCTCATTTAATCACTTTATTAAGATTTTATAAGCATTGTTACCTTTATTAGAGCATTTAAGATTATTATAACTTCTCAAGCAGTACCTACAAATGTGGTTGACAATAACACCTGCCTATTAGGTGAGTAATAAAAAAACAGCATTCTCTGTGTTTATCATTTTCCCTGTGATAAGAAAGATGACTCGCAGGAGGGCACAATTTTATCTGAGAGCTTTGGGAGAAAGGAATGTCTGGGCTCAAAATAATCTCACAGTCTAGGTGACATTCAATTTGATTCAAAGCACTCGAGTCATGTTAATATCGCTGCACATCGCAAGCAATGATGTAAGCCACTTCATAACAGAAGAGCCATAAAGAGTCACTGAATGCCATGTGATGAAATGAAAACCACAAAGGAAGCTCAGCACTATTTAATTACACAGTATGCAGTAGCAGAATGCCTGTGAAAACTGACATCAATGTCAACAGATTTCAATGGCTCTTGAGGTCAAAAGTTTACTCTCGGACTGTTCGCGTGTTGGCACCTCTTTGGGGGTTGTACAGCCTGTTGAACATGTGTGTATAATTTCAGGGGTGAAAACACAAATGTGTGCTGTAACAGCAAACTATTCCGACTGCCACTCTCATTTTTGGCTCTCGTAACTGAAGCTTTCATTAAAACATAATTACACAATTTATCAACCAGGCGCCATTTCTATGCCATCTACCATCCTCATCAAATGCATCCCTTAATTGAAAAATAAAGGTACAGCATCATAGTGTTAATGTGTGGTTCTGATAAAGCTGGATCTTATGTTTCCTTAATGTTCATTTCATCTGCTGTTGTGAAATGGATCAGGCTTTTGTGATATAAAGCAGGTGTGACAGAGGATCCTCCAGCTATTGGCACCCTGGCCCTCCCCCGTTGTACCATATCCAGCTTCATAATAACACTGTGTGGTCAAGAGGAGGGGTGCGGAAATGAGGTGCACCTGCTGCTTACTGCCTCGTCACCACTGCCGTAAATCTATCTCTTTATCGTTGAAGAGATTCCACTAGTGCAGTGGGACTCCTACTCCTTTGGAGCAACTACAATGTTCTGCATGAACTTATCCCTCACTTCCTCCACAATGAGGAGCTTTCTACTAGGAAAAGTGCAGTGGAATGCCCTTTTAAGTTGGACTTTCAACTTGGCATCGGATGGGTTTCTTAAGGGGCTTTTACATAAGACATGTTCTTCTGTTCAAAACATATACTGTAGATATAGCGCAACAAAATGTGAAAAAAATGCAGGGGTCTTGGCTGACACCTCAAAATTAAATGACAACACAACTTAAAAAATGTAAAAAGATTAAAAGCCAAATAAGATATACTATTCGCAGGTACGTGGATATGTTTTGCTGCGCAAGTTCGATTTCATGCGCTGCTGCATACCAAAATGTGTCAGAGAGCTATTCATAATGCAGGACAAGTAAACATTGCATTCTCAACGTTGTCACAAGAGGTGCTGTTGTGGACATTAATGTGAAATGTTTGTGCTATGTGTTTTCAATTTCAAACCAACTACTGTTATAAAGGAGCAAAAGATTGAAGAGAACATAGCTGAGTATGTCAGCTGAAGCCAACATAACATTAAGCATGTTCAACTGGACTACGTGCACTCAATGTGTTGATAAAGCTCTAGTATATTTCTGGCCTTAAAGGGATAGTTCACCCAAAAATTCAAATTCTCCTCTGGAAAATTCAAATTCTCCTCTGGCAAATGAAAATTCTCCTCTGGCAAATGAAAATTCTCATCTGGCAACCCAGATGTGTGTGACTTTCTCTCTTCAGTAGAACACAAACAAAGATGTTTAGAAGAATATCTCATCTCTGCGGGTCCATTCAATGCAAGTGAATGGGTGCCAAAGTTTTGAAGCTAAAAAAAAATCACATAAGTCAGCATAAAAGTAATCCATATAACTCCAGTGGTTAAATCAATATATTTAGAAGTGATATGATAGTTGTGGGTGATATATGTCCTTTTTTTTTTACTTTAAATTCTCCTCCCTGCTCAGTGAATCTCCACTTTCACTTTCACATTCTTCCTTTTGTTTTTTTGGTGACTCACATTTTTCATGCATATCGCTCCCTACTGGGCAGGGAGAAGAATTTCTAGCAAAAAAGGACTTAAATATTGATCTGTTTCTCACCCATACCTTTCATATCCCTTTTGAAGATATGGATTAATACCATGGAGTCCTATGGATTACTTCCATGGTGCCTTTATGTAATTTTTTTTATTTATTCCACAATTCACTTGGATTGAATGGACCTACAGAGCTAAGATATTTACATTTTACAAATTTACAAATTTAAATTTTTGGGTGAACTATCCCTTTAAACGGAACAAATTGACACTTCGCTTTGTAGAACTTTCAAAAATAAATTAACGGTAGATTGCAGTGAACAGCACATCTGTGGCCAAATATTCTAATCAAATGAATTGACAATATTATTAAACGGGCTAAAATGAAGAGTGACATTTTAAGGCATATTTATCTGCCGAAATCGTTAAATTACACAGTAATTTGATTGAAAACTGTGGAGTCTGTAAATCAGAATAAAGAAAAACGATTATCACAGTCACTTGAAAAGAGAAATGCGTAATTTGATGGTGATTACACACCTGATAACATTAATGTAAGTGAACAGATCTCTGCATAATGTCTCATTGCACACTCATTATTATGTTGTGAATGCCTTATTTACTATCGCCTGTTCTAAGACCTGAATCAATACGTAAATTAATTAACATTCAGTTATTAGCTTTAATTTACCTTGGAACAAATGTACGTGTCCTCGCTGATGTTTTACATGTTCATTTGGGAATTAAATCTGACAGTTTAATCCATAGCATTCTCTTCTCAAGATTAATTTAAAGATTTTTTTATAAAGAAAGAAAAAAGACTGAGCGTATCCTCTCTGGGTACCTTGTGTCAATATTATAAGTGCACCAGGAATAACGTGTTGCACATTTTTTGATTATCTTGATAAAATCCTGCTTAAAACTACTCAAACACACATTATTCCCATAATCTCTCATTGTAAATTAACAAATGAGTGTCAGAGAAATGGCGCACAGCAACAGTTGCTGAGACAGAATTGGTCAGAATTGCTTTTAAGGTGGGGCTTAGCAAAGGTTCAATTTAACAACAATTTTTAACAATTCCAACACGGTTTTACATTGCAAACTGCCTAAAACACAGCATGCTCTCAACTTGTTTGTTAAAGCACCACTTGAAAAATTGTCAAAACTAGTGACAAACATAAGACAAAATATAGATAAACTAGTTAACCTCACTGATCAACTGTTCTGCTGTTGGACGACTTGTGATGTAGTCCCTAATTTCACAACCTTGGACACTTTAGTCTAAATCACTTTCTTTGTTTGTGTTTTATTTTGTCAGATAAAAGCCTTTCTGAGGCATGTCACTGCTAATCCCACTGTGTATGTGTTCACATCCCATCACCCTGGCTAATTAGAGATCTACTCAGCTGGGGTTAATGGGAGATTAGTCCACAAATTAGGAATTCTGTAAGATTATTCTCTACCCAAAGCCCTCAGAAAGGCGAGAACACTTAGAGAACACAAATGCATTAATTAGCCAAATGGCAAGGATTTTCCCCTGATTCATTGCTGTCAATAAATGTTGTAAAATGCATTTTCATTTCTGACTACTTGGTTCAAAGGAACATTAAATATATTCAAATCCTTTTCCAACTCAAAAAGTCATTTTGTTCTTAATTTGAATTTAATACTGTGTATAATATTGTAAATTGCAGCTCTTTTCATGGAAACAAGCCAGTTTTGTGGAATAACACTGGAAAAGTGCCAGGTTTTCTTGGTGAAATGTCAGCTGGCTTAGAGGCTGACCACTTAAACATCTGCCAATACAAAAGCGAAAGCATTGTTGCCCGAAGGGGATTCCTCTGTGGCATTCCTTTATAGTTGGACATGCCCCTCACAGACACATTACAACAGCATTTCTTCCTCAAGCCATGTGTGCCGATGGCAACTTCAGTGTACGAGTTCTGTCAGTTATGCACTAATACACAGATTACAGGCTTAAAAAAGCCAATTGCTGACTTCCTGTTAAAATCACAGTATTAACACACTAAACACCCCCTTGGGTGCGCTCAAGACAGAGATCTCTGTAGGAGCTAGCTTAAAACTGCAGGGAGATGTTTACTCATTTTTCAAATTTTTATCAGCATTGGGATTGAGTTTCTGGCATAGCTTTGCCAGTCTTTGATTTTAAGATAGTTGTTTTATTCATGTTACAGAGGAAGCCATTGACACATATATTTGGCATGAAATGTTCATGTGTGTAATCAGAGTACGATATGAAACATGAAATTTAGAAAAAGAAATAGCATTTTTAATCGTATAGTGTTGGCCAAACCTGATCCTAGACTACCCCAACACTGAAAATTTTTGAGGTCCCCTAATTTAGATGCTCAAGTTCATGGAGTCTCTATTAATGAGGTGATCAAGGGTCTTAGGTTAAAAAGACATCAGCTGCATCCAAATTACAACTTTCAGAATATGATCTGCAAATGATTAAGAACTTACTTCTTGACCCTTGATAAAGTATGTACAGTGGGTATGGTATAACAAAATGTCAACTGTCTTGTCAAAATGTCTTACTGTGTCATGAATACTACATTTTTGGGAATCTAACTAATTTGACACACTGCTTTTTGCATACTCTGAGTAGTTTGGAAGTATGCATGTTTGGACATGGGACAGGAAAAAGATTGGAAAAATCTGTTATTCTGCAAAGCAAACAGATATCACAATGCAGCCTTAATAATTCGGATATTGGCTGTGACACTTACCTGTACGAGATTCCACCCCTCTAATGATTCAGCGATGATTGAAGTCACTGATGGACACACTCCTCCAAAGATCATCAAATGTTTTGGCCCATAGCAGATTGCATCAAAGAAAGCCCGCAATCCCTTTGCATTGTCACACTGTGAGAGAGGGAGAGAGAGAGAAATTAAGTCCAAAAGAAAATTCTACAAATCTATGTAGAACAGTAACATGGTGGTATTGTACATGCTCTGAATTCATTATCCCTTGATAAGCAAGTTTCAACTTTGAGAGTTTTTCTTGATTTATATTCTGTATGTATAACCACATCGCACAACCAGAATTGCTTTTGCAATGTTTCTTTAATAATATAGTCAATGGAAAATTTTAAATCATAAATCAGGGAAAATGGAGAAAAAAAACACGGACATTGAATATTTTAATGTGCACAACATACTGTGATGTACAGAAGAGTGCGACTGCTGTAGCATATCACTATGGCAACGCTCTTGGCTCTGTGGAAGTGCTGAAGGAAAGAAAAGATGGAGCAGGGCTATTGATTGCAATGCGAACCTCTAACTGTTTTATCTTTGATTTTCTCATGTTGGTAATGATATTTCAGTGCCTGTAAACACTTCCGAAGGTCAATTAATGGCAGTCCGCTTGACCTGACTCAATCGCTGTCGTAACAACAAATGTTGCAATACTACACACCATGGCCCGGTCAAGAATTGTATCAGTCTGACCTTGTTTGGATTGCTTAAATTTAGCCTTTTTTGTCTTATTCTGTCTTAGTCTGGGTCTAAGCAACAAACAAACAAAAACATTTTTTTTGCATTATCGGCATTATTCATTTGTTGAAAATTTAAGGGCATTTTGTCTGCACTATTTATTAGGCTAATTGTTAGTCTATGTATACATATGCTAGACGAATGTCTGTAGTTCTCATTCTGATGGTTGATGTGAACATTAACTAAAGCTCCTGACCCATATCTGCATGATTTTATGCATTGACTGATTAGATAATAGCATGAATAAGTAGGTCTACAGGTGTTCCTAATAAAGTGCTAGGTGAGTGTATGTTAGTTGTAAAACAATAGACCAATCACATGAATCTGGGTCGAGATAAGATTATGTTCATATACGTTCTGAATGTTTATGTAAGCAAAGATTTATAGAAGCTAATATGCTTAGGAACTTGCTTTCTGTTGATTCTGTTCTGCTCCAACTAGCTGTTTTTTACACAATTACGCATCCTGTGTGAACAGCCCTAACAACTTTAAAAGAAAAAAGAAAATTGCCAGCACGTTTTATGTGATGGCTATTGCTGGCCCACAACCAACAGAAAACGCAATGGACATTCTTACACAATTTCTCTATTTCAAAAACTAAAGCACACTGGTGAGTGTAAAGCACACTGGTGAGTTCAGTTCATGCAGAAATAGAAGTGTTGAAAATAGACTGTGGCGTATGAAACGCAGGAATATGTGATGAGGCACTGTGGGGTGAGTCGATTGAAGTGATGGCGTTCATAATGCTGAATAAAATAGCAGGCTTTTAAAAGCTCTCATTTGCATATTCCCTCCATGTTCACTTAATTCTGGTCATCAGTAACCACGAAAACACTGAGTGCAAAACAGTCCTTTCTTCTTGTTTAACGGAAAATTGTCTGTTCTCAAGTGAGATGGTAGTTAAATTCATTAAATATAGCGAGTGTAACAATAAAAGCTTTCAGGAGTGAAATATGCTGTACTCAGTGAAGTTCTATGGTAAGTGTTAATATCAAATAAGGATTATGGTGAAAATTAATCAGGGGGACATCATTCGACAGTATGAACAGTCAATTTAAGCATTATTTTCATCCAATCCACAAGACTTCTTCCACAGTAACCAAGATTCTTCAGTATGTAACAAATCTCTTAAAAATACAAACAACTTTCCTGAACATTTACATAGAATACCATAAAAAGTGAGGTTACTGATCAAGAAATTGTGGTGGTCATGTGACTAAAACACATTAGTTCTTTCAAAAGGCACCTTTGCATACCATCAAACATGATGTGGTTGTTTGCCTTATAAGGTACACATCCACAATCTGCCAAGAAGGCTTTGACCATGTTGTCATGGAAACGCACTCCTCACTTTGAGCGCTAAATGAAGGAGAAGGCAAGGCCGGCATTGATAGATATAGCACAGATTGGCTGTTATAATCATGAGGCTATTAATCAGTATTCAGAGGTGATGTTGAAGGCTTAATTTTAGATATAGCAGAAATGGTGCCAGACTGAGAGGATTGTCAACAACAGAAGCCACCACCACACAACTGCAAATTAATTTAATGAATTTATTTCATTATCTAGCAGTGATATAAATTAACCTTTGAAAAAGAAAAATCAACAAGCATAATGGGACTTTGATTGATGATGACTAATACTCGTTTGACTATCTGGGCCAATTTTGTAATTCAGTAACCAGTTAGGCAAGTACCTACAAGATTGTCCAAAACCAATGACATCTGCATTGCTGCCAGTGATCAGTGATTCAACAGACAGCGCAAGGAAGCGTAATTGTGTTTCAAATTATGATCACGCCTAGGAGACTGCAATGTCAAGATTTACAGTGAAAAAGGAGTAAAAGTTTGGTCTGGTTCTCACCCAAAACCAATTGGCACACTTCAGAAGACATGGATTAAACCATTTGAATCTTATGGATTGCTTTTTTGCTGACTTTATGTCCTTTTAGGAGCTTAAAAATGTGTTGGAATTTAAAACATCTCCATAAAATGATCTTTGTATGTGTTCTATAGAAGAAAGAAAGTCATACGGTTAAAGATGTTGTAAAGTAAATTATGAGAAAATGCTAATTTTTGAGTGGATCATGCCTTTAACCACATTTAGCGTAATAGTAGTTAAACTATTTTCACATTACTGTAGCTTTTCCAGAAACAAGCTACTGTTCCAAACAAGTAGTGGTGTAGTATCACAAAACACTACATCACTTTTTTGACACATTGCATTGTGCATGCGTTGTACAAATGTTGTTCTTGTGGTTAAACTTCAATGTAGTTAGCTACTTTTCGTTTGTAGCTTGAAGTGAAACAAACTACTTTTTTAAAAGAGTTGCTTGGCTATAATTTAACAACTTAAACTTTTATCTTTTCCAACACTGGTTAACACCATAAAAGTGTTAATGGTGGTCTTCATGCAGGCACCATAATGTCAAATCTGATAATCTAGGACAAGTGAGCTTTAGAGATAACCATGTGAATATTTAATGATAACAATGCTTATTTCTAAGTAAAAACTGAAAGAAAATATACACTTACTGTATACACTGATTTACTGCTTTCAACCACATAATCAGATGCCTTCTTTTTTTTCTTTTTTTTTTTGCATAGCCAAGATTGTGGGATATTATAGGCAGTGAGGGACACTTATATGATGCCTTCAAAAATCAGCCAGATGGAGTACTCTTTTTAGACAAGACGTTGTACAAACACTGAATTTGGGCGTGACTTGATGCATTTCTACGTCCCTAAACTGCCTAAAAATTCAATATTTTCACGTTTCAGATAGCCTAAATCTGTGTTAATGGAAATGAGAACAAACAGCTCTTTATGTCCAGTCAGTAGAGTCGTAAGCATGGTAAGCCAGCCCAGCACAGTGACCACAAGGCTTACTGCTGTTGACACACCATCTCTCCTGTGTCTGGATTCTAGACCTCCAGTAGATCAGGAGAAAAATATATAAAGCCAGAACTAAAGCTCTAAGAGCACACATTATCTGTAGACTCTGAGAGGCAAGATATTTATTTAATGTGCTGTATGGAGCCAGTTCCCTAAGAAGAATCTTAGTGTAACAAACTGTTTATTAATGGCACCAATAATAATAATTATAACCACTGGCAGAATTTACATGTTAGGCACATTTTTGGAAGCTCTTTACTTTTATTGTGACCAAAATCAGATTGTAAACAAACATGTATTGGTGCTAAATGATATTCACAAGCTTGATTTGTTAATTTATCCATGTGTATCTGATGGAAAATGGAAATAGAGGAGGACACATAAATTTGCAATTGTAGAACCAAATGACTCGGAAAGGACAGTAGGCTAAGGATTATTAATGGAACGATTTCCTCTGACATCTTCAGTATCATAAAATGGCCACCAGAGATACTGTGCCTACAACAAGGGATAATCACGGCAAGCTAACCATGATGAAACGGCTTGTTAACAGTGGCAATGGCAGCAGCTGCAACTGTCGCCAGTCAATGGCAGATTATTGCAGCCAAGTATGCAACCTGATGTCTTCAGGTCTAGGAGAGAGAGGGAGAAATAAAGGGAGAAATAAAGAGAGAAAATGTGAGAAGAGAGAGAGAGAGAGAGAGAGAGAGAGAGAGAGAGAGAGAGAGAGAGAGAGAGAGAAGAGAGCGAGAGAGAGAGAGAGAGAGAGAGAGAGAGAGAGTGCGAATGAGGACCAGCATGTCTCAAGCAATCTGCTCTTTATAAAGGGGATTAATGGCATGCACAAAATGAAGTTGACTAAAAGTAGAGGCACATACAAATGGAAGAATATGAAATCATTTTAGAAAACATTTATAGCTTTCTTCCTTTAGGTAGCCTGCAAGTTGATCATGCTACATATGTGATCTTCTTTCTCCAATCACTGATCCTTTTGTCCCTCTGTCGATATTTCCCACTAAGTTTTCGCTGTCCTCTTTTCTTACCAATGTCCACTGTCTTACTATTATTAAATACTTAAAAGAAACATTCTTGGGTAATGGAGTTCAAATCAGACATAGTTAACAAGGAATTTTCCCACTCACTCTTATCTGCTCTCGGCTACTGTTTGGGCACAACATCTCTATTGTTAATAAGAGAGCTTTCTGCAGTAAAAAGCAGGCAAAGGTGACAGTGGTTTGATGTTCCTCAGCAAAATAAAGTTCATAGGTCAACTGGTTTTCTGGCAAAAATGTGTTTATAGCACAAATTAGCTTTATGGTGATTATGGACAGTCTGGTTGGTTCAAGTATGTACTCAGGACACTGTCTTGCATTTAAAATCAGATGGACAGAAATTTTGAGGTATTAGGGAGGCCAGCATGGGGTGCTCACACTATGATCTGTGTGGATCCTAATGCCCCAGTATAGTGATCGGAATACTATACTGTAATAAGGCACCATCCTTCGGATAAGACGTTAAACCAAGGTCCTGTCTCTCTGTGGTCATTAAAAATCCCAGGGCACTTCTCGTAAAAGTAGAGGTGTACCCCGGTATCCTGGCCAACTTCCTCCCATTGGCATTTATCAATTATGGCCTCTTAATAATCCCTATCCCTGAACTGGCTACATCACGCTACTAAAAGCTGAACTCATTGAAATATGAACTCATATGCTGTCTTTGCACAAGATGGTGAATAAACAGTGAGAAAAATCATAAAACATAGCTTGACTAAATTGTGAAATCTTAAAAAATACCACGCTATAGAAAGTCTTTATGTATATAATTTTTTTCATCAAATTGTTTAGTATGTTTCCAGGAGTGGTGGTTTTGTTTTGAGATGTTACAGACATAACAGCAAATTTTCTGTAAAGTTGGATAAATAATTATGATTAAATGTAATGGGCAGCATCATCCAATCACTGTCATCCACATTCAAATAAAATTACAAATTATAAATTCTGAATCCATGTACTGTTTCTCATTGTCCCATGTCTGTCAATGCAGCCTGAAACAGAACTTTTGGTCGGATGTTACGAGTGAATGAACTTAGCCGCATAGAAAGCTATAGAATATCCCCTTGCTCCCTGTTTAGCGAATATCTTAACCTCCAGTCTGTCTGCACTGGTCTCAGAACAACCTTATTTTCATCCTAACTCTTTATAAAACCTCTGAAAGCAACATTTTTAATGTTTTGGATGAACCAATTGATTCTCAATGTGAAAATGCTCAGTGAATACTGTATATATGAATGCATTTCCTAATGTTAATGAACAGAACCATATTGTACAGTGAAAGCAAAATAAAATGTAACAAAATGTATGTTAAAATGAAGCAAAATGATCCACAGATGTGTTAATGTTGAAAGTTATTCAACATAACTAACATGTTTTTTAAACTTCTGAGGGAATAATGTCCCACAATCCACATACTGTATGTGGACATCATGATCATCAGTAAAAAATTCATGATTTTATTAAAGGGAATACCAAACAAAACTAGAGACGTTACTCTTTACAACCAAACAGGTTTTAATTCAAAAACTTAGAGGTTTCTTTCCAGAGTCACTTTTGGGAACTTTATCCATAGAAGCTGTGGATTTTAACTTTTACCATAAAATAAGGCAATAGGATTTAGTCCATTCTATCAATAATTTAGTGATTCATTAAACTATATCACCGAGATAGGAGCACTTATGTATAAGATTAACTCACGTTTGGATTAAGCATGTAGGAAATTGTGAAGCAATTAGGGAATCTCTTACCACAACTTGAACACCCAAGGTTGAGGGCAAAAGCAACCCTGTTCATTTGTTCCCCTTCACTGGGCTCAGAAATCCATCAAGATCCATTCATGCGGATAAATTCACCTCGATTTTTTTGGACCCCAAGACAAGTGGCTTGGGCTTTTGATCATTTGTGACTTTAAACCACTGCTGTGCTTACTGTTAGAATTTATGCATGAGATGTTCACACCTTTGTGTCACATGAAACTGAACCAAGCAGCCTGGTTTTGTAAGGAGACATTTGTACAACTTACACTGCAGTACTTAGCTGAGAGGGAGTATTGATTGACTGAGGATTTGTGATGCTGCTGGAGAAGCTTTATCCCTCAAAGAAATAAAAAATGAAATCCCTTAAATAGCTCAATTGTTTCTACTAAACAGAGAGCAGGAAGAGCAAATGGACACCTTTGCTTAAATTGATAAATCATGTTATCCATATACTTAAACAAAACAAACATAACATCAGATCTTCGTTCCTATGGACCGGAACACAATTATTATGGGTGGGCCCCCTTAACCCTGGGCCCAATGACCCATCCACCCCTCACTTCTTGTCATAAGTCCAGTTGTCCCCCCAACAAATCTGTCTACATGACTAGTTTAAAACTTTTAGAGTCAGACTGTAGATGTTTCCTCGTGTTTGAGCACAAGTATGCTGGTCATTGGAGTGATCCCTCTTCCAGAAAACTGTGAACTAAACATCTCCAGATCAGCCCAGATTGGCTGTGAAAGTGTGAATGATACATTATTTTGAGAGCACTGAACATTTATGAGAAGTTTGTGGTTGTCAGGAGGCCTACAAAAAGTTCATAAAAAGTTACACCACTTGGTTGTGAGATGAAAAATTACAAAATGCATACAAATTTCACCAATCCATCACCTTTAGTAGAGTCTACGCTTGAGGCTTGGAAGTCGTGAGAAAATGTTAAGCAAGAGTGGATCATCCAGCAGGTTGCATCATTGTGACATCAAGCACAGCAAAAGGTAATTTCATAGTCTGTGATTCTGAGAGGTTCTCACCTGACGATTAATGAAACACTGTGTCCCAACAAATGGTAAGGAAAGATTAAACAATAAAGGCTTAAAACAATGTATCTTTGTAATTGGTGAAAATGTTGTAAGAGACAGAACGAGACGGATGGCTGAGGAAAGGGAGGCCATTATCAAGTTAATTATTTCTTGGCCTAAGGTCCTCCATTCTCCCCAGGATGTCTCCTCTGGAGAGCCAGGGAGGGGAGGCGGGGGTAATTACTGCCATTTTGGATAATTGTGGTGATGTGGCATTTGGTGTAGCATAAGGCCATGATAAAAGACACAAACGTAGCTAGCTTTGCTCTCAGGCAAGTAACATAAGCTCAGGCCTGCTTTGAGCTTTGAGTTCAGCCCTCTAGAGTTTCTCAAAGAAGAACACTGTTTCCCTTTACCCAGACCCCCGTTCTTCATGATACTTCCCTCCAGCAGTCCTCTGCCCTAAAAAACTGCCCTGCAAATTAAATTCTACACTGTATTTTACTCTGAAGTGGTGAATTAAAACTAATGGGATCATATGAATCACAGAGTACGTCTAAATGTGAAGTTATGATTGGGCAACAGCGGGTTTTTGATCAGTCGAGCTACAGTCTTCATCTGTCTTTCCAAGCATACATGACTCAATGCTTTATCAAATTTTTGAAGGAATGACATAAAATATAGAAGGTTGAGCATAATCTCTGTCTTTCAGAGCATGCGCACAATGCTGAGTCCAGTTGTGGTCTAATTTACATGTATACATTTAGGACAAAGCAGAACCAAAAATGCTTATTCTAGGTCTGTTAGCCCATCTTCACAAAATCGGACTGATACGACTGGTATAATTTTAGTAGGACAAAAGCATTTTCATAAAATTGTAAAAAGACAAATGACAGTTTTAGTCTGACTGAAATCAAACTTAAAAATTGCATACTAGTCTTTAAACAGACTAGTTTAAATTTCCATGCCATCCCTACGTCCCTAAACTGGGTGGAAATTGCAGGTTCAGTGGTGGTCTTGGACAAGCATAACCATTCTGTTCACCATCTAATAAAGCTGGTCTTTCTGATGAAGCTTATTCACCAAGGTAGTCATGCTGGTTAAGAATCCTGGTACCCACCAACATATGACCAGCTAAACTGGGATGCATTTCCCTATGGTTTCATGGCAGTGGTTTGGTGCCAATGGTTTCTAGGATCTACTTAGGCTTATGATGCTTTTGGGAAACGCAGCCCTGGTCTTTTCAGCAGGATACCCCAATGATTAATGCGTTTATAATTTTTCTTTTTTTCTTCAGGAAAAAGATGTCCAGTTCTGCTCTATGGCTCATGGTGCCATGATTTCTACACACAATTGAATTATCTCCCTACCTGCCAAAGAGATGCATTGCAGGGACCCTGAGTAACCTAGCACTTGTAAGTTCCTCTATCCTCCTGACAGCTAATGTGCTGTTGATCCATGGTTCTGCTGGGGACAGGTTATTTCTTACACTACCACTCCTTGTCTGCACAGAAATCCCATTTTCGAGCCCAAGCCTCACCCTAAATGCTCATACTGCTTCCATTTATTTGTCATTACGCCTGTTGCCATGACTGGTGCATTAAACATTCTGAATGAGATAAAAAAAAACAAAAAAAACATTTGCAAGCAAAAATATACATGCTGCAGACAAAAGCCTTGTTTCTTATTTACTTTTATTGCACTTTTTTTTTTTTTTTTTTTACAAACGATGACAGTGAATGGTGACTGAGGCTAACACCATGCAAAACATTTCATTTTGTGTTTTAAGTTTTAAGCAAATGACCAGCAGAATGTGAGACTTGATTGGACTGACCAAATTTAGATATGTGAATGGGTGATTTCTGCCATAGAATTTTAGAATTTTACAGAATTTCAAATTCACTTTTTGAAAAATCTATTTAAATAGAGATGATGCTTGTGATGACATGGATTGGTGTGTGTGTGTGTGTGTGTGTGTGTGTGTGTGTGTGTGTGTGTGTGTGTGTGTGTGTGTGTGTGTGTGTGTGTGTGGAAATAGCAAATCAGTGGGATGTGTTCTGAAGGTCTAAAGCATATGCTGGTTATTCTGTGAGACAAGTGGTCTAACCATTACAGTCAGGGTAAAATACTCCTCTTGCTCAAGGCCCAAATACCCTCTCATCTCCCGCAGCACATAATGTTCACATTAATAGGTGCCATTCATCAAGCTGTCTGCTCTCGGACATGGAGCAGAGCAAAGGGTGGACAGCTAAACGACACGTTCATATTAAAGTCGACTCTGAGACTCACAATCTTTGGAGTCTTGTGACAACAGTGTGCCGGCTCTATCCAACATTAACTCCATTAAATCATCTGCATGACCGCTCCATCTCTAGACATAGTTATTCAAATTGCTATGATGCACATTGTAATCCTCACATGTAAATCATTGTTTCAAAACTGTATTTAAAAATAAGGAGCATATCGTCGCTCTCCGATGAAAAACACGTATCTCCACTTTTGGTAATCTTGATATTTTAACAGACGGAATGTTAAACTTCTTCCTGCTGTTGAATCTTAAGGTGTCTAATTATGTTTTATATATATATATTTTGTTTTTAATAAGATTTATAATAAAATATTTTTTGGAGGTACGTGCTTTTCATCAGACCATTTTAAAAAGTAGGTGAACACATAAATAGTTATGATTATCATAGTGTCCTAACCAGAAGGCAGTGACAAGCAATCTGTTTGTCCACACTGAATGTGATCATGCTGTGTGACACAGCACAATCACAGCCAATAAGAACATATTGGATTTTTAATGTACAGTTATGACCACTGAGAGTTAATAGTGGGTAGGGTAATCCAGCACAATGCAGCAGAACTAAAAACAAAATGATCACAAGAATCTCCATTTGCCAGCTACTTGATAAAAACATGGCTAAGATAGAAGAGACACCTTGCACAGCTTCTTACTTAATCATGTCTGGAGACTCCTACAGTGTGAGAGTATGAGAGTCAGATAATTGTAGAAATGACTAAAATTGCTAATTATAATGGTTGCTCTTTCTTTGATTACAACACCAAGCTACAGTTTCAAAGTATCTTCCCCAACACTGATCTAATAGATTTAAGTCATGTTTGGTAGTACATGCCTCATACGATTTATAGGATACAATTAATTAGCTGATAGGAGCCAACATGGAAATTAAGCTTGGGGTTGTTTTTTATGAATATTTGCCAATACATGACTGCTCAAAGCCACAAAGAAAGCAAGCTAATGATGCTGTGTTTGTCTTGTAATATTTTTAATTGTCATTGTGCCCTGCTGAAATCAGTATAGCTGGTTGTGATTTGAATGCTAGTCACCATCATGTATGCTGGTGTGCTGATGTTCCAACAAGGCTTACTGACTACAGTAAATCTCAGTTTAACAGCATTACCAGAAAAAAACATATTGGTTGACCTACTTCACTAGTTAAAAAGCAGCACTAGCCAGCAAAAACCAGCCTACACCCATTAAGCTGGTCTTTTAAGCATGTATTTTTATTCAGTTTTGCAATAAAATGTTTATGGAGGGGTAAAAATCTTCACACAATCAGACCTCACCCAGACCGTTTTGTTAACTAATTTGGTCAATTCTTTGACTCAAAAGTGTGATTCATTCATACATCTAATACTAAGTCTAGTTCTGATTGTAAACAAGCTTGTCAACAGGAAATACAGGATGCTCAACATGATTGCTAATTTTACATTTGATTAAAATGAATCAAATGCTTCATTGTGCACAGTACTTGATACCTAAAAAACTTCAAGCCCCATTATCTCAATTGGAATTTTTGTTTTAAATCTTAGTCTTGTCTTGTCTAGTTCACCCAAAAATGAAAATTCTCTCATCATTTACTCACCCTCATGCCATCCCAAATGTGTATGACTTTCTTTCTTCAACAGAATAAAAACAAAGATTTTTAGAAGAATATTTCAGCTCTGCTCTGTCAGTCCAATGCAAGTGGATGGTGATCAGCACTTTAAAGCTACAAAACTCACAGACAATCGTAGTAAAAGTAAACAATTCAAAACCAGTTCCGAAATAAATGTATTCTAAAGCGATTTGATTGCTTTGGATGAGAAAGAGATACATTTTCAAATCACTTTCCATTATAATTGTTTGCTTCTGGTCGCTTTCCAATGAGTGAAATCAGTTCAAGTTGCCTCTTGCATGACGTAAGCACGTCAGCATGTTTATGTGAGACCAACAAATCGAGCTGCACTTCCGGTTGTAGCGTGTCAGTTCTCGTGATTCTAAAGATGAACACGCATTGGACCATGACCTGAAGTAAACAGTTACGGTGAAAAGGACTTAAACATTCATCTGTTTCTCACCCAAAGTGATCATATCACTTTAGAAGACATTGTTTTAACCACTTTATTACAATTGTCTGAGCTTTTTGGAGCATTAAAGTGCCGATCACCATTCACTTGCATTGTATGGGCCTACAGAACTGCAATAATCTTCTAAAAATCTTAATTTGTGTTGGCATCTGGGATGGCATGAGGGTGAGTAAATTATGTTTTGATACATTTAAATTTTTGGTAATACATTTTCATTTTTGAGAGAACTAATCCTTTAAACATTTGTTTGGAAACTATTTTGTGTAAAATTTTGATGTGGTTTTGAACTTGGTATTGATATCAACTACTGAAATGTTGGTTGTCACAGTCCTATCACTCTGTCAATCTGGGTTTTGGTCTGACAGGACTAGGGGTCACACATACACTGCTCCTCTAATGAATGAGTGCTTTCTCAGCCCTTGATGCATGACCGTGTGGCCTCTGGAGAGTATCTGACAATTTTAATCATTCACGAATTTAAACTTTCAGACCTGCTGTAATTCAAATGAATATGCCAGTTTATTTTTAAAAATGTGTAAGAATTACACATGTATGAATATTACGTTTTTTCTAGAGACATTACGGTAGTAATTCTGACATGCTGCACAGTGAGCAGGAAGAGGATAAAGAGGCTATAAAAACGAATTAAACAACAAATACATGATGTGAGTCATGACAATCAGACATTGTGTTGAGCTATAGGGACTGTTTGAGTGATCATGAACGCTTTTAGCTTCACTCCCTTCAACATGAGCACTTTTGGTGTCAATCAAACATGCGCGCTCTCCAGGTGCTCTCAATATCACATCAGTCCTTCATCTCAGTGCTATTCTGTGTGGATCCCAATTTAAATCAGATTAATAGCTGGTAAAACTTAATAAAAAGGTTTAATTTCTTTAAAATTAGTTAATGCATTAGGAATCATGAACAATATAGTTATGCCATTTATAAAAGTATATAAAAGTATAATTGTTCATTGTTAGTTCATGTTAGTTCATAGTGCATTAATGTTATAAATACAATATTTTCTGGGCAGGTCTGAATAAACCATTTAGATCTTGTGTCCCAGATCGGCAGTCAGGCAAGTTATAAAGTGGGAGGAGCTTATATCAGCCTGTGCCTTGAAGGATTTCCATTCCTCATCCCAATCCAAGGATGAGGGCACCCCCACACGGAAATGGACGTCCTGAGCCAGCTGCTGTGGACCACCATGAGGTGGAGGCTGCATCATCAGCAGTGCCACTCACCACCCAGAGAAGAAGGAGGAGGAGAATTATACCTACTCATCAGGCATCTGCGCCTGCCACGGCCAACGAGCCAGTGCCCACGCCTGCCACGGTTAACGAGCCTGTTCCTGAAGCCACTTCCATCACAGTGTAAGCGTCCTCGGTCGTGGCGGCCACTCCCACAGTTGTGCTCCCGACTGCCCTGAAGAGGAGGAGAAGGGCTCCGGCTCCTCATTTGCTGCCACCACTCCCAGCCACGGAGACTGTTCCCCAGTCATTGCAGGCACTCCCGGCCATGGAGGCCATTTCCCAGTCACTACCGGCGCACCAAGCCATGGAGGAGATTCCCCAGTCACTTCCGGCACTCCCTTTTAAAGGGACAGTTTCATTTACGCACCCTCCTGTCATTCCAAACCTGAATGACTTAATTTCTTCCATGGTTCGGTCCAGTTGGTCCTGATTCCCTGTCATCCTCTGCCCCTGTTCCTGGATTACTTTTCCCCTACAGGTGGTTTATGTTTTTCCCCCCCGTGGGAGTTTGCGTTTGTTTATAAAATAAATTAGGGTTTTTTTACTCAGCGTTTGTGTCCTCATCTCTGCAAAATGTGACAGTGTGTATTGTGAAGACACTATAAAACACTCATTTTTGTAAAGCAATAACATGTGTAAAGTACTATACAAATACTTTGAAATTGAAATCTCGCATCCTCACTTGTATATTGTGTGTTCTCAACTGATAATACAGGGAGAAAATGGCTTCTCCTCCATACTGTGTTCATGGCAAGAAGAGTTCCTGGTAGCATGCTTTCAGTCATGGGGCAGGGATATAAAGCACAGCCTGCTGATGCACTGAAGGAGAATTATGCAGAGGCATTGTGATGTGCAGCTCTGGAGTGCCTGTTTACACAGAGAACTTTAAGTGCTACAGCCTAGCTCTGATTGTGTGGCACAAAGCCGACACCATGAACACAGATACATTAACCTGTGTGTTTACAGAGAGCCAACAATGACCCTCAGCAATTGCCAATCAGTTAACAAAGGAGCACAGCTTTATACATAGAATGGGTGGCCAGCTAATATGAGATGTCAGAGACATTATAAGAGGAGGAGATGGATCAGCCAAATATACAGTATTTGAATGGCAGAAATTGTAATCCTAAATAAGGTGCCTGTAGTTCAGCCAGTGGTCCAAAGGTATTGCAAAGCTAAATGTGGAAGCTATACAAATTCAAAGCCCTACCTTTCAGTAGAGCCAACTGCACGTTTGTTTACTCTCAAAAAATGTTTGCACATTAGTTCATCCAACCTGACATTTGTTTTTTTATGATTTTATCTGAAGTACAATTTATTATACTGTTGCTGTCATATTTTATTCCTGATTTTAAATGTTATTTTTCATAATCTCGACCAACAGTTTTGGTGATTTCAGTCTTTTCCCATTAGATATGAGCTGTACTTTTTTTTTCTTTTTCTTTTTTTACATGGCTGCCGAGTGTACTGACTTGCCTTTAAAAGACTTTCACCTATAAATTAAACATCTAGTCAACCCAGACCATAAAGGAACTGTACATAAAGAACAAAGGAAGTTGTCATCTTATTAATGTGAAACGTGAATGGTGTTTCCATGGAGTTCTTTTTTTGTGCTTAATGACATAAAAAAAAATATTTCAGTACAAGATTGTTACTCATTGTTAGTGCACTTGAGGTTGACTTTGCTAAGAAAAGATACAGTCCACATACATGTCTGCACATAACGTATAGTGTATTGTCTGCCTAATTTAAAGGGATAGTTTAAAAAATTATCTGTAATCATTAACTCACCCTGATGTCATTCCAAACTTATAAAACCTCTCTTCCATAAAACAAAAAAAGGGGATTATACAACAGAATATTAGCCTCAGTAACATCTCATTTTCAATGTATGGTGAAGAGCAGAGTCTGAACATTCTTTAAAATATCTCTTCATCGTTTGTTCTATTGAGGAAAGTCACAAATGTTTAAAACAACTTGAGGTTGAGTAAATTATGACAGAATTTTAACTTTTGGGTGAACTAACCCTTTGACACAATTCATTCATGCAATAAAAACACTATGGCATTTTTTCTTCAAGAGGACAAAGCAAGTTAATGGCTCTTTAGTGTGTCATGTAGCTGATAATTATTTTTGGGAAAGACTGATTTATCTCTCTAAAGGAAATGATATGCAAAAGCCTATGAGCTTATATGCATTGTAGGCTACAGTACAATGCAGAATGGACAAACAGAAAAGCATTAAATCCTATTGTGCTTTAAATATCCATCCAAATAACTGGGTTTGTTCTTTTTTTGGTGGCATATTTAATCAAGGTGATTGTACAATTGGGGCCATTGTACACCATACAAATTCTGCGGCAGGAGCAGGCAGAAAATACTAATTTGAAGAGCTAATGTCAGACACAGCGTTGCCATGACTACACAGAATGAGCAGCGAGGCTGAATCTTTAGAAAAATTAAAGGATACATTTGCCAGTTTTAACATTTTACTTCTGTTACACTGCTAGTCAACTGCTCAAATATTTGGATCACAGTTCAGTTGATAGTTTCTGAAAAGTGGAATACTCACGTTGAGAAAAGTTTGAAATATTTGGTAAATATCCCTTTTAAAGGGACAGATTTGTTTACTCACCCACTCTATCATCCCAAAACTGTATGACTTTCTTTCTCCCATGAAAGACAAAGGAAGATGTTTTGAACAATGTTCACACTGCTCTTTTCCATACTATGAAACCATATAATGACCAGGGGACAAAAAAAGCACCATAAAAACAGCTGATACAACTGGCCATATTTCAAGTGTTCTGAAATCATTGGAAAGTTTTGTGTGAAGAACAGATTGAAATTCACTGAAGTCAATTATACAAAATGTCATTGGTTCCTGCGTGTCTTGTAATAGACTGCTACATGCCAAGTTTGAATATACAGAAGTGCAAATGAGATTTCAGAGCTGCAGCAGAGGGCATTATCAGTGAATAAACCTCTCACATTTCAGTCTGTTTCTCACCTTTATCACAAGATTTTTATTTTGCATTCTATGGAAGAAAGTCAAACAGGTTTAGAACAAGACATTTTATGCCCAAATTATTCATTTAAGTATTCCAGATAAACCTCACTAATAATACATAAAATAGAATCAGGACAAAGTGACTATTGCATAGTGACATGTGGTGAGATTGTATGGTCTGTTTCCTCCCTCCTGGATTGAGCAAACTCAAACTTTGTGAGCTAAAAATAGAATCAGCATGAAAATAGAAACAGCGCATTATACAAGATCCACACAGGTCATCTGTTAAGAGTGAGACAAAAGGCAGATGATAAGTCAGAACTCTTCACAGGAACACCCTTCGGACTGATGTTTATATCACTAACTCCTGCTTTGTGTTTTTGAAGCATGTCAAATATGCGTGGCAAACCAACAACCTAACCTCAGCGACTCCCTTCCATATTTCAAACATGTGCATGCATCATTTCTTTATTTTTGATAGCTTAATTGTTCATGAACTGTTTTTTTCACATAGGCCACGCCAAATAAACATGAAGCGCTTGTGAGGAAAGTTATGCAGGCTTAAACTCAAATGCAAAATTCAGGGCTCTAGACTAAAATTATATGACTATGAAATTGGCTCCTCAAATGAAACATTCATGAGCTAAACAACTTTTTTGGTTTGCTAAATTACAGAATCACTCTATATAGATGGAGGTTCAGAAGCACTGTCATCCATGTACAGTACTATCACACTGCACTGGTTGAAGATTGTCCTCTGCAAATGTATGCTTCACTATTGTTAAAAGATCATAATAATACATGTGTAATACATAGTGTAGTACTAGTGTGAACATAAGAATTGAATATGTGCTTCAGTTCATTGAGTGCATTGCTACTTTATTTACTTTTTTTATAAATATCATTCTGTTTCACCAGAATATTTCTAAAGGTTTTGTTGATTATTGCAGATTTTTATACTTTACACCTAAATTGTTCTCCAAAATATTTTTTTTTTTACTTCAACCTTTAATTGTTGTACACTTCACAGAAAATAACCAGTACTACTTTTCTAACACATTTTAATGGTTCCTTATTAAAATAGCATTTCTAAATCTATTGCAACAAAACTAAAACACAAAACTGTTTTGAATATGAATCCTTTTGTTTTCATATGAACAATCAGTCAGTAATTAGGCACAGAATGCACTGTATTTGATGAAGGACGATTTTTTCAGCTGGTTAAACATTTATACAAGTGAGCAGTATAAATAGATTTCGGACATACTTCATCCAACCTCTGATTGAATATATGGTGTAATAACAACAACAACAGAAATAGTCTGTTCTGGTTTTGTTAAAGAAGCACCATTTAACCACAAGAAACACAAGAAACAACTTGTTTTGTATATATATATATATATATATATATATATATATCACTTACAGTTGAGAAGAGCCGTCCAATTCACCGTTCTTTTAATCTAGCGTTTTGAACATGACATCGCCTCAGCTCCCAAGGGATAATAGGATCGTGATGTGTCCAGTCTCTCCGCACTTCAGAATCTCACCGGGAATAGTAGGTAATCTGGGTATTTCTTGATAATTGCTTCATGAACAATTAGGATTTGAAGAGACTACTCTATTGGCATACTGTTTTTGGCATACTATACAGTAGTGAATTTTGAATATTCAGATGCAGCAATAGTTTTCCAAAGTATAACCAATGCCGTCTAGACTTTAAATTACTATTGCAAATTCCTATTTTTGTCAATTTGTAACCATTTTAGTCCCTTTTGGTGTATTTCCTCCACATTCAAGGTCATCTTCGATAAGCAGCATGCATCAGATAGGTTCATTGCAATATTATACTTCACACACTCCACAAACAGAGCTCTCGGGCCTACTGTATATAACAGCTGCAACTACTGGCTCTACTCTTTCAGATTAATATTTGATGAAGTGAGCAGTTTGAGTCTTGATTACAGCAGACAAACCAGAAACAATGCGAGCTTGCAGCTTGTATGTTCAGGAGCAAGTCAGATTTCATCATGTTATTCAACCCAGAAAACTCTCATCTCACTAGAGAAATTTCATAGGACCACTTCCACTTCCTCTATAATTGCTACACTAATCTGTTCCTGAGTAACATAGAACTAGATGCATGCTATCACATGCCATTTCTGAGGCTCAACTTATTGAGATATTGTAGGAGAACATTTACCACAAATGTTACAGGTTTGGCATACGGCGGCAACAGCCTGTGTTTCTGGAATATTCTGACTTGGACACTGACCCCTCATTGTTGTAGTTCTGCTGACCAGCTGGGGATCACAGATTTAATCAGTGGGTTCTGACAGCATATGTTGACATGATATGATGCCACACAACACGTGGAGAGAGGATTAATTATTTGTGTCAATTGTGCAGGACTGTTCATATATTATTTGAATTTAAAGACAGTGTGAAATGTTGTGGCATAATAACTAACATTTAAAGTTCTGTCAACGTTTGTTCATCCTCATGTCATTTCAAACTTGGACATGTGGGTGAGTATAACTTTTTTCATCTGTGGAACACATAAGGAGAAATTCTGAACAATGTTTTCACTGCTTTTTTTTCCATACCTCAAAAGCAAACAGTGAAAAGGATCTGTCCAGCTCAGAAATACAAAAAATAAATAAAAAATACCATAGCAGCACCATGAAAGTGTTCCATGCGACACATGCACAATATGTCAGGTCTTCCCAGATTTAAGTCATTATGCACTGATAATCTTGTCCTTTGCCATAGCCCTCGAATCTCATTTTCATTGGTTTGTATATTTTCTATTGGAGTATAAGCAAACTTTTACCACTTCTTATGATTTCGTCATCTTGTACTATTATCATGACTTGTCTTGAGATCAAGTTGGCTATGGCGGAGGGAAAGATTATAAGTGAATCCACTGAACATTTTCCAAAATACCTCCTTTTGAGTTCCACGAAGAAAAGAACAAAAAAGTGTTAAAAAACATAATAAGGTTAAGGGTCAGTAATTCAGATTAAACTTTACAATAAGGTTACCTTCATTACATTAGTAAATGCATTAGGCATAATTAACAATTTCTTTATTAATCTTTGTTAATGATAGTTTAAAAAAACAATTGTTCATTGTTAGTGCATGTTAGTTCATAGTGCATTAACTAATGTTAACATATAACATATTTTAATTTAATTTAAATAAATTACAAAGTGATGAAATCAACATTAACCAATTCATAGATGCTGTAAAAGTATTAACCGTTTTTAGTTCATGTTAACTAATGTTAACAAATGGAACCTTATTGTAAAGTGTTACCACTATTCCTTTAAATTACTCCAACCTAAACTGATAATGTGTCAAGATTAATTTTACATTGTATTATAAGTTGACACTGACACCCTCCAGGCAATGTTTACTTTATTTATGTTGCATTTAGTAGGCATTTATATTGAGTTGTTCTAAATCCTCATGTGAGAATATTAGACAGCATTGCTATTGCTTGTGATCACTGGACATTTTGAGTCTCAAATCTGTGCTCCATTGAGCTGCTTTGGAAGCGCACTTCCATTACACATTAAGCATATCCTCTGGGAGGCTAATTCCTTCCACCTGAAGAAAATGGCACCTAGAGTCACTTAGCCCCAACAGGAAGAGAGCTGTGGAAGTTAAGGGGTGGCTGATTCTCTGCTGTGAGGTGAAAAAAGCCATCTTTCCAAGCTGTGTACCATGCAACCACCCGCAAAAGAACGCACATGTGATCACACCACTGCTTGATTGACAGGCTTGAAAAAGGAGGACAGGCTCTCTTTCTCTGGAGCCTCTGACAGAAGAAGCGTCTCTCTCAGAGCTCTCTACGCAAGTGCAGGATATGCTGTAGTTACATATTAGAATTACATAATCTTTTATTCTATTTCTGAAGGTGATCCAATGAGCTGAGTACTATAAATACAAAAGCCCCCACATACAGAGAGTAGGAGATATGTTACTCTCGATTTAGAAGATTGGTTATTCAAGGGAACGTTTCTAAAATAAAAATGCTATCTTCATTTAATCATCCTCTGTTTTACAAATCTGTATGTCTTTCTTCTGTGGACAACAAAAGCTGCTCTTTTTGATACAATGAAAGTGAATGGTGGACACAGCTGTCAAGCAAGATTTTCAGTAAATAACAACTTACATTTCTGTTTGTTTCCACAAAAAGCTACCATATGGCTTTACAAGACTGGGAATATACTTTATAAGTCATTTGGATTACTTCTATGATGCTTTCATATGGTGTTTAGTCTGCTTTGGAGATTGAAAGCCACTGGTCACCAATCTCTTTCATTATCAGCTCGAACATTCTGCTAAAATTCTTCATTGGTGTTTCATGAAAGACAGAAATTCACACATAAAATGACATGTGGGTGTGTAAATGATGACAGAACTTTCATTTTTGGGGTGAATTATAATTTTAAGGAAGTAGAAGGACCTCCATAACCAAAATAGGACATCTAAAGTCCTAGGGCATTACTGGGTTACTTTGCAAGGTTGTTTGGAGCTGTAAGTTCTGCATTTAGACTCCTAAGGGTTTCACTCTTGAGGGCTCCAGTGTTTCATTTGTGCCGAGCACTGGTGAGCAGCCAGGACACATCAGCGGGACAGAAACAGAACATCTCCTCTGACTGAACCCACTGGCCATTCAGTAGCCAACTTTAAGTACACACAAACCACACACACAGTTTCTCTCCTACACTGAAAACAAATCTCCTCAAGTAAACGTGTCTTGTTTTAAGCATGATTAGATATTTTTCCTGGAAAACAAGACAAAAATACAAAGAAAATATTTGCAGTGTATACTGCTTCTCTCTCCCTCTTCACACTGCACACACAAACAGCACACAACAAGAGTACTAAAATATGGCTGTATGGTGTGCATGGCCATCCGTAAAAGCCTCTACATTTTGAAAGACCAAACAAGTTTTCCACAGGTTTTCCGCAGCTTCACAGCCCAGAGGGAAGATGTGCAGATGTATAATTCACAGAGTTTGCATTTGGATTAAGCAGATGGGATATAAAATGCACAAGTCAACATCTGAAATGCTCTCTTTGCTGCAAGAAGAATACAGCACAGAAGATCAGCAGAAATAGAGAGCAATCTTAGGTAGTGCTTTACAATAGCTTGCATTATTAACATTAAATAGTATTGCATCATACAATACTTATAATGTAATCTGTTTGTTGACCATTAACAAACGTAGGAGTGTTCGGGAAACCATTATTATGGAAATTATATACAGTATACTGTATATTTGGGCTGTCAATTTAACACCTTAATTTAGTGCGATTAATTATATAAAAAAATAATGCATTAAAAAAATGAATGCCGTTATGACCACTGATGCGTACGTACATTCCATAATAATAGTGCAGATTTTCCTACCATATGAGCAATTCAAGCTAAAATCACATCTGTTTTTATGAGCCACGTCACAAAACAGATTGCTGTCAACTGTAGGCTTGTTCAATGATATGAGAATAAAACAAACAATACTGTCTAATCAATGTTTTATTCATCTACCACAGTAATCCAATTTATTTCAAACTTAATTTCAATCTATATTATAAATGTATTAGGCCCTACACATTATATTTAAAAATGATTGAATTATTATGCATTTTTAGATTAATTATCTATATTTGGGGGCCTTTCTCAGCAAATAATGATATATGTGATTATAAAGGGTTTATACAATATATGGACACTGTATAAACATAAGTAATAATATAGTATATACAGTATATGGGTGTCTATATATAGTATAATGAAGAGTTTCTGTTGGTTCATGTTTTATGTATATTCCAGAAAGTGAAACAAAACTCAAGAGGGTATTTTTGGCATGCAGGCTTCTCCCAGGTGTTGATGTTTGCTTTGCTATTTGCACAGAGTTCCCTAGTTTTGACAGTTGGAGCGGTGGAGTGTTATGCTGAGTTAGACAGGTGAAGCCTGCTGTGTACAGCACAGACCAGTGAAGACTGAGAACATTTGGAAATGAAGCACAGAACTCTGGAACATGTCAAGCACTCTCCTCGTTTAACCTCACAATGGCACACATTGCCTACCACAACTCCTTCCCCTAAGCAACATGACGTGAGGGGGAGAAAAGGGGAGTGAAGAAACCTGAAACTCCATTCTGAAGTGTGTATTGCACCAAAATAAATAAATAATTTTATACAAAAAACTATATTTTCAAAATAGACTGTTTTGTGGGTTGCGTAACGTCTAGTTGCGTTATTGTGGTAGATGAATAAAACATGAAAAATATTTAATATTTTTATATTCCAGATACATGAGGAAGCCCTGTTTAATTAGGATGGATTCATCTGACCTTGACCTGATGCATTTCTTAGGGGATGTTTTAGGGGATGTTCTCGCTTTCCAAACAGCTAGATGGAGAGAAATAAATGGAGGGGTCTCAAGACAAGTTTTTAAAAGTTGGACTATTTTTACTTGACACTTGCCCTAAAAGAGCAACTACTATGGAAGGATAATCTAAAACCAGCACAAGAGGTGTCATGACGACCAAAAACGTCAGTCTCAGTGTGTATTGCAATAAACCACAACAGTGCCTGCTCACTTTTTCAGCCGTCTTGGTTCCAGTAATATTTTTCCTGTTCATGTGGTCCATGAGTACATGACAAGTCAAAGGTACTGTGTACTAATGTTTTTCTTGAAGGAATGAATTACAATGTCATTTAAAAACAATGGAATTAAAAGTGATGGGTAAACTATAGTTTTTAAAACAACAAAAAAAGAAGTAAACAGAGAGATGAAGAAAAAGTGAGAAAAAGAGAGTTGCAAAAAGTGTCTGGCTTTTAGATGAAGATTTACAGTGACAGTATGGGAACAGGATCTTGTGTCTCTTCCATCATTCTGTACTGAGTCTTACAATTTCCTTTTTACTCTCTATGCCACCTCTTTTTTCATTCACTCTCTCTATCTCTTTCTCTCCCTTCTGTCTCTCCCTGGGGATCTGATGAGGATTTTCCTTATATTTTATTTCTTCTTCCTGCACAGCACTGAAATGCCCCAAAGTTCAGTCCTGCACACGTTTAGCCTTAATAAATTTTATATTCCAGATTCTGTACACTGTAAAAACATGCAATTGTTAATATAAGTTCTGTTACAAGTTCAGGTGCCAACAGCTTCCCCAACGCCCCAAAAAATTGTCAAAACCTTCTGGTTCCTTACACCCTGATATGGGGGGAACAAGGCAACGTAACAAGCATGGAAGCAAGCCGCGGCAGCGGCGTCTTTTCTCTCTCTATGTTTCTCACATGGCTGGGCTGGGGCCATCTTAACACTTGCATCACATGCATCAGGGAAGGCGTTCTTTCCCAGTTCCTATTCTTTCAGGGGGCAAAGACCCTGCAGAGGCCACACCTGCCCAGACTGGGGGAGGTAAAGAGTGGTGAAATACATCACATGGGCTTTTTGGTCAAATGTGGAGAATGGCACGGTGATTGATCCTACCATGTTGGGAGGGAGGAGTTGCTACAAACACGGCGACCGGGGGACAGTGAGGACTGCCCAAGGGAGATGTAGATCCGCTCGCAAGGGGACCGTACCGCGGAAAATACACACAGAGGGATAAGTTCACATGGGGGCCTGACATGTGGAGCACCTATTCCATTACAGGGTAAATTGAGTACCCGCATTGGGTTTGGTCAGCAAATTCCTCCACTGAATTCGCGGACCAGAGGGCTAGGGAGGAGTCATCCAGTGAGCTGAGTTAGTGGAATCTCCTGGGATAAGAGCGCACGGTATTGCCTCAGCAGAGGGAAAGGGCGCTAAGTGCAAGCGATACACCCGGTCAGCTGTTACAACGTTACCGAGTTCTACTGGCTCGAGATAAAACCGACTCAACATTTGGGTACTGGGTGTTAGGCAGCCCACTGCTCTGCATATGTTTGCTAGGGAGGTGCCTTTGGCCAGTGCCTTCGAGGATGCCACACTTCTTGTCGATTGTGCTTGAACCTGCAAGGGACGGGCACAGCCTGGGTGTGATATGCCAATGCTATGGCGTCAACCACCCAGTGGGAAAGCCTCTGTTTGGAGACAGCATTCCCTTTCCGCTGTCCACCAAAGCAAACAAAGAGCTGCTCAGAACATCTAAAGCTCTGTGTGTGGTCCAAATAGATACGCAAAGCATGTACCGGACACAGCAATGAAGGGGCTGGGTCTGCCTCCTCCCGGGGCAGTGCTTGCAGGTTTATTACCTGCTCTCTGAAGGGAGTCGTAGGAACCTTGGGCATGTAGCCCGGTCATGGTCTTAGGACCACATGAGTGTCTGCCGGACCGAACTCCAGGCAGGTGTTGCTGACAGAGAACGCTTACAGGTCCCCACCCTTGATGAAGGCGAGCGCAATCAGGAGGCCCATCGTCAGAGAGAGGGCCTTGAGTTTGACTGATTCTAATGGCTCGAAGTGGGGTCTCTGAAGGCCCGAGAGGACCACTGAGAGATCCCAGGAGAGAAACAGGCTTGGCCGGGAGGGATTCAATCTCCGGGCACCTCTTAGGAACCTGAAAACTAAGTTGTGCTTGCCCAAAGACTTGCCGTCTACTGCGCCGTGGTGGGCTGCAACGTCGGCTACATACACCTTCAAGGTGGAGGGGGACAGCCTCCCCTCCAACCTCTCCTGCAGAAATGAGAGCACTGACCCGACAGCCAGGGAAGAACACCAATTTGCGAACAAGTGCCACTTCAGGGCGTAAAGTTGCCTGATAGAGGGAGCTCTGGCTTGGTTGATCGTGTCTATGACAGCAGGTGGTAGGCCAGCTAGATCTTCCGCATCCCGTCCAGGGGCGGAGGTTCCAGAGCTCTGGGCGCGGTTGCCAGAGAGTGCCCCGTCCCTGAGAAAGAAGGTCCTTCCTCAGGGGAATTCACCAGGGAGGGGCTGTAGTGAGGAGCATGAGATCTGTGAAGCAAGTTTTGAGGCTTCACGCTATTCTCTGCGGCAACCATTCGCAACTCACCACATGCGGCACTAAAAAAAATATATTGTATGCAAATTTTATGTAAAAAATTAATATATTTTAGAATTTTGTTTACAGTAATACAGTAAAATTGCACCATATTACAATAATGACAGTCTAAGGAATATCAATGATAATATTAGGGATTTAAAAAAAATCAAAAGTTCAAAATCAAATTCAGCCAGTATCAACCTCCTCCTTGCCCATCCTTAGACTGTTACAGTGGTTTTGAAACCTGGGAAGGAGGAATGCGCTGCCGCAGAGTGAGGAATGCGCTGCCGCGGAGTCCTCGCCACTGCCATCCACCAGGGGAGCAGCCACGGCTGTCTGCCTGGTGATGGAGGGGTCGCTGCCGACCACTGATTACTTAGATAACTGCTCTCTACAATTGTGGTGAGAAGAATAGCAAATAGCATCTCAGAATACTCCCGATTAATTAATCACAATTAATCGCATATACAAATATTTGCTATATATAAATAAAATAGAAAATATTCAGATAATTACAATGCATTACATTCCTTTAGCAGAAGAGTTAATCATTGATAAGACCATACAAAAAGTGGCTTTAGAATAAAATTTATTGTTTACTACCATTTTATTGATCATAATCCAATCATTGGCACACAGTTCACAGCAATCCATTTCACAAGTGAATTTGTCAATCAGTTCGAGATTTATTCTGAGGGCTTGTTTAAGGACCCAGTCAATTTACACCTACGTCAGACATGCTTGTGTAGTGTCTTGGGTGTGTTGTGTTATAAACATAAAATGTTTAGGTCACTGTGTCAAGTTAAATATAGTTTAATACTCAATCTTTAAACACATCTTGAGATCCCTTAGTTCGGATTTGCACTCCATCAAGTGTTTTGAACGCAAGAACGTAACGTGTTGTTCTGCCTACTGAAGTGTTTTCTTCACTGTATAAACTGCGCGTTGCTCATACAGCTGAAATTTCACTTACTGCCCTCTGGAGTAAACAGGTGGTACTACAAGCTTGCATATCTCAGGAATCTTCCTTATTATGGTCCGGGTGCATGCGAAGTTAATTTTTTTAACGCGTTATTCTTTGTAAAATTAATCGCACTGAATTAACACGTTAAATCGACAGCCCTAATATATATATAATTTATATTTATTTTGCGGTTCTTGTCTTGTTCTTGACCGATTTGGTTAGATTCAGCTATATAGCAGCAACAAAACCCTCAGTCAAGAACGTGTAATGGTTTAATTGGAAGAACATAATTTAAGTACACTGCTGCACATTTCAGCAATGGCAGGCACACAGCATGCTATAGGGAGGCCTGAAGTGAAATGTCTGTAAAGAGGAGACAAACGAGATATAAGGAGAACAAGAGACATGGTGATTGAGAGAGAGAGAAAGAGAGAGATCTCGCAGAGAGGTTAGAACTGCATGTGCATGAAGTGGGAGGAAGAGCGTGGGCACAGGAGAAAGCGGGCGCCCAGAGAAGCCATGCATCTCTGTGTTTTCTTTCTTTCTTTCTCTCCTTTTGAATGACTACCTCCATCTCTTCCAGTTCCACACTGCCTCATCTCAGGGATTCAGGCTGTCAGTCTTTCATGTGTCTTTTCTCTCTTTCTTTCACAACCAGCCACCTCATGTTAAGAAGTGATTTTGATAGTTTTTGAGTGAACTATCCCTAGCATGAGCAGCACAAATCAAGTTTACAGAGAAAACATGTTCCTGTCTGCTAGCAGAACAAAGTGTGCAGAAGATCATTGGGCAGGAACATCTGTGCAACTTACAGCTCATTTCATCATCAGTAGAGTACAAACCATTCAGTCACAAATATAGTTTTGTACTATTTGATGTTTGGCGTACTTGTGGAATTTGAGAGAGCTGGAATTAGCCAGCATCTGTATTTGACAGTCTAGCTGTTGCCATAGCAACAGTATACCTGTAGTGGGGTTAAACGATCCAACTGCATAATGGAAAAGGTTATATTCCTACAATGGAAAATGTAGGATTGTGTTGCCAAAACAAATATGGCAAAAAAAAAAACTCTCAAAAATGCCTGTATGTTTGTATATCAGTGTTTTTAATTACAATCCTCATTTTCTGAGTTGTTTCCATGGTTACGCAGCAGCTGAAAGTCCTAAACGGTGTGTCTTTTTAAATGACAACATTTTAAACTGAAGGCAAGTGTTTGCAGTAGTTGTGTTTCTCCCGCGGGAGCCTCTCCCTCTGGCCTTTCGGTGTCAGACAGTAGGAAACCTCAGGAGACCAAAACACACGCCGTTGTAAGTGGCCCATTCTCACATTCCATGAACTGTTACAATGCTGTTTTTCACAATCAGGTGCCTCAGTGGAACCCTCCAAACACTGAGAGGAGAATAGACAGTCAACAACAAAAGAAGCACGATCAGACACCATACATTATGTAAATTACCAAGCATAATCATACACACAATAGCCTGAGAGGTGAGTTGCATCCTAGAAATGTAAACAGAAGTTGCTCATATTTTGTACTAAACGTTAACTCAATGTATTATACTTTGGTGCATAAGTTATCTCATATGTGCTAAAAATATGAAGATACCTCAAATTGTACTATTACACTATTCAACTTGTTAACGTACATGCATATTAGCTGAACCAGGCTGAAAAAATCTTTGGTTTGATCTGAGATGACAAAGCACAATTTATGATACCATTGTTCAGATTTCACTACTGAATTTAAATGTTCTTTGATCGTAATTTTGACCAAACTTTTTTGGAAATTCCGATCATACCCCATTCAAGTAGATAGGAGCTGTACATCCAGCCTACCCAGGAGAGTTCCAAAGATGCCTGCTGAGTGAACTGACTTACCTTGCTACTGACTTTAGATATACCTACCGTATTAAATACCATACTGTTCATATCCAAAGGAAAAAAGAGTTCTGTCTATAATTGTGAGGCTTTTCACAGATATAGCAGCCGTAACTGCCTGAATTTGTGCATGTCATAATAGAAATGGTTACAGGCAAAACTCCAGATGCACAACCTCCAACACTGTACTCCATTCATGAATTTGAGTTACTGCATAAAAAGGTTGTGGAGGAGAAAAATAAACTCTACTCGCTCTCTCTTTTATTCCTGAAATGAGCCAGCCCACAGTGGAGGACCCCACATTTAGGCCACACGATCCTCTCTGATGTTTTCCCAGTCATTTATCAGATGCTGGATTCTGCTTTATTTACTTATCAAATGGCATAACCCTAATTTGACCTCCGTTAGACCGGACCTCCTATGTTTTACAGGACAGAAACAAAGAGCCATGTCAGAATTGAAAAGAGAAGTTTTGTGGATATTAGGGCCAGGATAGCAAGTCTTACTATCTTTCAATGTTACTTCCTACTGGTTAGTGGTTCTTGCTAAGGCAGTTAACTATTGCTATGGCTCTTAGAGTTATCAAACCCCTTAAACCAATTTTTAAAGTTAGACCAAAATGCATTCTGCACTGCTTGTGTTAAATATATGGAGGATACTATCGATGGTCGGGTTACCATTACATTTGCACAGGCAACACTTACATTTCCTTGTAAAAAATAAATAAATATGTTTTATAGCTTTGAGTGCTTGGCATCAACACACATTAGTAATTTGATTTGTGTCATTTTTTGATCACTCAGAACTGCTCTCAATGGCTTCTGTCATGGGGCTGTGCAGTCTATTCGGTGCCGCAGTCTCCAACAGGCCTGCGGCTTCTCTAATGGACATTTGTGCGAGCGTCACACCCATTCTCAATACTCGCTCTGCGTAATGAGAACAATTCCCCAGATGAGCCCACTACACAAATGTAGTATCACTAATCACTGGACTAGAGAGAGAGAGAGAGATGCAGGGTGTAAAGAGAGAATATTCCACATTTGCAGTACGAATACAATACACTTTGGTGCCTCACTGCTTTTTCAAAGCATCGCTGAGGCACAAATAATGTACCCTGTTTTTTGATATCAGAAGTCTAAGGGGCCGTTCTGACCAAATGCATTATTGTATTAAAAGAAACTTAATGCAACAAAACAAATGGAACAGAACGCAAGTGTAACAACATGCCTTTTTAAAGTTCTTTTAACTTGACAAAGCTTACAGTGTTAAAAACATGACGTGCGTGCACAAGACATGGCACAACAGTCAAAGGTGTCCATCCAGCGCTTTCAAAAAAAAAATAACCCAATAAAAACAGCCTGAAATTTACGTGAACATGACAACATTTTTGCAATTCAAAATGTATGTGCTGTATAACACGTTTGGCTGCAGGTTTCCAGTGAAATGTCCAGCTGGGGGTGCCAAAATCAAGTAAAATAGTGTCATATTCAGACAGGTTTTAAGGTTCATTTTAGATAAATGTTTTTAAAACACCTCCCTTAAATAAAAATTTTGCCTGAAACTAACCAATAGTGTTTTCAAATATAAATGATGCATTTAAAAACGACATCCTTACATTATCAATGCCTAAATCTGACAACTAGTGTTAAATTTCTGAACCACCACATCATTTCATGCCACTTCCATGACTCTGTAATGTCATGTGTTAGCATGAGTTCATAGCTCTAAGTCCAACTCTTTATCACGTGAGCTAACACACAAGCTTATCATATTGGATTATATGTCTATATATGTAGATGGGTATGTAATACAAGCAATAAAATAGTTTTTCAAAAGATGCGTTAGAGTAAAAGTGATGATATCATAAAATAGCAAGGTTTGAGTAGTAGGTTGAAGTATTTATAAAGTCATAACTAGCTATTAAAGTCATGATTTGAGTGAAAGTGTATAAAACACACAGATGTTGTAGTGTCTGTAGTGTTCATTTCACCTGGAAACTGCAGAGAATTGCACCTGGAGACACGTATAACAAGTTTTGCAAAAATGTATCTAGAGTCACGTTTTCACTATGAGACCAGGTTGCAAAAAACTGTGCAGATAGATGCAAAAAAGCATTCGGAGTGAACGGCCGCTAAATTGTTTTTGTTGAACAATTATCTAACATAAAATTAACTTAGTATGAAAATGAGCTAATTTTAAACACAAATGTATTAATTTATTGTTTGTTTTGTTTGTTTTTAAACATCTACATAATTTGTATGTTTTTTATGTTTATTGCTTGAAACTAAATCAAAGAAATAAGGGTTTTACAGTTTAGCATTTAGTCTTGAAAATTTGGTAACAATTTTGGCTGACAGTTAACATTTTCAGTGGCCATTTGTTGAATTAATAAATAAATAAAAACTTCCTATGCAGGCCCTATTTTGCACCCTACCCATGGAAAGTGCTTTCAACTTTCAATATTACATGAAAATATCTCGCCAAATTCACTAACTTTCTACTAGCATAAACTCATATTGGTCAAATACTATTGGATAAGCAGAGTCATACACACACAAATATAAATAAATAGAAAATATCCCCTTTGTGTGCAAAATCCAAAAAGTGAAAGAAAAGTTTTCATTTGAGCCTTGAAGAAGTCACTAGTTTCCAAAAAGAGTGGAGACCAGAAGTCCCCAGTGCTTGTGTTTGTTAGCTGTAATGAATAAGTCAGTGTGAGAGACACACAGGGCTGCAGCATTAACAGCTTACTATGACATCTTAAAAGTCCTGCAGCAAGACTTGGATCAAAAAGCTACTCATGGCACATAGTCTTCTCTTCTTCACACGTGTGTCAACAGAGCACCCAGTCTCATGTTGCACTCGTGTTGAACTGCTTTAGCCCGCACAGAAACACTCACTGACATATGATCAGGTGGGTCTCTGTGTCCTACTTTTCTCTGGGCTGGGGTCAGGGTTCGAGGGCTGGGGAATTGCCTAGGATGTGAACACCGTTCTGAGCTCTGTCCTGTCATGACTGGATTCAGCCTGCTGTGATGAAAATTAACCTCAAAGTTAGTTCAAATTTGAAATGACAGTGATCAAAGCATCCAGACGATACACAGAGCCGCATGTAAAGTGTAGCTACTTGTTAAACATATGAAATGAGAAATGAACAAAGAGACATTCTGCTATCACACACTTCACATACTTTACATTTGTTTTATTCCGCAGCTTTATGAAATACTTGATTCTGATTAGTCAATTGAGGAATTCTGTGGTCGAGTATATGGTCGAATTTAAAAGTCTTCTTTGTCGTGTCTTCTAGACTTTATAAATGACATAGCCTAGCTGTATTAGTTTCTTGTTTTATGTGACACTGCAGTCTCTTTCTTCTCACATAATAATTTCACTCACATAATAAAATTTTACGCAAATCAATATTTGATGTCCATTTATATGTTTATTTATTCACAGCAAGTAGCTGTGTAATAAATAGGTCATTACTGCAAATTGAGATAGTGACCAGCTGACTTAATATTACCTCTTATTAATGTGTTTCTACATCGGATATAATACATTTTTGATTGTATATTGTAATGCACAAATGTCCTACTGTATTTATACTGTAGTAATTGTTTAACATTTTAACATTGAGCATTTGAATGTTTTCAAATGTAAATAAGGTAACTTCCAATTCACAAATATTGGCATTTAAAAAAGATTACAATTTTGCTTATGGTTTCAAAGAAATGGCATGCTCATGCATGTAGTTTAATAAAGAGTGTTAAGTGCTAAAAATATCCACAGTGCTCAAAGGGAAGTCCACCGAGAGTAATATACTGACAAAGGGACTGTGAGATCATATTAGCTAATATGAAACCGGAACTGGAGGTGCTGTCGCCCAGCAGCGTTATTCTGAAAAGAGGGCTTTTCTACAAAAGGAAAACCACTGCAGGCTGGAGAAGGGTGCTGTGTATATACTATACAGCACACGCAAGCAGCCCAACTAAGGCAGAAGATTGGTGCGAACTGAACAAAAAATAAATATACAGTAGCGTGAGTGAATAGGGCTCTGTGTAAATAGAGCTATCCAATTAGGACGTCGAGCTAGCCAAAAGATACCAGCCTGTACAGTTCCCCCATCTCCCATTCCCTATTCACATGTGTCATTAATCACTCGCCCTTTAGGGAGGACCCAGGAACACAATATTTAGCACAACAGAGGAAGTAGTCTTTATCACATCAGTGTGAATTAGATCAGGGTATATATGTTGAATTTTCAACCTCTTGTGGAAAGAAGTTGTTGGTTTCAAGCAGGTCACCATTTGTAGAGGAAGTTGGGATCAATGGTTGTTTCTGAGGAAACATGCCTGACTAGAAGGGTTGCTCCTATACCAAAATTCTGGTACCTCGTTATCGATACTAAACTGATACTATAATCAACCAATAAAAAGCCTCAGATTACACAGAAAATGACGATTAGAAGAACTGCATAAAGTCTTACAGATTCAAATTATGCTTTTTCCATATTCATCTTTCTGGATTCCATGTTAAATGTTGTATTTAATGTTATGAACAAATGTTGTTTAATCAAATTGATACATACAGTTTTAATCAAATAAAAATATCATAATTATTATTATTATTATTTTTTATAATTTGTTTGTAAAATAAAATGCTGCACAACAGAGCTTCACAGTATTAATGAAAACATTCATGAAAAAAAATTACCTGTGGCACAAGGATGCTTGCATTTGTGATATTGCTTACAGATAATAATAATAATAATAATAATAATAATAATGCATTTAATAACAGATTATTGTTATTATGCGTATTATTGCTATTTTTTAACATTACATTTTTATACTGTAGTTATATATCCCGAGGAGTTCATTTAAGTGTTAACAGTCGTTTATTCTCTAAACACACTGTACAAAAATTAAGCACCAGTAGTGAGTGTTGCGTTTGTGTGTGTGTGCGCACATGCTTGCGCCCGTGTGTGTGTGTGTGGGAATCATGACAGAGCAGAGCAGCACATCTTGTTCATTCTGTAGCGTGCAGCGCATGTGACTGTTTATTATTTAATTAAATTACATCCTTCTGCTGTTTAAAGATCACACTTGGCCATATCCAGAGGTTTTTAATTATATTTTAAAATGTCATTACCAATTGTCACATCTCATATCATTTTGCTATTGATAGCATACTGTCATATGTACTGAGATTAGTAACAAGATGATATCGTAGCATTTAAATTTTTTGGGTATCATGGTACTTCATTAGTACAGGTAAACCGCGCAACCCTACTGGCTAGATGGAGACCATAAACCTTTATACGAGTGTCTGAGGTGCTTATCTAAAGGGATAGGTCACTCAAAAATAGAAATTCTCCCAACATTTTCTCACCCTCATGCCATTCCAGATATTTAGGATTTTCTTTCTACCGCTGAACACAAATTAAGATTTTTACAACAATATTTCAGCTCTGTAGGTCCAAAAGGGACATAAAGGCTGTATAAACACAATCCATACACATCCAGTGGTTAAATACATATCTTCTGAAGCAATCTGGTAGGTGTGGGTGAGAAACACATCAATATTAAATAATTTTTTTACAGAAAATCTACACTTGCACTTTCACTTTTAGCCACCTTACTGGTTGGGGCTGGTCAAAGGTTGAAAATGATAGTAAAAAATGGTGATAGTAATTAAATATTGATCTGTTTCTCACCCACACCTATTAAATGGATTACTTTTTATGCTGACTTTATGTGATATTTGGACCTTCAGAGTTCTGGTCACCATTTACTTGCATTGTGAGGTCCAACAGACCTGAATATTGTTCTAAAAATATTGTGCTCATTTGTGCTCTGCTGAAGATAGACAGTACACATTTGAGAATAGCATGAGGGTGAGTAAATTATGAGAGAATTTTCATTTTTGGTGAACAATCCCTTTAATGTCATGACTTTATTGTAGTTTTGGAGTAGGCAGTTTGCGAATAGCAGCTAGATAGAATGTAAATGTGTATTACAGCTGAGCAACAGTTTTTGGAATTCCACTCATAAAAAGTTCCAACAACCTGAGACATATCACTTAAATTGGTGTCCTGAGAAATTGCACGTGACTTTGTGACATTTTTGGCTCTCACAAAAAAAATGGATCTGTGTGTGGCTTGCCAATCGAGAAGCTTGGAGACACCTCTCTGCCTGTCAGTTATTCTGTGTGTCCAGGTTTGGTGGCATCTGGTTTGCTGAGATGTCTTTGGAGGGCGTAGTTAGGGAGAGAGGACATGTGGTTGATGTGATTGGAGGACAGTTTAATTCAGTGGCCAGTCAAAAGAGCCGAACACTTATTGTGTCCATCTGTGCTGTTTTATAATTTAATTCTATGTAAACATGCCCTTTTTCCATCACAAGAATGCGTTCTGTGTGAACGACCCTTAAGTCTGTAAAAAGTTAGCAAGACAGGTAACATCTATACAGCAGCTTTAATGCACAAAAAAGGTAAAACTTTTCTTTTTACTAACAGTCATCAGTTTTTGGACTTCATGAAGTAGCAAGTAGTAAATCCCTAAAGGTTCCTATGGAACATATTGGTTTTGAAAGGTTTCTGGTAGAATTCAAACAAGGCTTACTGTACTGAAGGCATTTTGACCTTCACAATGCCAGTCTTGTCATTAGCATAGTTCTGCCCTGCAGTTACAAAAGCCAGTAACTCTTGCTATTATTTCTTCTTTTGTCTTTGCCAGATTCCCTTTTTATATTCTCCTTCCATGCTCTGAATGTGGAATATCAAATCATGTGATGGCAATGCAGTTTAGAAGACATGAACATGACTACAGCACATCAAACACCTTGTCAAACAATTACACACTTTATTCTTTATTTTACCTCAGTAGCAGCATATCTGTATGAGACAAATAATAACTACACAATCCATAGTTGATCATGAAGGCCCACTTGTTTGATGATAACGGAAAACCAAATCAAATAATGAAATCAGATTATTAAGTAAATTCTCCTGCCAGTGTCAGGAGGTAGATCTGAACTGCAGCTTTACCAATGACATAAAGAAGGAGAGACTTCCTTGAGCTCTGAATTGCTATTATTAATCCAGTTTCTTACAGATGATTTTTGAATGATTTTATGTTTGAATGAATAAGAGAATGCCTAAAGTAGAGTACAAATCTGATCTACTGGGTGTAACTTCACCTTTTATTTCTGATGTGAAAAGGGCATGTTGACTATTTGCCAGGTCTTTGCAGGCTCCTGTGGTGTCTTTAATTCTCTCTAACCTTTACCAGAGATGATCTTGCCAACAGTGAAGGTCCCAGCCAGCATGTGCAATGAGCCCCTTTATACTTACTATGAGCTTGTATGAAAATTCATAATCTTGTGCAAGACACTAAGGCAAGAAACATACTATACACACGTGTGCAAACATAAAGATGTTGTGAAAGCTTTGCTATAATGCATAATAAACATGCAGTTCCATTGTACACACTTAATGTGCATTTTTGCATTACTGTGATGGTAAACAAACCTTTATATTCAAGGGGTAATAGACAGACCTTCAAATGTCTGTGCCATTAAACTGGTTATGTTTTAATTCAGATCACTAGCTATAAGCATGTTCGCAATTTAACTAACAAACTTTCTCAACAAGATTCTTTTCAAACTGTTGCGCCACTACAACAGTACTTGACCTGAAAGAAAAAAAAGACTGTGGAAAAAGACTATGCAAATACACATTTTGAGAATGCAACACATACGGTTGTTACGTTATGAATTGTGTTCTGACATATTGGAACAATTATGCATGATAGAAACTTTTGTATTCAGCCTAAGAACCATAACAGCTATTCATATTTTACTGGATATGTGTCAATTAAAGGTATGTAATGAAATTTTGGACTGAGAAGTTTGGCAAAGAAATGCCATTTTCAGTTTCCGCCCAAAAACGGAACATTTTAAATCTAAAAACAGAAGAACTGACATGGAGTAAAAGCAATGCTTATGTGAAATCATCCTGTTTTAATTAGAGCAATATTTTAAATATTTAAACAAAAAATATTATCCGTTATTTAAAAAGTAGTTATTTGGAGTACTAATTAAAGTAGGGCCTAGATGTTGTGGATGTAATACCACCTGAAGGAAGAACAAGTATAATCACATAGAAAAATGTTATGATGTTTTTATTTCTTTTAGTTTTTAATTTGTTTAGAAAATAATATAAAATAGTATAATTAAAAACTATTCATTTGGGTTTTGTTTTTCAGCCCAGAGTGTTCATAATTATCAGTTATGATCAAAAATATCCTTTTGGGGGATCAGTAGACCATTGTAAATCTTCATAACAACACAGGAGGACTCATAGTTAAATTCAAGTTTAAAACAAATTAATTATGCTTTAAATCATTGCAAACTTACCAAAAACCAGCCTCAAGGCACAAGCTTACATTGTCAGCCAGAAAGCTAAAGAATAAATACAGCGTAAAACACATATGGTTACGGCCATATTGATTGAAGCCTGCAGATTGTACCAAACATGAAGAGTGATATATCACACACCAAACCCATCCGCTTCCTTCCACTTATACACTCACAAACAAATACACACAGTACGTTGCAAAATATCCAATAGAAAATGACGGCCCCTCCCCTCCACAACCAGAGCCGGTTTTCCAGCAGGCATTTATGTAGTCTCCCTTTTTCATGTTGCACGGCTGCAGTTCTGATGGTTACTGGCAGCTCTATCTCCCTGTGTTTCAGATTTCCCTTTGATAAAGCCTGGGTGGAGAGAGCGAGTGCCAGCCTGACACCTCAGCGCGGGCCTTACGTCCCAGTGGAAGGTGTTTTCCTCGCTGCCATGGTAACAACATGTGACAGCAGAAGCACAGGGCAAGAGAGCATCTTGGTAAACCCCTGTGCATCTCCAGCAACCCTGTTCTCTATATGCCTGTAAAGATCCTACGTTCCAGTCAACATCTACACAGCCATGTTTATGAGAGACTAAAAATCAGTTCAACAGCACATCTAGGGATGCTTCTATCTCCTTTTTTCATCTCAGCTCCCCTAAATATATGTGATTACTTCAGCTGTCAGTACCCTTACAAATCTGCACTCTGAGAATATTGGTTGGATTTTATATAACAATTGCTTGCAGAAAATCATAAATTAATTGCATTTTTATAAAGCCATTACTGGTGAATTGTTTTTTATTTGTTTGAACATAAACTATATACAAAATTTTGTAAGATTTATGCTTAAAAATCAAGAATAAAACTATTTGCAAATGGAATGCAAAAGGTAAACTTCATTCAAGACATATACTCTGAAAACACTTTCCTTTTATAATTTTAAACATTTTTCCATTCAAGTAAATTTGTTGTTTTAAACATATTTTTAAAGGAAAATAAAACAAAAATACTGATTAAGATATATATAATTATATACACTGGTGGCCAAAAGTTTGGAATAATGTACAGATTTTTGCTGTTTCAGAAGGAAATTGGTACTTTAATTCCCCAAAGCAGCTTACAATTGATCACAAAGTATAGTCAGGACATTACTGATGTAAAAAACAACACCATCACTATTTGAAAAAAGTCATTTTTGATCAAATCTAGACAGGCCCCATTTCCAGCAGTCATCACTCCAACTTATCCTTGAGTAGTCATGTTAAATTGATCATTTGGTACCAGAAAATCACTTGCCATTATATGAAACACAGCTGAAAGCTATTTGTTTCAATAATTGATAATTAACTACAGTCTTCAAAGACAAAGGACAAATGGCTCTAACAAGGACAGAAAAAGATGTGGAAGGCCAGAAGTACAACTAAACAAGAGGATAAGTACATCAGAGTCTCTAGTTTGAGAAATTGATGCCTCACATGTCCTCCGCTGACAGCTTCATTGAATTCTACCCGCTCAACACCAGTTTCATGTACAACAGTAAATAGAAGACTCAGGGGTGCAGGCCTTATGGGAAAAATTGCAAAGAAAAAGACACTTTTGGAACAGAAAAACAAAATAAACGTTTAGAGTGTGCAAAGAAACACAGACAACAGATAATTGGAAAAGAGTGTTATGGATCTTAACCCCATTGAGATTTTGTGGGATCATCTAGACTGTAAGGTGTGTGAGAAGTGCCCGATAAGAAAAGAGTATCTGGTTTTGAGTATCTAATTGTAATAGTAATTGTTCATGTTATTAATGCCCTGACTATACATTGTGATCAGTTGAATCTTGTCCACTTTGGTGAATAACAGTACCAATTTCTTTCCATAAGACCAAAATCTGTACATTATTCCAAACTTCCGGTGTATAAATACAGTATGTGTGTGTGTGTGTGTGTGTGTGTGTGTGTGTGTGTGTGTGTGTGTGTGTGTTTTGTTTTTTTGGTTTTTGTAGAGTGTGACGTAATCTCTGAGTTTATTTTACACTGAATTCTGCTCTTTAAATTAAAATATTTAAAATAAAATGTAACCAAATTCATCACTATTTCTGATCTATTGAAAAGATTCAAACTCATGAACCCAAGATTTGCATTTTCTTGCATAAAAAAAAAAATCATGAATTATTCACCCTTATGTTGTTCCAAATCAATATAATTTTCTTTCTTCCTTGGAACACAAAATGAGATGTTGGGCAGGATGACAGTCCCAGTCACCATTTACTTTCATTGTATGGAAAGATGCAATGGAAGTGAAGGGTTATTGAAGCTGTAGGTCCCTAACATTTTCCATAACATCTATTTTCAGAAGAAAGAAAGTCATACAGGTTTGGAACAACATGTGGGTGAGTAAATAATGACATAATTTATCCCTTTAAGGCAAGAACATTTCCTCTGAGGCACATCTGCTAATGCTCAGGTAGGGTGCAGTGCCCCCCTAAGACTGAAAGACCTCAAGACATCCATTGATGCATAAAATAAAAACTTGGCTTGTGAGGCTGTTTTTACCTAAAACCTCACACACTTGGGTAAAATTAGCTAAATGTGTGGGCACAAACACTGCAACAAGCTCACTCATAATATGAAAAAGTCCCTCCCAACCAAATTATTCCTTGTTTAGCTTTAACAAGAATGCCTTTTCTGTTGTTATCAGAGTGGGAGATTAATTATCTTCTCAATTAGACAGAAAACGGAAGAAAATGTAAATTTAGGACAAAAATCAACAAGTCTTTTCTTGTATTTTGCTAATAAGGATTATTATTTGACATCTTGTGTGAGACTTTAAAGATGGCAGTACAAGGGTCCCATGCGTGTCAGAACACTGAATAGATTAACCTGTACTGTGATGCCATGAGTAGAGCATCTAAATAAAATATTCAGAGCAGAGTGCCATGCGAACAGACTCGGGTCTCAGCGCCAAGCCTTTGCCGTCTGCCGCTGGTGTTAATATTTCAATTACACTTATGAATAAATGAATTAAATAGGTCCTAACATTGTCCCTGTTCCATTTCTGCTGGAATTACTGGCAGCAACGTTAGCGAGGTATCAGGCTTCTGGAACTGCATTTTTTTGCCACAAAGGGCAGTATGTTAAACATCTTCTCTCAGGCACATCTCAACGCATGCAGGTGAAAAATGGCACACATATGGCACCTCAGGTGTAGCAGTCAAGCTGTTTAATGATATACTCTGTCAAGTCCGATGACCATATGATATGATACACAGAGCTTTACAGATTCTCATTAATAATAAAAGATGTTCAGTGATCACAAAATAAGATAAATAGATGCCACAACATTATTTAGAGTGCTGTTGTACTGAATATTAGCATGTCTGTGATTCGGCTGCATGTAAGGACAGCTGTGCAGATATTCAGTACAACAGCCAGCATTTAAATGTTGTTAAGAGTGTATCACGGTGTAAAACATGTCATTTCCTGTTGCCAGTAGGTGGCGCTATGACTATAACGGAATATTGGCATATAGAAGTGTTCAGGCCATGACTCTCATGTGAAACCTCCTGTTTCATGGTGAAACATTGAAATATGCCAGGCCGCTACGAACGCACCGTTCAAAGAAAACTGAAAAGCTTCGCAATTTAGCATTGCAAAGGTCTTTAGATTAGACTGACCCAATATCATGTTGATCTGATTTAATCTCCAGGAGTTTGAGGCCTGCTATCGAGCCATTTTGCCACAATTAATTCTAAAACCAGTATCAGATGTAAATATCACGTTTGAGATGTGTGCAAAGTTTCATGAGTTTTCGAGCATGTTTAGGCCTCAAAAATGTGACTCGTGTCATATCGTACTTTGTCAGGCCGCCCCTGACAAAAACTCAAAAGCTTCGCAATTTAACATCACCAAGGCCTTTAGATTAAGACTGACAAAATATAATGTTGATCTGATTAAATCTCTGGGAGGAATTTGTTAAAGTACAAGACCTGGAATTGGCTGTTGCCAGTAGTTGGCGCTATGACTATAACTGAATATTGGCACGTAAATGTATTCAACTATGATCAAACAGGTGAGGTTTGGTGCAGATTGGACATTCTATGTATGAGTTATAACAACTTCCTGTTTCATGGCAAACATAGAAATTTGTCAGACCGTCACGGCCACGCAGTGCAGTGAAAACTCAAAAGCTTCACAATTTAGCATCGCCAAGGCCTTTAGATTTGAATAACCAAATATTAAGTAGATCTGATGAAATCTCTAGGAGGAGTTTGTTAAAGTACGAGGCCTGGAAATGACAAAAACTGAGCAAAAATTTAAGAGAAAAATCATAATGACTGACTTCCTGTTGGGTTTAGGATATGGTCTCTCCTGCTTCTCGGATCACTGTGCAATTTCTACAAGTAAGCTAATAAAATAATTTCAAGTCAGATCAATGTTTCATGGCCATTTATTTGTTTATTTGGCAAGCAGTCTTTAATAGGCTGAAAAATTAGGAGTCAGAGGGTCATTCTACAGAATAAATGCCAACAGTACTCTGACGCAAACCGGAGGTTGATTTCAGCTGTTCAGCGATTTCTTTCTTCTCAAATTACATAATTTCAATGCAAATCAATATTATATGTACATGTAGCCATGTAATAAGCAGGATAATGTACAGTCGGCTGGTTGTTATCGCAAAATAAACCCCTTCAGGGGGCTGACTGTACATTATCCCTTACTTGGTTGAGTAATTTTAACAAACCGGTCTAATTATTTATTTCGATATTTTTTTATCAAGATAGATGTGAGCTCATTATTAAACAATAGACTACTTATTACTGTATTTGTTTGTTTGTTTCCTTTATTCTGTTATTTTCCTTTGGTTTTGTATTACAGCATTTTGCGATAGCAAATCTTCATTGAAGTGGTGCTCATTCACTTTGTCTGGGTACAAATTAATAGCAAAGCTTAAAAGAACAGATCGCCCAAAAATGAAAATGATGTCATCAACTACTCACCCTCACGTTGTTTCAAACCCATATTACCTTCGTTCTCCCATAGAACACAAAAGATGTTGCCAGAATATTGACAGGCTTACTCAAAATTACGTGAGTAAATTATGTGAATTAAAATTTTAGGGTGAACTGTCCCTTTAAGAAATCGAGCGTAGGAACACTTTTAGTGTGCATATCATGTCCTAGCTTGTTTACATTCCTCAGTGCTAGGTTGAATTTTTTGGCCTTCCTTCACTGTCAGAACTCATTTAGCACATTCTCCCAGGCTTCCAGACCTTTCCGCTGCCTGCATAACTGACATTTGCATTTGCCCTCTATCAAAGAAAGAGAAACAAGGGTTTAGATCTCTCCACTCTCATAACAATCTCTCTCAAAAGGGCAACAGAGAAATGGCCATCTTCGCAGCAATCTTGTCAGACCGCTATTTAATCATGGGAAAATCCAAGCGAGAATCTATTTTCTAGGTTGTCAATGCTGCAATGGCCTAACTGTCAATTTAAAATGGAAGAATGACACTTCACTGTAGCAGTAGCTTAGTTTGAATCAGCTGTATATTTCACTTAAATTATGTTCCTCGCATCTTTCCCTTGGTCCTTTAGCGTCACTCTATTTTCTTTACTCGCACCTTAACAGAATAATACAGAAAGTTTCCAATTTATTGATGTTGTGTTTATCAGTTGTCGCTCATCCTTGGAGTATTTCCACTTCAAAGCAGGGTGTTCAGATAAAACAGAGACTGGAGGAGAAATGCTAATTCATACAGTTCAAAATGCATGCATAAAGGACAGGGAGAAATCAATAGAGCTCCCCTGCGTGAGGGAGAGTCAACAGAGCAGAACAGTCCAGTGCCCGAGCACATAAATAATATTTATGTAGACGCCAGAGCTAAACAACCACAGGGGAGCATATATAATTCTGATTCATACATCTGAGAAGCAATGATCTGGTAAATGTGAGACTCACTCATTTATTTTACAAGAAGAGGCTCAAGAGGTGACAGGTCAGCAACTGGTGATTTTTAAGCCTTAATTCTGTGACATCCATGGTCAAATGTAAAAGTAGTCAAGGTTTGGGGTTCTAAACAGTTTGTTTGTGTCTGTGGGATAATAGCAGAATCGATATTATTGCATGTCCTAGCATCATTGGTGGCCTTATTTTCAATTGAAATGGGCCCCACCCTCCAAAGAGCCCCCAACTGACATGCCAGAATTGAAGAATTCACCCACTTAAAAATTATATACTGTATACATATAGCTATATTGTGATCAAGCAGGCAGCTGACTGGATTCCCGCAATGGTAAATTCTCTCTCCCACTTGGCTTGCTCCCTCTCCGTCTCTCTCTTCTTTTTACTCTCCAGGCCTGTAGTGAGCTGTCCATGGTGCTGAAAGAGCACGAAGCGCAGTTCATTGTAAACTACCAGTAGATTCAGACAATTTTAATTCCCAAGCAAAATACTGTTGTTGTTAATTTAATATGAGGGGATTGTTTAACACATAATGCTATTCACTGCCGAATAGTAGTTGCAGAAGTTCGAGTCTTCTCCTCATTCCAAAGAAAAAAAATGGCATTGTTTCAGTTTTTAATTAAGGGAATTGTTTTGGATTATTTCTATGCTGAGCTGTTGATGCTGTAAGTGCACATAATGCATTTAATGTGAAGTCCAAAAATATACAATATTAACTTGAAGCTTTGCTTTTTTTCTGTCTTTTATGGGGGGAAGTGCCCCACATTAGCTCTGGAAATTGGCCCTCAGAAGCTAAAGGTCGCCACTGTCTAGCATGTAAGTGAGCTCGTTTGATAGGCACTCAAATTTATGCTGGCTGATTAAATCTTTTTTTATTTATTTTTTCGGCTAGTGAGCACATTTATCAAGACACACAAACATAAGAAACCTGCATTTACATGAGATCTGTAATCATCTGATTATTCTCTGCTATTGACATCAAAATGTAAATAGATATAAGCAGGTAAAGGTGTAAGTAAGCTGGTAAGAATGCTAATAAATGTGTTTCTATGTATCGTGCAGCCTGACTGTGGCAACATTTTTACATTACATGTATTGCCAACCCCATCTCATGAAAAGTCAAACATATTTCATGAGTTGGCTATTTCGTATGATTTCGTACGATTTTGTTTGTATGAATTTGTACAATTTGATTACGTGCAAATGCCCTGATGTCTAATGCAGAAATAAGTACGAGTTTCGTGTGCGAGGCGTCAAGGACATGCTTATTAATATTATGCTCATCTCCAAACAACTTATCCAAGCTAACTGATCAGTAGAGAGTGTAAACATAATAGAAAGCTGCTGTGTGTTACAGAAGCAAGTAATTTCACATATAAGATGGAAATGATGTTGATTGACGTCATTGGCTGTAGTGAAAGTCATATAAATAAATAAGAATTTGTCAATTTTACAAAAGTCGTACAAATCTTTATGATTTCACCATGAAAGTGTGTTGGTATCGATGCAGTTTCGAGGTGAAATATCCACTAAAAAGTGCTAATAGCAAGTAAAATTTTCTACAAATAGATGTTGTTAAGGTTAATGCTCTATTGAGTTTTAAATGAAAAACCTACCTCCCGAGCCTAAACCTTTAACTGAAACCTAACCAATAGTGTCATAAAAAGCAAATGTGAGATGATAGAGCATTAACCTTAAAAGCTTCATCTGTTTTTCTAGTTTTCCCTCAAAATCAAAATCCTACATCTAAACCTAACCGATAGTGTCATAAAAGCAAATTTATTATATATTTATGATATAAATATATGATATTTGCATTATCTCTGCAGTGGGACAAGTGCATTATAATGCTTTGATCAATTATGGCTCCACAAAGTAATCATCATTATAATTGATCTAACCTGAAGTGGTGATATTGAAGAAAACATTACAAGCCATTACACCATTCAATTGTCATGCAGGCCTCTCTGGCACCAAAAGAAGATAGAAAGCGTATGTGAATTGTTTCAGTCATTTTATAGTGTGGCATTATCAAGAATACAAACAATAATGAAATAACAATCACTTATGGTGGATATATTGGATTACAAAGACAGACAACCTTCATCCTCAATGTAACAGCAAACACAGCCAGACAAGTTTAATTTGAAATATCAATCACGTTAAACTGACAAGAATATCTTCAACAAGGCTGAGTTAATCAAAGTGGTGAAGAGATTCGCCTTTTCATGGCAGAGGATGGGAAGTATGGGATTACTTTTGTGCCAATTGTTTTGAACATAATCTTTTGAAAAACAACTAAAAATATAAACTGAGGATGAATAAAAGCAAGCAGAATCTGAAAAAAATAAATAATTCAAAGGCAAAATGTACACTTAGTCTTCAAATAAACTGCACACTTTGTTAATGAAATTCTCTGCATGTGTTTGCTGATCAGGACTTACAAATGCACTGCTCACATTTTCAGTCACACTTCTCAAGTTTTCATTTATGCTCCCAGAGTTTTCATTCGCAGTTCTGACACGAAACGCCCATGTGGGCGGGGCTTACAAAAAGGAGTTCTCATTGGCTTGTGAGATTGTGAGTGGCAGCTCTTTGACCTGGAAGTAGAGGAGCTCATAATTAGTGTTTAGTGATATATTTAGGCTTTTGTTTTTTATTCTATCAGTATTTCTTCTGTTTAACAATTTGTCGACATGATATGGACAAATGCCTTAATTGTGATCAGCAGGACACTCGGTGCAGTCTGAGGTAATTCAATGTAATTAAGAAAAGCTAATAAGTAAATAAAAGTTATTGTTAGATGACAGACAGGGATTTTTTCTGAAATAGTTTTGCGTGCTCTTTTAATATAGTAATATTGTAGACTTTAGTAACATTTCCTTTTGTGTTCATGAAAGAATAAAGGTCAAATATATGGGCTTGAAATAACATTAGGCTATGAGTAATGACATCATTTTAAATTTTGGGGGGATAAACTAATTCTTTAACCATTCTTTGAGAGTAGCCACATCCACATTCTAGAAAATTGCTTTAGAAAATGGTTCAAAGCAGTTTGCAGTTTTTTACTATAATCTCTTTCATTTTTTATGTAACCGTTTTTCACAAACAAAATTAGGATGGCCCATAGGATGGAGTTGTGGTATCAGAGATCCACTGCTCCTTAGACTATAATCTTTGCTATTCTGCATGGATTAATGAATCCCTTGACATCACCTTTGAAAGGCCTGGAGCTCCAGACAGTATTAAACTGTGATATTATGCAGACTATGTTCTACTAAATTTGGTTTGAGTTCTAGATTCAAACAAACACAATTCACAAGTACACAAGCAGTTACACTTTATTAGTCTACAGCGGACTCTTTATATACGCTAGTCTCTGAACATCATTCCGTCAAATAAATGTTAATGCCTGATATTGCACTCAGTAAAACATACTATAGAATGTATACTTGGAAAGGAAACGGCTTATGTTACAGATACATCACTAGGAAGGACCCTTGGCAAATTCCATTTCAAATTCAGGCTACAGTTGTTTGGCGTTTGTTATATTAATATCCTTTATGCTTATAAAAATACTTGAGACCACTTGAAGATATAGAAAAATCATATTAGTGTATTTGCTGGCTTTAAAAAAGAGAGTAAATATATGTTAATCTGTCAGTTGTTTTAAGGGAAAGAAAATGGAACTTAATCTCTAGACGAGACACAGGTGAGTTTTCTGGATGATAAAGTATGATTGTCAACTGATGAATATGAATATGAATGATATTTCTCTAGCTTGATTTTGCAATTTTTTAGCTATTTGATTTCAGTGGTCAATTACTGATGCTTGAGGTTAAGACAGTTCAAATGATACATTTGTCCTGATTCATTAAATTGTACTTGACAGTGAAATGTACAGTATAGGAACACTGAATAAATAAAAAGAAACAAGTCTGTGTTGGTGTCCTTGTGAATGTAAAGGTTAAAAGGTGAAGTGCATTAAAACGCAATGTGTATATGATGTACTGTATATTATGTGTTGTTGTCTGTATATTGTGTACAATGTGCATTATGTAATATGAATATTGTGTAATATGGTATGTGTGCATATTGTTCAGTGAGTGTTGTGTTTTCTGTATATCTTGTACATTTTCTTGTAACTATGAGATGCAATGTTGGTGGACCTGCACTAATAAAGTGATTTGATTTCTATAACAATTTTAATCAAGTTAAATTCTTTCAAAATTTAAAATCAATAATTCAGCTGGTTTTGTAGAAGCCACATTTGAAGCAGTGAACACCCATGCAATGCAGTACCATATAAGATCTACAACCTGTAAAAACAAGCTCCATGCTTGATTAAGATTTTCATAATCTTATTAAATTCTTCAGAATTAATGGTGTGAGCACATGTGCTAACAATATGATAGTCATGATGACGGCATTTATCCATGCTGCTCCTGAAAGCTTCTCATGACAAACTAGTCATGGGAAAAAAATACAGATAACACAAAAACAAGCAGCTTAATATATCACTAAACACTAATTAATTATGAAGCCTCTAACAGATTCTCGTACTTTTACATGCAAAACCTGAACCAAAGCCCCTTCCAGGTTAACTCTACTTCCAGGTCTAAAAATTGTTACTCACAATCTCACAAGCCAATGAAACACCTCTTTGTAAGCCCCGCCCACACGGACGTTTTGTGTCAGAACTGCGAATGAAAACTCCGGGAGCATAAATGAAAACTTGAGAAGTGTGACTGAAAATGTGAGCAGTGCATTTGTAAGTCCTGATCAGCAAACACATGCAGAGAATTTCATTAACAAAGTGTGCTGTTTATTTGAAGACTAAGTGTACATTTTGCCTTTGAATAAATTTTTTTCAGTTTCCGTTTGCTTTTATTCATCCTCAGTTTAGATTTTTATTTGTTTTCGAAAAGTTACATTCAAAACAACTGGCACAAAAGTAGTCCCATAGGGAAGTCATTTGGAGCGTAATATGGCCGAAAACTTTAAGCTGATCTATAGCCCTATTCAGACAAGACTTGTTTTCCCTGTTTCACAGATATACTTTGTGATTTTAATCCCATCCAAATCTGACAAATCTGTATTTTTCTCTCACAACCTCTGTAAAAATTACTGAGCAAATTACCTATTGTGTTTTGGCTAACTCAAGAAATTAAGACATCGAATCCCGTCTGAATGCGAATGTCTGTTATGGCTGATTTGAATTTTCGGAATTCATGTATTTTGACCTGCATGAACTCTTGAACTTCTCAGAGTGGCCACTGTAAAATCAGCATCATGTAAAATTACTTAATTTCTCAGCTTGTTATAATTATATAATTCACAGATAAGGCTTGTTTATGTTAGTGTTTATTATAAGCAGCTGCTTCAATAAGCTCATGTAAAGTTTATTTTAATAGGGTTTTTACAATACTTGTAATGATTTATAATGTACAGTATAGTTATTCAATTAAAAATAAATCAATAATTTGAATAAGTATTTAAAATGTATTTTCAAAATTATTAGTTATTTTAAATTTAAACAGATAAATCATCAAGAAGTAGGTTCCAAGGAACTCTCCAGTTCTTAATTAAAACCACCTTTATTGAGTTGGCTACTTCATAATTAGAAACAATTTAAAAACTGTCAGCAGTAAAAAAGAGAAATGTGGATTGCAAACCCACGCGTACAGGCAACTTAATAAAGCTGGTTTTTAATTAAGAACTGAAGGGTGCAATGAACCTACTTCTTGAAGATTTAAAACATGTTCCAAAGAGATCCTTCCATATTTCTTTTAGAGTTTTTTGAGCAGACTGCAGTCTTTCTTTTGTTAACCAGATAAAGTTTAAAAGATAAGTTAACTTTATCACTGTGGCACGGTGGAGGGCGGGACCGGCGCGTGATTACGCACGCCCGGTCCCGTATTAGGCTAATTACGCCGTCAAGAGGGATAAAGGCCACTCGCAGACGGCGATCGAGAGAGAGAGCTCAATTACGGACGTCCGTTATCTTATGTGTTTGTCTTTTGAGTTCTCCATTAAACCTTTAAGTTATATGTTAAGCCGGTTTCTCGCCTCTTCCTTGCCCATGAATTATGATCTGGTTTACATTGGTGCCGAAAGCCCGGGAAGGAAGAGGGATACTCCGTAGCGGAGTTCTCGACACTACCCCAAAGAAGCAGCCGCGGCCATCTGCCGGGGGACGAGGAGCCCAGCCGCCTGGACGCGGAGGAATGGCCGCCGACCGCGAGGGGAGAAGGGGCTCCTATAGCCGACCGCCTGGAGCGGTCAGGGCCGCTGCCAGGGGCGGAGGATGCCCCTACCAGCCGCTGAAACGCGGAGGGGTCGAGGGAAGACCGCCGTCCGCGAGCGGGGAGGGGATCGCGACCGACCGCCTGGAGCGGGAGAACCGCTGCCAGGGGCGGGGAGTCCCCTTCGGCTCCCCGAGAACGCGGCGGGGCGTTCCGTCCGCCAGGGGCTGAGGACTGCCTCGAATCCGCCTGGAGAGGCGCGGCTGCCGTTCGGTAGAGGGTGGAGGAGTGGCTGAGGAACGAGCTACGGCGTATCAGAGAACCGGTAAGTTAGGTGTTTTTTTTATTATTTTTATTAATCTCTCTCTCCTCTCTCTCTCGCTACCGCTCTGCGTTGGCCTTTTTCCCTCTTTTTTTTTTTAAATTATGGTGTTCGCGGGTGGGGAGGTACCGCCCAGTGCAGGAACCAAACCCCCCCCCCCATTTTTAATTGTTGTTTCCCTCCCGTTGCCCCTCTTTTTTAAATTATGGTGTTTGTGGGAGGGGAGGTACCGCCCAGTGCAGGAACCCTCCCCCCCCCATTTTTAATTGTTGTTTTTTGTTTCCCTCACCTTGCCCCCTCCCTCGTCCAGGTTAATGGGGATGACCTGCCGGCAGACCGCGCGGGAGGCGCCCCCCCCCCCCCCCCAGGGGATGTACGTCAGGCCGGGGGTCCCCAGCCTGAAAGAACGGGGGAGGAATGTGGCACGGTGGAGGGCGGGACCGGCGCGTGATTACGCACGCCCGGTCCCGTATTAGGCTAATTACGCCGTCAAGAGGGATAAAGGCCACTCGCAGACGGCGATCGAGAGAGAGAGCTCAATTACGGACGTCCGTTATCTTATGTGTTTGTCTTTTGAGTTCTCCATTAAACCTTTAAGTTATATGTTAAGCCGGTTTCTCGCCTCTTCCTTGCCCATGAATTATGATCTGGTTTACAATCACCTAAATTGATGTGTTCAACCTTCTGTAATGCCCACAGCTAGGAAACAGATACACTACCACCTCTGTAATAAACATGAAATCACAGACATCAGTTGATAAAAATTGTAACTCAAACATCGTTTAGGAAACTATTCCCATCCGTATATGGCTAATGCCAGTAAGAATAAAGGGTGATCATTCCTCGTTCTTGAAAGGTTCTTTACTAACCTTAATAGTTATATTAAGAACCATATCTTCTTGAAGAACTGTTTTGTGCTTAAATGGTTCTTTGCACTGGAATTAGGGCTCTTTATTCCCACCCTTTTTGTTTTTGAATATAAATGTCATTAAATTATTTCAAAGCCGCCAAGTGATTGGTGTCCTGGTTGCTCAACCGACCAATTTCACAGACTGTCAACAAACATTCCTCACAGGTAAACTTTATATGTTTTTCATTGTCACTAAAACATTTGAACAATTCGTAGTTTTAGCAGGAAAGTTATCAGGGACAACAATTCCCATCAGTTAAATACATTATTGTTTGCTTATTTCTCTTTCGCTTCACTCGCTTTGTCTTTGAAAGTGAAACCGCAGCGAATTTAAAGTTTACAGTGTATTGTAAATGTGCCGTTTGGGAGCAAATATTTCTTTAGAGGTTGGCCAAATTTGAATACATGATTTATACACTTTTGTTAATGTTACGGCTGTAACTGTTTGTGTTGGAGAGATCACATTTTCATTCATGTCATCAAAATCTAAGATGAATATACTACATTGATGAATTATATGATGGAACTAATGGACCAACTTTAGTGCTTATAACCACTAAATAATAATAACAGAAGGAATGAAACTATGCTTGTTATCAGAAAATAGATCATTTTGTCACTGCTCGATAAAGGCAGCATCACAACACATGGGTATGTGTTTGCAAAATGTTGCAGTAGAGTGCTTTAATTTTAACATTTACAAAGTACAACTTTCTGCAACTGGTGGTTTCCTACCCATAAAATTGTCTTTGGCTGTTTGATGGCTGATCTCTACCAGAACATGCAAGTGAAAGCAACTCAAGAGGATAGCTGTCATTTTGTAATTTTCCTTAAAATACTGACATTATGTTCTGATAAAGGAGGTCATATTTTGGATTTTTATTGTGATTTCAGCTATCCACCCCACAAGTGGTATAAAGCTATTAGATTATGTGAGTTTTAAGTACTCTTTTTTTTATTTACTCTATTTCTATTTTATATACATTTTTGCCATGAATTTATACAATGTAATTACTGTAATTAATACAATGTAATTTCTTTGTGTCACAGGTTTACAGTTAAAAAGCAGCTACACTATGTTTTCCAGCTGTGCTCGGTGAGGATACTTCTCTCCACTTCTCCACTAAGCACATAAAGATTGATAAAGACTAAATTTATGATCCATATAGAATTTTTCACATATATTGTCCATGTCCCGAAACACTGACTCTGAACCTAATTGTGTATTTCTATTCAGACAGATGCTGTTGGACAGCACAACCTCATTACCTTCAGAGTGAAGACATCATAGATAATTGTGCAGATATTTAAGGGAATTTAGCTATTTTGTGTTTTCATGGGACTTTGCTCTACCTTAAAGGGATAGTTCACCCAAAAATGAAAATTCTCTCATCATTTACTCACCCTCATGTCATCCCAGATGTGTATGAATTTCTTTCATCTGCAGAACACAAATTACGATTTTAGAAGAATATTTCAGCTCTGTAGGTCCAATGTTGACCAGAACTATGAAGCTCCAAAAAAGCATATATAGGCAGTATAAACGTAATCCATAAGACTCCAGTGATTTAATCCATGTATTCAGAAGCCATATAATAGGAGTCATTTATTACTATAAAAAAAATCAACTTTCACTGTCACTTCCTCGTTCTTCTTCTTTTGTTTTTTGCCGATTCACATTCTTCATGCATGTCGCCATCTTTTGATCAGGCTGGACAAAGGTGGAGATGTATAGTGAAAAAGGATTTTAAAATAATCTGTTTCTCACCCACGCCTATTATATCACTTTAGAGGACATGGATTTAACCACTGGAGTCTTATGGATTATTTTTATGTTGCCTTTATATGGTTTTTGAAGATTCAATGATCTCATCACCATCCACTTGCATTGTATGGACCTACAGAGCTGAAATATTCTTCTTAAAATCTTCATTTGTGTTTTACAGAAGAAAGAAAGTCATACACATCTGAGATGGCATGAGGGTGAGTAAATGATGAGAGAATTTATCAGTATGGAAGAAAAATACTCTCCCTATAAAAGATAACAAATGTACAAATTTCTATTCCAATCTTCATGTGTGAAGCAATGTAGTGGTCTACTATTTAATTTGCATATGCATTTATTTACATCTTCACATTATGCATTTGTTGATGTATTTATTAATGTGAGTGAATTATGCATTTGGAATTATTTAATCAGAATAATTTGTTAATTTATTCAACTAATGATTGCTATCATTTTTTATTTTAAGTTCTTAATTGATACACATGCCTTGCTTTAATATATTTATTTATTTGTTTGCTTATATTTAAAGTAATCCATAATAGAGTCTATAATGTGTTATAGGAGCAGATATGTCAGCATATAGAGGGGTAAAAAAAAAATTATTTCTTCAAAAATGTTATTTATAGCACTATTGAGGTTCTATGAAGCATTTTCAAAGAATAGTTCTTTATGGAACCTTTAAAAAAGGGTTATATTTTACACCAAAAAGAGTTCTGCTATTGTTGCAAGCCAAAGAACCCTTATTTGGTATTGTTTAGGACAATTTTTCTTAAGAATGTACATTGCGCCAGCCTTTCTGCCTTTTCAGGACTTTGTTAAACATATTCAGAAGCCCATCTATACTGCGTCTGTGCAATTATACAGTACATCCCACCATTTGTGTAATTACAGACTGTGAGACAAGCGATATGTTTAGCTTATGGTTCAGTGCCTTTGCAGAGAACATCTCCCTCCTAGACTCACAAAGCAGTGTGCAGAGAGCTTTGTGATGATGAATTTACCAAAAGAGAGAACGACTAGGTTACTGTTGTAACCTTCGTTACCTGATGGAGGGAACAAGACGCTGTGACGAATGAAGCGACACTAGGGGACTTTCTTGAAGGTTGTGGTAGATCCTACCTGCTGCAAGGGTGGAGCTGCTACAAACACAGCGACCAGGGGGCAGCGGGGACTGCCAAAGGGAGATGCGGTCCCCTACCCCTGGAAAATACACACAGGGGGATTAGTCCACAAAGGCCCATCCTGTGGAGCACCTAATCCAGTTCAGAGTAATTTTAGGACACGTAGTGGGTCTGGTCGGGGAATTCCTCCACTGAATGCGCGGACCAGAGGACTAAGGAGGAATAACATCCAGGGAGCATGAGTTTAGTGGACTCTCCTGGGCAGAAAGGTGCTATGTGCAAGCGGAACACCCGGTCATACATTCAGCATTCCAGAGTTCTAAATGCTCTGACCAGAGAGAACACAATGTCGAAGTAAGCGACATACGGGGAACTGGTATTGTTCTTTATCCTTGGCTACAGCCCAATAAACTGCAGGCATCCTGCCATTCCTTGTGCTGTGGTCATCAAATAATTATGAACACTGGGCATTTGAATGCTAGAGCATTTCTCAAGGAAAATGAAAAGGAGCTGTTAAGGCAAACATCAAAATCTGCCAAACATAAGCCTGTCCCCATTCCACAAGGCACTATTTTGAAGGTGCTTGCCTCAAAGGGGATCGCCATAAAAATATTTATATAAATTAAGCTTATTTGAGAAACTGCAGGGCACAAAAAGGTGGTCCTCAGCAGACCTAGTGGAAATATGAGAACCATCCACATACCGGATATATGAGGCCTTCAAGTGCAGTCAGAAATATTGTTATTACAAGTTCCGAGCACATTAATTACCAAGAAAAGTCATATTTACCATTGGGAAACTCAGAATTCAAGATGATACCTAAGTTTGATACCCAAGATACCCATGATGTGTGATGCTGGAAGGAGTGTGTAGACATGAAAGATAGTGGAATGCAATCATTTAGTACAATTATTAATTTAGTTATGTATGGCAATCAACTAATGTAAAACCAATGACACGCCCTTTACAGTTTATTTTTATACAAATTAATAATTGGTTGGATACCATGAAAATCATATGGTCAAGTAAAAGTGAAGCAGTGTTTTCACTAATGCTTATTTACTGGCACAACAGAAAAAAAGTGGTTGTTGTTTATTGTGTATTTATTTTTGTTTTGCTTCTGTACTTTGTTTCTGACTTGAATGCGTGACATGTTGCAACAACGAATGGCCAAATTGGACAGAGGAGCTTCTCAGGTGCACTTGAAGACAGCATTAATGACACAATTTTAGACCTCATGAAACATAAGGACAACGGTTGTAATACACTGTAGATATTGAGAATTGAGAATATTCAGTTTAATGGGCGATCAACTGTCAAGTTGATCCAAACACAACAAACTCTTAAGTATATTAAACTAAAATATCAAACATGTTAGATTTACTCCTAATGGCTACTGTATGTACCAATAATGTACAATGCAATATTCTGTGAAACCTCTGCAGCTGGCCCAAAATCTACAGAGAGGAGCCAATGAGCTCCGATGAGCACCAACTTGGCCTGATTGCAAAGTCGGGTAGTGTGAGCATTTATGTGCAGAATAAAGTGCAATAGTTTGTAGGCGTGTAACGATCCATTGATCTGAATGGATGTATCGATCACATAACCAACAATGCGATCCATTGATGGAACTCATAAATATCAATGTGTATTTCTTTAGAAAGCACCATTATTTTAACACTTTCACATCCATACACATTTCTATCCAAGCGCAAAGCAAGTGGCTGTCCATGCAGCAACCAAGCACTCTGAGCAGTAGCAGCCAAGAAAAAAGCATGGATAATGTATAAATGAAGTTACTGTTTGAAAGCAAACGCTGCGCTATAGCACTCCCAGGTTCTTTTGACCGAGCAGAAAAGACTGCTTTCAATAGGCACATCACAAGTTGTGTGTGGGGTTGAAACTCCCTGTTTCCAAAAGATTATTGTAGTTTGGGTGTCTTTAAATTCCCATCAGTATTGGTGGATCAGGATAAACTCAGAATTTTGACATTATTTATGATATTTCATGGATCACCTTCATGGTATCGCATCTGCTCTGTTTAGACCCATTCACCTCACATCTGCTGTTGGTAGGTTTGAACTTTTAAAGAAGGAATCGCACAAAATCTGTTTTCAAATTCCAAAGTGCAATTGTTGTGACAGATATGAGGCCAAATATAATCATCCAACCATGATCTAATACGAGCAAGACCCGTGGAAGGTAACGGGAAGAACGGGATACCGTCTCTACCACCACAGTGCATAGGCTACTGTTTGTGAAAGGATATGTAAATAAAAATAATGTAATAATAATGTAATACTTCTAAAACTATGTGAATTTATTAAGACTGCAGTAAATAATTTTTTCAATTGAAACCGGCTGTTGTGAATTGAATATTGATGAACATTGATGAGGTGTGTGACTTCAAAAAATCCAAAATATGACCTCCTTTATTTTTTATATTATTATAAAAATAGGCACATAATATCGTTTCATATTGATCGCAGACCCCTGAACCCTTCAGTTGTGAAGCGAGTTGTTTTGAGGAATGCATATTTTAAAAACTGTACCCCCAAACTACACAACTGAGCATCAGAGATGTAAAAATGTAAAGTTAGAGGGAAAAATGCAACCACTGAATTAAACCTAAACTTGGGTCACCCATGCAGCTTATGCAACATGCTACAAGGGAAGGTAAACATGGCAATGTAAAAATGTCTAATAGGAAATGCTGCTTGACAGTTACTCTGCATAATATGGCTAATCCTAGTGTACTGGAACTCTTGGAAATAATACGCCAATTTACCGTGTGATTATGTTCTTTCACTCGCATAATTTCTTAACAGATAATGTGATGCTTGGTGTATTACATTTGCACAAAAAACAAACATGTGGCTCCATAGATCTGATACTTTAGAGAGTTGCGAGGACAGTAAAAGTCTAGAGGGTGAATTATGTAAAGTGATTGCCCGAGGTTGGTTAAGTGATATAATTTCAAGTTATGACATCCAACAATTGTTCCAACAAGTTGATCGTGAAATCATTTTTACTCCAACTAACACTGAAAATGATTGGTGTTCTCTGTCTCATAACCCACTAATATGGGTTGTTTTTACATTGCCTTTTATGGAGACTGGAAACAGAAAACAGTCTAGTGGCAATTAGAATCATCATGGCAGTGCCCAGTGGTTAGTCAGGAAAACTGTGGATAAATGTGGTTACATTCTTGATGCGTCACTCTAAAAACTGAGATAGCACTCCTCTAGGACCTAACCCTAATGCAGTCCATTGCCCTGCACTGAACTGTAACACTTTCTAAATAAAGCCGTCCCATGGAGCTTTCAGCTTAGCTATCCATTATAGCCATACCTGTGAAAAAGGGTTGAAGTGTGAAGCCCTGGTTGAGTTCTGGGAAATATTTTTTTATGTAATAAACAAGCAAACTCCACCGGTATTTTGCAGTCTGAAGCTTGCAGATAGCAGCCTTCCAGTAATACTTGATTAGATAGAGACTGGCCTTCTACAAGCCACCCCCATCCATCAGCCACCACATACCGCTTTGTGCTCAATGGCCTATGAGATTGTCCATTTAGGGATGAACACACTGAAGACATATTACGCCATCATTGGAGAACAAAACTGGGCCAACTAACATGCAGGCTTTGCATTTCTGTGCAATAATGGGATGTGAATGGAAGTGAAAATGAAAGAGACTTTGTTCATGAATCTGACTATATTATGTATTCTAACACATGAATCATGTTAGTAAATGTGTAAAACACTGGGTTAATCTGTGCAAGCCAGTGAGCAGATGATTTGTCCTAAATTTGTTTCAACACTGTGAGGGAAGGTAGTTTATTTTGATCATAACCAAATTATATTCTCAGAAGAGATGAGCACACATGTAAGGCTGTTGGAAGAATCTGAAATGTGTGTGGTGCACGTTATAAAATGTATCAGCTTTGCTCATGACTACTATTTATGTGACGTGCATAGGCGCTTTTCTTTTTGACCAATGAATTTTACTTTTCCATGTCTTTTTTTGTGATTTTGTGAGTTGTTTGTGATTACTGGTTAATGTTTTTTTTAATTTCCATGACTTTTCAAGGCCTGGAAATCACAACTTAATATTTCCAACTTTTCCATATTAGAAAACTAATAATGATTTTTCCGCCCCAGACTTTGTATTTTGGGTGATGGGGCAGGTGCAGAAAATAAACACATAAAAAACTGGGTCCTTGCCTGCGTGATAATTGTCAGGCAGGAGATTCTCAGTGATGGATGTCGCCAGGTGCACCCTCATTTCATGAGTGGTGCGCCGAGTTGGGCAGAGTTGCGGCTTTTGAAGAGACAACTTATATACTTCAGGGCAAGTTGGGTGATTATGGAAGGAAGTGGGGCACTTATTTGACCTTCCTGTGGGGTTGAGGGGGGAGGAGGAGTGGAAAGGGACAATTGGGGAATATATGTACTTAATATGTGGAATCCTTTTTTTGTTGTTGTTAATTTCTTTGTCTTATTATGTTATAGAATATTTTCTTTATACTGTATGATAAAATGTGTATCTGTTATTATTTAATGTCTGACCACTGGAATGTATGTTGGGTGATGGGAGGGAGCATATATATCCAAAAGTTGATTTCGTGTTATTAATTTTAATGTTAATTTAAATTGTCGGAATCAATAAAAATAGTTAATGACAAAATAATTATTTTTCCATTGGACTGAAAGGGCATGTTAAATGATTTTGTGCTGCATATATAAGCAAATACATTAGTGAGTGTAGCAGTGAGAGTGACTGAATGAAAAAGTACAGCTGTACATGCCAGCATCTGCCTGTGGACCACCACATTGCACAGCTGTGACCAGACCACCCCTCAATCCCTGGATAGAAACATACCACCCCTCAATCCCTGGAGAGAAACATCCCACCCCTCAATCCCTGGAGAGAAACATCCCATGGGCAGTTTACTCCCTTTAATGCAGCCACACACACACATACTGAACAAGCACACACATATTTCGTCTGTGCATCACCGGCTCCTTTGCTGTCCAGGAATTACACAGGATTTAATGTAATTAGAGGACTGACAAGGGCAAACTTTATGCTTATTACTCAACCCCTGAGAAAAACAGTCGGGCATTTGGCCAATCTCTAAAGACAAAACCTAATCCTCTCATTTCATTTAACTTTCACATTGTTTACAGTCAGAATTCCATACACTGATTAATGAATTGACACTGAGTAATGACTAACTGAAAATGCAAGTGATTTGTTATAAGCTACTGTCCATTCACGCCTTTTGACCTTATTCACGCTAGCACTATCTTTGATTTATAATGGGAATGACAACAAGGCAGTGAGGGATAGACTTACAGTCTTTTCAATGGGCTGTACAGCAGTTTAAAGTGTTTTTGGATTGTTCTGCAGACAAAACAGTGATAAAATATCTGTCCAAGATCATTCAGTATACAAAGAACTCCAGACAACATGAGTTGTGGGAAATCAGATGTGATCTAGGACCTTTATACAGCTTCATACTGTTCATGCCATTAAAGAGACTGTAAGTCTATTCCTCACAGTCTCATTGTCATTCCCATTTAAAATCAAATATGGCACTAACGTAAATAAGGTCTATTTATTTGCATGCTATTCTATAGTGATATACACATGTCAATACTTAGGAAAATACCTATGTCTGTGTCTAAGAAGTACACAAATGCTAGTTTGGCCCCAGGCTCTGATAAAGGCACAATCCTATCATAAAGACCAACCATTTTTTCATCCTAAATTAAAAGATTATTCTAACAGTCCCCTAAGCAATAAGAACGCACCAAAATAAAAGGATCTAAAAGAAACCATTCATCTAAATGCAATGGTCTACAGAGTTCGTATTCTATAACTAAATGAATGCAGAAAGCACACTTATCAGTCATTAAGAACACATCTCATGTTTAAGCTCATGTTTTCAGATTTACTCTAAGAGAAAAGCTCAAAATAACTGTGTGGGAGGGCTGCTGTCTGACGTTCACCAGTCCAGTTGCAAACTGAAGCTAAACTCAAGCTGTGTCAATTTTTCTCACAGCGTTTTGAAGGGCGGTAAGAGAAATAAGCTTGGAAATTTCCCCACCCCTGTTTCTCCACTTCTGGCATTTAATCAATCACTGGGCAAATGATTGTTTTACATTTATTGTAGCTAGATGCACCAGTCCAGCACCTTTTGGACCACTAACAAATCTTATTTGATAAAAACAGCTGTGGACTGTCAATGAGTACATCCGTGTGGTTGAGCTTCTTGAGTTGATATGATACAGCATCTGGTAAAAAATACGGCATTTGTCAAAAATAAATAATGCAGAAAAAACCTGTTAACAAAATGTCAATAAAAAAATCAATTTAAAAAGTCAGTATTCTAGTATTAATGCTTTTAAAGAATCCATAAATGGCCGTTCACTTCGAAAGTGTTTTCTGTTGCATTTTTGTTTTTCGATGTAAACATGCAACTTAACATAATAACGGATGTTATTAAGACACTGTGTCAAGATTAAAGGAACTTTAACTCTTAAAAAAATATATATTCATTGCACTGCGTCTAGCAGACCGTTTCAGAACAGCCCCTAATACCTGCCAGTATGCTACAGTTTAAGATATTGAAATATGCTGGGAAACCCAGAACCAATTCACAATTAAACAGCAAGGTCACCAGACCATATTTAGTACTTGATAAAAATATATGGTAACATGTTTAAACATTAAAAATGTTCACAACCCATTTTACATCCTTAAAGCAGCCCTCTACATTGCGAGTAAATCACTTGCATATGCAACCACATTTTGCACTGTACGACTAATATATGTATTTTTTTAGCCACTGGCGAGTAAGTATTCAGATTATACTCGGCAGAGCTTGAGTTGTGTAGTGACGAAGAAGAACTTGAGAGGCGCAATCCTTTTACTGAATAAGAAGCTGGAGATTAAGATTTGGCTGGATTCAGTCTTGTCTTTTACAGCGTCTTGTGTCTTGTGAGTGTGCGCCCAGAATTAAATTGACCTTTTTTGGCTGCAGTGGGTCTTGATCGGTCATGATCGCACAGTCACCGTATTTCAAAGCATCCTGTTGGACGTCGATTTCACGCGTTGTCGCGTTGTGAAATGTATCAGCGCTCAATGTCATGCGCTCAACAGCTGCATCAATATTAAAAATGCAATTTCATAACATCATATGAATTGATAGAATGTTACATTTCTACACATCCTAAAATGTGATTAAAAGGATAAAAAGCTATATACATGAAAACGTAAAAGGAATTGGTAACGTAAACTGAAAAGGACAGAGTGAGGGCAGAGCGAGTTATTAAATTTATATGAAAAGAAAATAGTGTCCATTTTTATTTCATTTTGACTTAAACATACAGAATTAAATGAATAGTTTACCCAAAAATGAAAATGTTACCATCATTTACTCACCCTCATGCCATCCCAGATGTGATTTCTGTCTTTTGATAAACACAAACAAAGATTTCTAGAAGAATATCTCAGCTCTGGAGGTAAAAAAAAACAAAAAAAAAAACATAAAGGCAGCATATAAGTAATTCATATGACTTCAGTGGTTAAATCCATTTATTCAAAAGCGATATGATAGGTGTGGGTAAGAAAAAGATCCATATTTAGGTCCTTTTATACTATAAATCTCTAAATCTCTTAATGTGCTTTTTGGATCTTTAAAGTTCTAACAACCATTCACTTGCATTATATAGACCTACAGAGCTGAGATTAGGGCTGTCACGATTATGAAATTTGGATGATGATTAATTACTTAATTGTCAAACAAATAATCCCGACTATAATGACTAATTGTCTCTTTTAAGACTTATGCAATTAATTGTCATAAATTGACATTTCTCTTAAGATGCATGTGTGCTTCATACACATTGAGAAGTAATTTGTACATATTCATGTATATATATATATATATATATATATATATATATATATATATATACTGTACACATTTTCCTTTTAAGGATTTAAAAACTTATGAATGACATGAAAAATAATTTCTAAATACTTCAAATATGTCTCTCTTTTGATCAACATTAGTTTGGTACATTTTACATTTACAATGTTGCTTTTAGAATATATTTAATATTATTTTTTATTACAAAAAAAAAATATATATATATATATATATATATATATATATTATTATTATATTATTATTTATAGTATGCAATAGGAAAATATGTCTATCCTAATTTCTTCACTTCTGGCATCTATGCTAATGTTTTTTTATTTGTTTCCCTGTCTCAACCTCTGGATTCATATCCTGAGGTTACCAGAGCCGGCCAGATCCAGCTCTGTTCCCGCTTGGTGTTGGACTCCACTGCTACGTGTCTCTGAGTAATGACGATTAAATGCAGCCGGTGCCAGCTAGACATCCCTTCAGTCTACTACAATGGACAACATAGGATGAACTGATGCCAACGCCAACCGTAATACATGGGATACTTCATATGCCATTGCCTGAAACTTGGGCCTAGAAATGACCTGCAGGTTGAACTGCGATGCACCTCACTGATATCTGCCTGCATCACCTTAGTCTAATGGTGGACTACACTCTAATGGTGGACTACACAAAATTGAATACATAAACTATCAATTAAATGCCAACAAAAGCCACAATTGCATCCATGTGAACTTCTGCAGTTAATCCAGGATGGACTTCAAAGACATTAGTCATTCATTTTACAGTTCATACAAAATCAATGTTTAAATACTGGCCCTTAACACTTACTTAGTTTAATAATTTTAAACCATGACTTGCACTATACATAAGTAATATTGGCATTATATTCATGATATTAGTCAGAGGGTATCTGGCCCCCACAGTGAGTCAGGTTTCTCCCAAGGTTATTTTTCTCCATTAATCAACATCAGTTTTGTGTTCCTTGCCACAGTTATAAATACAATTATTATTTGCTTATTTATTAATCTTTATACACAATTTACCATCCTATTTAATCAAACTACGCATTGATAAGTCTTAAGACTTTATAGATTTTACAGTTTAATTGTCTGTTAATGCATGATTTTCTGTAAAGCTGCTTTGAAACTATGTGTGTTGTGAAAAGTGCTATATAAATCACTTGACTTGACTTTTATGTGACATTTTAATGCTCTTTGATTAAATACATGAACACTTATTTCTTATGAAGCAAATCTTTGAGTTTTAATTTCATAATTGTATCACTCTACAAAATAGAGTCAGCATGTGTCTCCTCTCTGTCACTTTGTGTCATTAACACTTCATGCATGACCAGTAATATTTGCCATAACACAATCATTTATGTTTAAGTGAAGCCAGAGCACTTCGCGTTCAATATCAAAGTTTATATTTGTTTGTGTATATTTGTGCGGGAGTTTGGCGCATGCCTCTGCTTTATAAGTTTGCTTAAAATTCCCTTATTTGGGCATTAAAATATGATTGGTATATTTTAATGCCCAAATAAGGGAATTTTAAGCAAACTTACCGTGGTTATTTGAGATAACTTTGATTATTATGCACTTCAAAGTTATCTCAAATAACCACAGTTTGATCAAATAACCGCAATCATAAAATTAATAATATACATGACATTCCTAGCTGAGATATTCTTCAAAAACTCTTTGTCTGTGTTCTGCAGAATAAAGAAATACAAACACATCTGGGATGGCCTGAGGTTGAGTAAATGATGTGAGAGTTTTCATGTTTCGGTGAACTATTCCTTTAATACTGACATAGCTTCTCTGCTATCCTAAAAACAGAAGTGTTTAGAGGCTCTAAAAAAAGCTGGCTACCTGAACTGCCTACTGTGAAAGCAAAGAGCATGTGGTTGTTTTTAAAGACCTGTAAAGCACCATACTGCATTGATGTCCTGAATCTTAAGGGATGTGAATGTCTAGGTCAGGGAGCTGCAGCAAAGAATAAAACTGGAATATCTCCTGGCAATGTGTATGACTCAATATAAGGTCAGCAATTAGAGCCCCATTTCACAATCCAACAACAAGCATTAACTACTAGTTAAACAACAAAAAAGTGAAGTGAAGTTATATTATCAGCAGAAGTGCATTAGATTGTACAGCAGGTCAGCCCACACAACTCATCCTTTGCACTTTATTTTTTCTATTCACATTACATGTTACCTCTCTTGCAATGGTGAAATGAAGAATGCATGTTACACTGCCCTCACTATTACAGTTGGAAACTAAGGCATCTATGGGGTTCCTGCACAGTGCAATTGTTTATATAGCGAGATAAACAGACCCAAAAGCAGAGAAAAAGTTAAAACGGTTTATTAACATCATAATAATAGTCTCTGTGCATTGTGGAAGTCAGGAACAGATTCGTGCAATCCTCTGTTGAAGTTTAGCAAACTGGAACGCAAACACACACTGACACGCAGGCAGAGGTGGGCAACCAACAAATACACAAGACGGGACCACGGAACACAGAGCATGAGTGTCCGGATCCCAACACAGACCAAAACTGAACCAGACAAGAAGTCAGGATCCAGACACCATGCCCCGAACACGAATAAGACAGACCGGAGAGTGTACAGCAGTAACTCACAACCGGACACGTGCGCTCACACAAAGAATGTGCACAAAACACAAGACAGACAGGGAATGGTGATGCCATGGTCCCGTCAGACAAAAACCCAACCTGACAAGGTGACAGGACCATGACATCACCAGACAGCGCATGGTGGTAATTCGCGCACAACGGTAACTCACAACTGGACCCGTGTGCTCACAGAAAGACAGGACACAAAACACAAGACAGAAAATGGGGCGATGATGTCATGGTCCCATCAGACAAAAACACAACCTGACAAGGTGACAGGACCATGACACATTTACCACAACACAGTTTATAAAAGTCAAAGCAGTAGCTGAAGAAGCCCATCTGATGTCAACTTGGAGCCTCATAATACAAGTGTAATAGAAAGTCTAGGATGACAGGATTAAAGAGCTCACAAATGCTGTAATGTGCATGACCCAATGGAAGTTACAATGGACTACATTTGTGCCAGTTAGCTGAAATCAAATGTGCACCCTGTCATTCAAACTGTATGACTTTCATTCTTCAGTGAAAGGCAAAAAGGTGATGTTAAGCTGAAGCCTCACTTGAATAAATGATGACAATTTTCAATTGTAGGTGAACTATCCCTTTAACCAACTTTAAACTTAAACACACATACTGTATACTCTGTCACCTGCATTACAGTTTAATTGAATTTGACCTATTAGAGAAATGCTTTTTAGAAAGAATAACTTGTTGTGACAACACAACAAGATGCTTTACATAAGCTCAGGGCTCTTGTTCTTTTGAGAATAACAGAAATGTATGGCAAGAGCTCAGAGCTCTGTAAGGGTTCCTGCACTCAGTTTGCAAATCTGACAAGACGTGTTTGCTCCTCTGTGAGGCGTACGTTCCAGTGATATCTGTATGCATGACACTGGGCAGTAGTATGAGAAGGGCTCAAGGAGGTCAACAGTATAACAACAGGGACAAGCCTGGGGAAAAAAAGATGAACTGGCTTTCTGCATATAAAAAATACTGTCTCTGAAACTGCTTTCTCATTCTTATCTACGGCATGAAAAAAATGAACATCAGTCAGATGGTGAGATTTAGGTATTAGTTTAAACATCTGTGTTTTTGTAAAAAAAGAAAAATACCGTCTCTAAATGGCTGGTCTGTTTTGCATTTTTTCGAAAAGATGAGGGGCCCTGTTTTAAGAGCACTAGCGCTAAGCAATGACCTATTTCTCAGGAAAATAGCAAATTGCGCTTTGCACAATATAGGCATATGACGAATACAGTAATATGGTATATCACGTAATAAACATGCACAGTATTGTTATTGTGGGCACTTGAAAATACTGTAAATAATTGTAGATAACCTTTTAGCTATTAACCTTTTAGTTTCGATTTTTTCTGATCACAAAGTAGTTTTTATTCCATAAACGAATCAAGATTTACAACACTGCATCCACTCAGGTCACATGTGGAAAAATGGTGCGGTGGTAGAGCCAGCCTCAAGGAGGGGGGAGTTGCTACAACACGGCGACCGGAGGGCAGATGGAACTGCCTAAGGGAGACGCGGGTCCACTCGTAAGGGGACCGTACTGTGGAAAATACACACAGGAGTCCATGCAGGAGTCCCGACCTCCTATTCCAGTACAGGGTAGGTTTGAGATAGCCGCAGTGGATTGGGTCGGCGAATTCCTCCGCTGAATTGCGGACCCACAGGGCTAGGGAGAAATCATCCAGGGAACCGAATGTATGACATCTCCTGGGAGAGAAAGCGCATAGCTTTTCCTCAGCCAAGAGAAAGGGCGCTAAGCGCAAGTGATCCACCCGGCCAGTCCGTCAGCGTGTTACCGAGTTCTACTGGCTCGGACCTGAGAAAACACAGGACGAAACTGACTCAACCCTGAGATTGTAAAATCTCGCAAAAGTACTAGGTGTTGCTCAACCCGCTGCTCTACATATGTCTGCCAGGGAGGTGCCTCTGGCCAGTGCCCACGAGGACGCAACACTCCTTGTTGAGTGTGCTCGGACCCGCAAGGGGGGGGGCTGCTCAGAACGTCTAAAGCTCTGCGTGTGGTCCAAGTAGGTACACAAAGCTTGAGTTGCTGCTGGCTCCAAAGGAGGAGACGAGTCGCGACATGTGGCAGGAGCGTACACCACCTTGGCGATTTATGTACGCTACCACGGTGGTGCTGTCTGACCTGACTAGGACATGTTTGTCTCAAACTAATGGGAGAAACTTCCGCAGGGCAAAGAAGACAGTCAGCAACTCTAGGCAATTGATGTGCCAGCGCAGCGGGGCCCCTTTCCAACGGCCCGTGGCTGCGTGCCCGTTTCACAAGGCGCCCCAACCCAATCTGGAGGCGTCGGTCGTGACCAGGACACGTCGGGACACCTGCTACAAGGGCACTCCTGCCCGGAAAAAGCAGAGGTCTGTCCAGGGTTTGAATGTTTGGCGGCAGGTGGGAGTGACCATCACACAGTGCGTGCCGCGTGACGATTATTTTTTACATACCCGGCGGGGCGGAGCAGGTAGTACGGAGTCGGGAGGCGAGGACGCGCCCTGAGGCTCTGGTGCTGAGAAAAGACTCAAAGCACTTACCTTGCTCCGCACACCTGGCAGGGGGTGGGTTAGTGACTGAGGAGGAGGTCCGGTAGAGGCGTCCTATGGACTCATCAGAACCGGCCGGCCAGGGAACAGTCATGGGGCTGAGGCCGGGGGGTCCGCGTCCAGCGTGCCGGGACTGTTGAGGTGTGGCAGCAGAGTGCCGTGAGAACGGCATTTGTGGGCCAGGTGAACCAGAGACAAAGGAAATAGCTCTTTTACTGAGAATGTGGGTACCGCAGCCCCGGGAGCCTTGCGGGTCCTCGAGAGGGGTCCGTGAGACGGGGGGCGTCGACTTCCTGCGGGGTGATCGACACATGGGCTGAGAGTTGGGCATGGGTGGAGGCGGAGCAGGGTGTTTCTTCGCCGCAGGAGAATGCTCTCGACGAGCAGACGGGGCATGGCTCATGGTGGCAGGGTTTTTTCAGAGGCCGAACTGGGAGACAGGGGCATTGAGGAAGCGCACTTTTTTAGTCTCATGCATCTCGACCAAGTTCAGCCACAAATGACGTTCCTGGACCACGATTGTGGCCATCGCCTGCCCGAGTGACTGCGCTGTGACCTTCGTGGCTCTGAGGGCGAGGTCGGTCGCTGAGCGCAGTTCCTGCAGCATGTCGGGATCAGGGCTACCCAATTGCAGATCTTTCAGTGCCTTGGCCTGGTGGACTTGCAGGAGGGCCATGGCATGCAGGGCAGAAGCGGCGTGTCCAGTAGCGCTGTAGAATTTGGCAGTCAATGAAGATGTTGTCCTACAGGCCTTGGAGGGGTGTACAGGGTGACCCCGGCAGGTGGTAGGGTTCTCGTGACACAGGTGGAGCACAACAGCCCTGTCCACCTGGGAAATCAGCGGTTGTGAGTGTGCAGAGCCCCCAGGAACCAGTCATCCAACCATGATGGCTGTGGGGAGGACGGAGGGTTCCAGTCCAGCCCCACGCTGGTGGCAGCTCGGTCAAGCATATCAGACATCTGCGCATCAACCTCAGCCTGGGTGTGCTGGCCCAAATGCGGCAGCCCAGGGGAGTCATCAGCGTCAGACGCCACGCTCTCCGATGCAGTGGCGAGCTCATCCACCTCAAGCTCTAGAGGATAGGCAGGCTGGCTGTGAGGCGAGCCGATGTTGCCTCGAGCACGGACGGGAGTCAACAAGCATGCTGGGGGGCGGGTGGTCCGAAGGGGTGTACCAGGCGGCGCTGCACCCGCTGCCATCCCCAGATCGCCTCCATCGTCAGCCGCATCGTCCTCAATCCCGTGGGAAGAAGGATCAATGCGGGGGGGTGGCTGGAGTGGCATGCTTTCTATTGAAAGCGAGCCGTGACCGCAACTTTGCCATGGTCATGCTCTCGCAGTGAGAACATGAACATCCACAAACGCTGCCTTGGTGTGATCGCAACCCAGACACACAAGACAACGCCTGTGGCCATCTGAAGAGGAGAGCACTCTACCGCATCCAGGGACTACACAAGGGCGGAAAGGCATCTTTATATAGACGCATCCTGAAAAGGACGTTCAACACCAGCTGTGTATTGCTCTTTTAGAGGAAAAATCTCTTTTAGAGAAAATCACTCTTTTAAATAACTCTTTTAGTTTTTGCGCTGTTGAAGCGCCCAGGGGCAAACTGCACTGCCGTGCAGAGAAGGAGAGAGCCACTGAAGTGCGCCGTAGATCCAACAGCAGGCAAGCATCAGCGGAACAGGAACGGGTGTGTAACTCGCAGCTGACTGAATACACGACCATCGGGTCCGAAGAAAATTTTTGAATGAACTCAACGTATTTCCCTGCCTTTATACCCGTATGTCCAGGGGCGGGGTATGGAAATACTGTCTGCCTAATTGTCATTGGCCTTTTTTCATAGATCGGAGGCATATTTGGCGCACAAGAGAGACCCCTAGTGTTGCTTCTTCGACACAACGTCGAAGTGAGCAACAGACGGGGAACTTAGAATTAGCGCTCTCATTAAAATTGGATAAGACGTAATGCACAGTGGTTGCGCGTAGCACTGCGCTTAGCGCACTCACTCTGCTGAATCTCTATGAGGTGCAAATGTTGATCCACTGACTCTCATTCTTTCATCAGTAACAGACCCTGAGCCTTACTTTCTTCATATTAGAAGCATTTCCTGTTTCAAATCACTGTTTCACATTGGCATTTACATGATGATTTGGTCTGACGCAAATTCCTATCTCTAAATATGAATTATTGAATACACATTAACATAAATATAGAAAATTATTTTAAACAGTGCCAAAAATGAGGAAGTGCATTGCCTAAGGACGTAATCACATTGTAGGCTATCAGCAGTACAACAGACAACAATTGAGTCATTTTTTAAATCATTGCACAATAAAAGTACAGTAATGCTTTTTCTTGTCTTGTGCCCTGCTCACTATTTTAAGTGGATGAAAAAAACGTTAAACAAAAACAATATTAATATCAAATATGAAAGAAACGCTACAACATTTTTCTAAAGTAAATGACAAGCATGCTGTCTAGATGATCTATGACCAAACTGTGACCTTTAGCACAGCTAATGATCTCCAGTTCACTGAAGATACTGAGGGGGGCCTTCAAAGTGCAAATGTTTAGTGGGGTACTCTCTTTAATTTCTCTCCAGATCTTTCAAGTGTATCTGTGAAAGGCTGAGCGCTGTGGGCAAGGCCGGTAGCACCCAGGCCCAGGCGATCGGATGGGTTCTGCCTGCCTGGGGAGATGTTGAGAGGGGATAAAGGGATAAAGAGCCTCTGCTCTGGGACTGATTACTTACATCTGCCCTGTTAAAACCTTGCATGCATATGCATTGTTACTGCTGCATGCTTTGTTTAATGTTAGTTATTATGCATAGTTGAATGCATAGTTTGAGAAAAACAGAGGTTTGTAAATAGGGAGAAGACTTGTAATGTAACTAAAATAAAAACATCAGTGTATATAATGACATGGACAGCACACCTCCACAGACAATTCACAAAAAAAGGTATACAATTTGAATAATTTCATAGGTGGTTGAATAAATAAAAGTTAGCATGTTTTTAGTTACATGTACAAATTCTCATTATAGGTTTCTCATTCACCATTGCATTGCACATTACAGTAAATGATGAGGCTGTTGCACTTTGCATATAAAATACTTTTTTTTGTGGCTTATTCTTCTTAACCAGTTTACACACATTTACATGTAAGCTTTGCATGAATTCATGGACACATGCACGGTGGCTGATAAACATGTAATATATAGAGATGGTTGAATTGAAATATGTATATATTGCTGCTGTAAAACAAGCTGCCAAGTATTGATATTCATATCATTATGTTTTGTTTAACAAAATGACGCTTAATCCAAATGGCAATCAATGGGCAGTCTAGTTACATGGGTTAATAATGCATCATCTGACATTTGAAGTCATATACCTTCATATTCATGTCAAATGATTCAGTTTCTAGCATGCTAGCATGTGCTTTGTACATTGCAACATTTTAATTATAATGAGCTAACTTTTACAGATATTTTTAATGACTTGGTAATTTACACTTACGTTTCACAACGATAACAGCACAAACCTCTAGCTACACATTTCCCGCGCTTTCTTATTTCCCTGTCACACTTATGAATCCATGGTGATAAATAGCGTTTGATTAGCTTCTCATCTCCCCAGGTGATTGCACAACCAGAAATAGTGGAATGTGAAAAGCCAAAACATGCCTTGTTCATAAAGGAATAATTCTCACATTTCCAGAGGTGTTATTGTCACAAAAACAATATTTACATGAAATTCAATACAGTAGGCCACTTCCTTAAACAATTAGGTCTAACTACCCTGATAGCACATGTACATTGCCTAGATGTCTTTTTGATGTGTCTGTTTAAATCTGGAAGACACATTTTTTAGGTTGTTTGCTCATCTGCAATACGTCTATAATACATTTCCTCTCGGATAAAAATAAGACAATCAGCAGATGTCTTTGAGATGTTTATGATTTAGAATGTATGTAGGTCTGATCTTTATAAGATGTTTAGCAGATGTTAAGTAGAATGTGATGCTTTCCAGATGTACTATCTGAGTATGGGTATATCCAACAATGTGGTTTATGTTTTTATTTATTTATTGTTCATAATATAGTCAACTAGTTAGTTAGTCAGTAAAATTTTATGAGTGTTTTAATTAACAGAATATTCCAAACAATCCATACAAGAACAGTCTTTGACACTGACCTAAGTTGAAACATCGGGGGAACAGTCTTTGACATTGACCTAAGGGGAAACATCGGGGGAATAGTCTTTGACATTGACCTAAAGGGGAACATAGGGGGAACAGTCTTTGACACTGACCTAAGGGGAAATATTGGGGGAACAGTCTTTGACACTGACCTAAGGGGAAATATTGGGGGAACAGTCTTTGACACTGACCTAAGGGGAAATATTGGGGGAATAGTCTTTGACACTGACCTAAGGGGAAATATTGGGGGAATAGTCTTTGACACACCTAAGGGGAAATATTGGGGGAACAGTCTTTGACAATGACCTAAGGGGAAACATCGGGGGAACAGTCTTTGACACTGACCTAAGGGGAAACATCGGGGGAATAGTCTTTGACACTGACCTAAGGGGAAATATTGGGGGAACAGTCTTTGACACTGACCTGAGGGGAAACATCTGGGGAATAGTCTTTGACACTGACCTAAGGGGAAACATAGGGGGAACAGTCTTTGACACTGACCTAAGGGGAAATATTGGGGGAACAGTCTTTGAAATTAACCTAAGTTGAAACATCGGGTTAACAGACTTTGACACTAACCTTATGGGGAAACATAGGGGTTACAGACCTCAACACCAACCTTAAGGGGAAACATAGGGGGAACAGACTTCAACACTAACCTTAAGGGGAAACATAGGGGGTACAGACTTCAACACTAACCTTAAGGGGAAACATAGGGGGAACAGACTTCAACACTAACCTTAAGGGGAACATAGGGGGAACAGACCTCAACACTAACCTTAAGGGGAAACATAGGGGGTACAGACTTCAACACTAACCTTAAGGGGAAACATAGGGGGTACAGAATTCAACACTAACCTTAAGGGGAAACATAGGGGGTACAGACTTCAACACTAACCTTAAGGGGAAACATAGGGGGTACAGACTTCAACACTAACCTTAAGGGGAAACATAGGGGGTACAGACTTCAACACTAACCTTAAGGGGAACATAGGGGGAACAGACCTCAACACTAACCTTAAGGGGAAACATAGGGGTTACAGACATCTACGCCAACCTTAAGGGGAAACATAGGGGGAACAGACTTCAACACTAACCTTAAGGGGAACATAGGGGGAACAGACTTCGACACAACAACGGCACTGGCCACAAACCACTGTTAAAATGAAGAATTACTGGCCAACTTGAATGTTCATTGCTATTTCGTCATTGCTATTTTCATTAGCATATTGGTTATTTCAGATTTAAAAAAAGAAACATTCTCTACATTATCAAAACTTACAGTATGTTCAAGATTTCTGACATTTTCTTAATGTCAGTGACCATGCATGTAAGAAAACAGGCTTCACTTACGGCACTATTGGCACGTGCGCAGCTCATCAAGGCTGTGCAACACCTGTGTACACTTCATTCTCAATCCATGGGGGCGGGGATTGTATAGCATAATCTGAGGACTTCAAAAACTCCGTTTTGCTTTCTCCGAACATTTAATGTAAAATAGTACAAGTCGCCCGACATTCCACAAATATACCGACCATTGCAAAATCCTGTTTTCCACATGAGCGCGCGCAGACAGCACACTGCCCGCAGATTACCCCCGCAGTATGCACATGTAGTTTACGACCAAAGCTGAAACTGCCCCCGACAACACTCTAAATGACACCCAAATGCACTTACCTCTGTGTCGTAGATTTTGGTGATGAGCGAGAAGGAGTACTGCCTGGACTCGCGTATGTGTTGGATGGCCAGCTGAACGGCCGGCTCAATTCCTTGACTGATGCTGCTCATCAGCGCTGATTCGTTCATCGGCATCAGGACCATGATGGGCAACTTCTCACCGTCCCTCGTGTACCAGTTGTTGTCCAGGCCGTGCCTTGTGTAATCGTGGCAAACCTTCGCCAGTGCAGGTTGAAATCCCAAGAAGGACATAAGTATGCATCCCGACAGAAAGATCATCTCACATCTGCAGTTCCTCCAGGACGGAGCCATGCCTTGTTCAGAAAGAACAACTGAGATCCACCTTCTCACTGTCCTGGCATCGCAATCTTTAGGTTCGTCTTGGACGCTCCGATCACCCAAATAGAAGAGGCATTAGACGAGATTTTAACGAAAACTGCTATGCGAATTGTATAGGTTCTCTTGCGGTGTGGCGCGCGGCTCGGTTGCTTCAGTGCAGTAATTCCTGCGGACCTCAAAGCTGGAGTTGAGATGCGTAAAACCAGAGGATGGTGTATTGATTCCGCTAAAGTGTTCCACACTGGTCCTGGTTAAAAGCTGTGCGACCCGATCCCTCTTTCCGCGTCCAATACACAAGCAAATGCGCACATCACCATCCGTCGTCTCCACGTTACGCAAAGGCTGAGCCAGCCGCTATTGCGAATGCAAATTCGTAAACACTCGAATATATATTCCAAGCAGTTAACAGAGCTCTGGTATCCCTTTCCGCTAATTGTTTGTGTGGAGAAACCGTATTGGTAAGGTCGTAGATGGCGAGACTTCACAAACCTGGTATGTAAAAGCAATCCGAGTGAGGATATCCGCGCGAGGCTTGGTTGACAGCCTGAACGACCGCGCTCACTGATGCTGCTGCTTCGGCGGATGCGGCTGTTTGAGTGCCTGTGAAAAGTGCTTCACTTCTTTCGCGCGCTTGCCGCGCAGTGCATGTGTGTGAGCGCGCTTGTGTGCAGGCGCGCGCAGCAGAGATAGAGCGCGACAGAAAACATTATCCACAAAGATGTTCGCCAAAAATACAACAGTATAAAAAACCGACTGCCAGAAAACGAAGCTGGTCACTCGTAACGCGTTGAATAACCTACAAAATATGTATCATGTGAGGTAATATGTGAGGCAAATTGCCCACCTGAGCGCTTTACATTTTAAAATATTTGGTTCAGTCTGCGTAAATTTGACAGGGCCAGTGTCGAATGATAGCCTACATAGTGAATAGTTCAATATGCGGTAGTTTATATAAAAAAAATAACAATAATTAATGTCCAGGGGTTAACATCCCGCGATAAATTCAAATGTTGTTTAACGTTAAACTTTCATTTTGGCCATCGAGGTGCAAGCTATTACAGCAAAATACATACTGCCATCTAGCTATTTTAGGTTCAAACGTGATGGTAAAAATTCAGTTCCGATGCTCTGGGGTTATTTCGAAGCTATTTTAATTAGACTTAAGGTATGCGCCTTTCATATTGCACAGCCGCATTTAAATCTGTTTTGACAGACAAAAGATGATAGGCTGCCGCTGCTTTCGACAGTCATCTCTCTGAGGAAACCTGAGATTAGTCCAGTTTCAATGTTGCTGTCCAAGGTGCTGACAGCAGCTTCACGCTGTTCTCTGGGTGGTTATGCTCACTGTCCATCCCTCGTTTCATTTCAGAAAACACCTTAGGATTGGACATTGAACATTTAGGATGAATTCAGTTAATTTGGACCGCTTATGTACAGTCACCACCTCATCATTTACTCAACCCCACTCCAATCAAGATGTGTATGTTTCATTTGTTTTCTTCTGCAGAACACAAATGAAGATTTTTAGAAGAATATCTCGATCTGTAGGTCTATTCAATGCAAGTGAATGGTGGTCAGTGCTCGAAGTAAAAAGCACATAAAGTCAGCATAAATTACTCCATATGACTACAGTGGTTAAATCCATACCTTGAGAAGCGATATGATAGACTTGAGTGAGTAATGGAACAACATATTTTATTATGTATAATTTCCACTTTCACATTCTTCTTTTGATTTTGGCATATTCACATTCTTTGTGCATATCGCCACCTACTGGGCAGGAAGGACAATTTTGAGTAAAAAAGGACTTCAATATTTTTCTGTTTCTCATATCACTTTAGAACATATGGCTTTAACCACTGGAGTTGTATGTATTACTTTTTGCTGCCTTTATGTACTTTTGTTTTACTTCCATGTTCTGGTCACTATTCACTTGCATTGTATGGACCTTCTTCTTAGATATTCTTCTGAAAATCTTAATTTGTGTTCTGCAAAATACAGAAAGTCATACACATCTTGAATGAAATGGGGATGAGTAAATAATGCATGATTTTTCATTTTGGGGGGAACTATTCCTTTAATGTGGCCAAAGGTTTATAATGTTATAATGTTATCCCTTTCAACAATCTGCTATGCAGATATGTTTTACATATATCAGCCAATTAAAAGCTAGGAGGAAAAAAAAAAACAAACAAACTAGCACAGCTGATGATATATAAATAGAATTGCCTACTAACACCAGCAAACTAACTAACTGGAGGTTAAAATAAAACCCACTTGAGGTTTTGCTAAAAAAAAAAAAAAAAAAATGAAATACACTACAGAGAAACATTAGCATTAGTAATTATTAAGTCGATCACATGATCATATTCAAAGACTGTGGAATGTAAGTACATGTGAGCCTTTCATGTCATAGTTATCTATATGTAAATGCATCAGAGCTCTAACACAGAACCATTGTTTAATTGCCAGCCATGTAACTATTAAGAAGCATTGCAAATAAGAGTGCCAGTGTTTCCCATTAATTACCTAGACTGTGGAGACCCATCTAATTTGTCCCGCCATAGTTTCATAATGAACCGAAAATACTTTTACACTTCTCATTATAACATAAAAGATCTCTAACGTTGTGTTTTGTGCCGTTGCTTCGGCAAAGCATCTCTCACTCCCAGTCAGTCAGCCATTTGGTCAAAAATATTTAAAATTGAATCAAAAATGCCTGTCTTGGTGAGGTATTCATGTAAACACAGAGAGTGTTGTCTAAAGTGAATGTAAACAGCAGAGAAAAAAGTGGATTTGTATTAAAATGTCGGACTTGTAAGTATAAATATAAGATAATAGACCTGCTGGTGTCCAGTGTGTCATTTTAATAATCAAACAACCATAACAAGAAAATGAGAAAACACTCACTGCTCTTAACTAAATATCAGAAGTAGCTTTAAAAAGTATTAATGTATTACATTCATACAGTAAAGACCAGTAGTAGTTTTATGTAGCATTTCATTATGAATGTTCCCTTGAATAATTGATAGCCTACTGCTGTTAAAAACATTCAAAGCTGTTAAAAGCACTGAAATTTCTTAATTGTAATTTTTTGTTCTATTATTTTTAATCTATTTCTATTCATTGCTGTTTTTTATTTTTATTTTATAATAATTACTTTAGAACTTGAAACCATTCTTCCATAATTAACAAATTAGTTAGTTATTGTTTGTTGTGGTATTAAAGCTGATATTGAGAATCGTCGAATTTCACCACCGACTACTGACATTTTGGTATTGTGATAATGTAAAGCCTTTATTGTACATGGTAGATCTTGCTGCAATAACATGATGAAAAAGAAAGTGTGAGCACCCCTGCTTTAAATGATGGCAATGGAGGCTTTTCTTTATTTGACATACGTAACATAAAATAATTATGAAAATTGGCTCCTCCCCTACCCAATGCAGTTTACATGAGTTGATTGCATAGGTACACTATTAGGTTGGGCATCGGTCATAATTTTAGAAAAATATACAACATAAACTTTGACATGTTACTTGAGCATGTAACTTAAATGTCCTTTTTTCTCTCCATACAAGTGACTTTTTTACTCTGACAAGTGAATGACCAATAAAGAAAAGCACATGGCAATGCTTAATGTCAAACCCTGGCTCAAATGTATGCTGTAGTCAATTTTGTGTTGTGACCATTTGTGAACTGCGTTTATGCTTTGTGGGTGTGACTTTTTTGCTGTGTCATCATCATTCATATCTATACAACCAATGTGTTTATGATTAAATTACTACTTGAGTACAAAATTGTTTACAAGAGCACAAAGTTCATAGATCTAGTCTCTTAATTTTGCTCTCCAAGTGCACCAGATGAATGCATTTAACTTTAAAATGAAAAAAACTTTCTTACGGGGAACATGCCTCCAGACCCCCCCTAGAGGTTCCGAGGTCCACTCACCACAGTCTCGCAAAATCCTGTGGGAAACACTAAGTACAATACTGTTGCAATATCATAAATCACTAATACAACACCACAGTGCACCATCAGCATACTGGTGAACTGCAAAAGAGGCCTCTTATCTTACTGTTCTTGTTTAAGCACTGTACATAGACCCATTTCACAAGCTTCACTGCCGTTTCTTACAATTGTCTTTGTATTGCTTTCTGTTGTGTGATTTCCAGATGAAGAAATAGGTCAAGTTATTGTCCCATCTGTTTGCTTTATGTAAGACACCTCCCTCCTTTCTGCTAGAGAATAAAAGAAAATCAGCTTTGCCGAAATGTTGTAAGTTAAAATACAGGGACACAGAACAGAATGTCTTAAGGACAAGCCAAATTGTTTCAAAAAGAAAACAATTATAATATAATAAAATAAAAAATACATAAATAAATTATGCATTGCATTAGCCATTAACAAAAAGGAAGAAAATCGTTCATTATTTCGTTTTAGAAAAACAAAGTACAGATTGTTTTTTCATCCTACATACTTGGATTGATGTTGAACATTCAAATGGCTGAGATTCAAGTATTATATAGCTTAGATTAATTGTAATATGCATGCAAAATTATGCTTCATTATATAAATTGATATCCTCTAAAGCAGTACATCTACATTATGTTGTAACATGTCTCAAAATAACCTGTATTCATTATTTTAAGTTAATATCCTGTGAAGGCTACATTTGTTGCAGGTGAATACATAGCTACTGTATCTGCCTACTTAAAGCACACACACATAGTCCTGGTTGACATGTCTCTACTTAATAGAGATTAATGGGACAGCCTGAGGACATTCTTCAGTGCACCATTGACAATGCATTCCTGCTGGATGCATCCTGAATTTTGAGTGTCATATATTCAAAACAACATGAATGAAAAATAAAGCCTTTTCAAGTGGCCATTCCAAGATCTCTCCAGGTCTAGACATTTATTAAGGAAATTGTATCGTAAAGTGTTATAAAATTATGTGTGAGTGATCACCATTATGATTCCTGTGAGATAATTATTCATTAAAACAAGTGATTTACGGCATGCCACTTCAACAGAATAAAACACATTAATTTAAGCAAGGATAATAACATTTTGTCTAAAATAATATTTTCTCTCCATTACCTGTTAATAAACAAATGTGTTATAGTGCAGGTATTTACAGAACTGTATGTAGTGAGGCTGATGACACTATGGTGTATTTCCACACAAGAGTTTAAAACAACAAGCAGCGATATGCACCTGTTAAAGGGATAGTTCACACGTAAAAAGCATCTTTTTTCCCAGGCTAACATCTTGCCAAACATCTCCTTTTGCATTCCACAGAAGACAGAATGCCATACGGATTTGAAACAACATGATGTGTAAGTATTTACATAACAAAAAAATTTAGGAACGCTTTAAAATTGAGTTATTGAGTAACAACTTCCTGTATTGAAGGAAATTTACAAGATATCACTTTGTAACATGTTTTCTGTGTAAATTAACAGCTGAGTAATGTTATTAAAATAGAAATTGTGCTGATAAAAGGAGCACAGGCAAAAGACTGTTCCACTCCTCGGTGCAGTTGAAACTAAGGCTCAGATTTCAACGGTCATGCTATGCTGAATCCTCGATACGCTGCTAAAGTCATTCCTCAAACCTTTGCTCTGTGATTCCAACGGTCAGACAGCTTCCTTCTCTAGGGAAAATCCCTCAGGTCTCTCACCAAAATTGGAAATGAAATTGCAGTGATTAACGTCTTCGGTCTCAGAGCTTTTGAGCCTTTTTGACGCTCTAAGAGTGCAGCATTTGTACTTCCAGATCAGTCTTATGCTCAAAAGTGAATGTATTTTCAAGGGGATAAAAAATTGTAAACACTTTTAGGAATATTTTATTTCAGAGCAGAAAATAAATGATGCAGACCTTGCAGAGTGAGCAGCTTGCAAAATGAAAATACCTGTGCAAGACTAATTACAGCATAAACACGTTTTTAGTCTTTATATGTTGTAGTGTAATTAAAAAATTGATGATGCCAGGCCATGAGCTGTGGTGCATTTCTGTGGGCAACAAGATGCAGTTGTTCTAATTTGTTTGCACCATGCATATGGTTGGGATGGTTTTAGGGTTGTTGTCTGAAGAATTGCTTTTGCTTTGTAAAACAGAAGTCCCAGTTCTGCAAATCCAATGCATACCAACTAGATACAAGTGATTCTCACCACATTTGCAACAGTCTGCGTAAAATGCATATTCCGTCTGGCGGTAAAATGAAAGCAGTGTTGCAAATTTCACATATTCTCATAAGGCATAAATTCAGTTGTGTCGTTCCATAGATTTAGAGCTTACCCAAAGAAAAACTCATTATGGAAAAAAATGTGTACAAATATGCATTATGGGTTCAATACACACCCACAGCATGCTCCTTTAGACCAATTGTCTGAACAAGTCTGAGGCAAGCAGTTTATGAGTGAATAAAGATTTCATTTCATTCAATTACATAGATAAGCAATTAACTCTAGCCTGGAAATTAGCTGTAAATGTAAAGGATTCAGGTGAGAAAGTGCATGGATGTTTTAATATGTGTATCCTAAAGATTTTTTACAATCATTGTTGAAAAGACAAGATGGTGGCCTTAATCAAATAGGTCTGTAAATAAGATAAGGAAGAACTTTCAGAAGGATATATTTAAGACCGCTGTCCTTCCCCGTCTGTCGCTCAATTCGAGGTCGTGTCGAAGAAGCGACACTTGGGGTCTCTCTTGATGCGTCTGGTGCATGAAAAAAGGCCAATGAGAAGTTGGCAGACAGTATTTGCATACCCCGCCCCCGGACATAAAGGCGAGGAAATACTATGAATTCATTCAGAATTTTTCTTCTGAGGCTTGGTCGTGTCAGCAGTCAGCTGCGAGTTACACACCTGTTCCTGTTCCTCTGACGCTTTGCTTGCTGTTGGATCCACGACGCACATCAGCGGCTTTTCTCCTTCTCTGCATGGCAGTGCAGTTTGCCCCTGGGCGCTTCGACAGAGCATATTTAAAAGAGTTTTAAATTCTTAAAAGAGTGATTTTCTCTATAAAAGAGTATTTTTCTCTAAAAGAGCAATACACAGCGGCGTTGAATGTCCTTTTCAGGACGCATCTTTATAAAGATGCCATTCCGCCCCTGTGTAGTTCCTAGAGTGCTCTCCGCTTCAGATGGACACAGGCGTTGTCTCGTGTGTCTGGGTTGCGATCACACCAAGGCAGCGTTTGTGGATGGCACATGCTCTCACTGCGAGAGCAGGAGAAGTTGAAAGGGAGGCTGTCCCCTTCCACCTTAAAGGTGTATGTTGCCGCTATCGCAGCTCACCACGACCCAGTTGACGGCAAGTCTCTGGGTAAGCACGACTTAGTCATCAGGTTCCTAAGAGGCGCCCGGAGGTTAAATCCCTCCCGGCCAAGCCTGTTCCCCTCCTGGGATCTCTCGGTGGTCCTCGCCTGTCTTCAGAGATTCCTCTTCGAGCCGCTAGAATCAGCCGGACTCAGGGCCCTCTCCCTAAAGCACACTCAACTAGTGTTGCGTCCTCGTGGGCACTGGCAGGCATATGCAGAGCTGCGGGTTGGGTAACATCCAATACCTTTGCGAGATTTTACAATCTCAGGGTTGAGTCAGTCTCGTCCCGTGTTTTCTCAGGTCTGAGCCGGTAGAACTCGGTACACGCTGACGGTCTGACCGGGTGAATCGCTTGCGCCCAGTGCCCTTTCCCTCGGCAGAGGTAAAACAGTGCACTTTCCTTCCCAGGAGATCCCACTCACTCGGCTCCCTGGATGACTCCTCCCTTGCCCTGTGGGTCCGCAATTCAGCAGAGGAATTCGCCGACCCAATCCACTGCGGGTATTTCAAATCTACCCTGCACTGGGAAAGGTGCTCCACAGATCAGGCCTCCTACGCAGACTCGTCCTGTGTGTATTTTCCGCGGTACGGTCCACTTACGAGCTGACCTGCGTCTCCCTTAGGCAGTTCCCGCTGCCCTCCGGTCGCCGTGTTGTAGCAACTCCCCCCTCCTCGAGGCTGGATCTACCTCCACGCCATTCTTTCCCACATGTGACAGAAGAGGCCCATGTGATTGTATTTTGCCACTTTACCTCCCACTTCCTGGACAGGTGTGGTCTCCGAAGGGTCTTTTCACCCTGAAAGAATAGGAAAATGGGTAAGACCCCCTTCCCACAATGCGGTAAGGGCCCCAGCCATTTGGCTCTATGAAAGAAACATAGAGAGAAAAGAGGCCCTGCTAGGCTCGGCCCATCCCAGGTTGGCAAGCGTCACCTTGTTCCCCTGCTTGGGTAACTAGAAGGATTCCGACGTCTTTTATGGGGCATTGGGGAAGGGTACATGCAGTCTGACACAGCTGGTTGACCTGACACGTGAAATACCTGCCCGCTCCTGTGTCAGCAGTACACGTACATGGCTCAGCGCATGGCGTGATTTGAAGTGGACCCCTAGTGTCGCTTCTTTGACACGACGTCGAAGTGAGCGACAGACGGGGAACATCTAGGTTACGTATGTAACCTCCGTTCCCTGATGGAAGGAACGAGACGTTGTATCCTCCCGGCCACGTCGCTGTGCTGAGCGTCCGGACACTCCCGGCTCCACAGAAAAATCCTGAATGAACTCATACTATTTCCTCGCCTTTATGGATTGGGACACAACACAATTGGGAATTTGAACCTGGTCGCTATGAGCCAACATCTCTTACTGTATTTTGAAAAAGAAAGCCACCACCTTCTGCGCTACAGCTCTGACAGAGGGTCCATCATATTTTAACACTAATGACCATGTAAGTCTCAGCACAGTCCCTATATCATCCTTTTGGTTCTTTTGTGATGCATAAAAACTTCCAAATTTCTTGCCCTCCCTTCTGCTTGTCAGAGGGAGATTGACTACTTCCTGAGACCTGCTTCCCCACGGACTGTACAGCAATAACCCCCAACAAACAACATGATCAATATGGTTAAGTGTCTGTGGAGAATGCCAGGAGAGTCCAACTACTTGTCACATCCATCACCTACACGATTCAACATAAGAGACTTCCACTATTCCACTGAGCTCAGACAGATGCTTGGCTGTCCTTAATGTGAGCAGAATCTTGTCTAAACTTAAGGTTTCACACTGATATTGATGGATTTGCAGACAACTCATTTTCTCAGCAACCCATGCACAGAGGGAGCCAGAGGAGGCTATAAATGTGTTTCAGTGCTGTTTCAGAACACTGAGCTTTCGACCTGTATACAGTATGTTTGAGCAAACAGATGTTCTATTCATTAGTGAATGTGCTGAGGGCTTGCTCTGTTTTATGGTGCTTACAATATAAAGGAACAACACTGGATTGTTTCTCTGCTAACCCCACCACTTCAGCTCTCCAGTGTTTAAATAAGCTTTTCTCATCATGACATGAGGAATAACCTATCCATATTTAATACAAATAAAATATAAAATATTTAATTAATTAATTAATTAAAACTTCAAGTAATAGTTCACCCAAAACTGAAAAGTCTTGCATTCATTTCACCTTGACAGTTATATTGTTCCAAACCTGTCTGAACACAAAAGATGTTTTGATGAATGTCTAAGATACTCTTTCTATACAATGAAAATAAAAACTCCAAAAAAAAGAAAAAAAGAAAATAAATAATAATAATATTTTTTTTTATTGATTTTTTTTGCTATATTTAGGTCATTTGAAGGCATATGATAGCTTTGTGTGAGAAAGAGACTGCTATAGTTCTCAAATCATTCACACCCACAATCAATTCAAATGAGATGCATCACTCCAGGTTTGATGTCACAATGTAAAATGTCATTGGTTCTTGTGTGTCTCGTCAGCAGTGTTGGGAGTAACGCATTACAAAGTAAAGTGAAGTGAAGCGTTTTCATGCACTCACAATCAATCTCAGCAAGCTCTGTGTCAGCATGCTCCAAGTCCTGGCTGAGGCACGCAAGGCTGGGCTGCCGACAAATCCTCCTTAAATATCCGCCCCATCGGGTGTCCTTCTGCAGCTGCCATGGGAGGAGAGGGGATCGGTTTTGGGTGTATATAGAAAACAGCGCTCGTTCCTGTCTGACAGAGGGATATATAGCTCACAATGCAGGAATATTTTCAGAACTCTAATCTAACAGCGTTTTATGTTCTTTACATATTGTACAAAATAAAAGACAAATACAATGTCATAGCATTAAAGATGCGCAAGTGATAAAAGACACTCAGTTCATCTGAGCACAAGCAGGGAGGTAGAAATAATCCACTCACTGTAAAGTTGTGTAAACACACACATGCTGCACATGTACAAACACACAAACAGACATACTTGCACACTGACATGCATGATGTAACACACAAGCTACCTTTATATGCACACTGAAAAGAAACAACAAGCATTCAAATACACAATGGTTTTACTATCAAAGCTGTCTGCAAATGGGTGTTCAGGATGGTTTTCTGTTCATTAGTATTCTTTTTCTGTATTTTACACAAACACAAACACAGGTAAACAAGCTTTACACAAACATGCCACACACACACTTTACATGTCATATTGCTGTAATTTGATTAATATTTCAGTAAATATTAAAGTACTAAAAGAGCTATTAGTGTCACGTTTGCCTTTTTCTTTTTTCGTTTTAGAAAGTATCTTCAAAGCAAAGTAATTAGTAATCTAATTACTTTCCAGATTAAGTAATTAGTACTGTAATCTAATTCCAAAAGTAATTAGTTATCAGTAGTGGATTACTTGTAAAAGTAACTTACCCAACACTGCAGTGACATCAAACCTGGCGTGTTGTGTTTTGATCTGTAATATTAAATGAGATTTGTGTGCTCCAACAGAATGTAATATTTTCAGCTAATCATATGGACTGCTTTTAATGATACTTTTATGGTGCTTTGTGATCACATAATCACATGAAATCATTGCTTCTGAATGTTCATGTACCATAAAATCGACCCCTTTCTGCCAAATTACTTACAAGCGCCATCCTTCCTTCTGATAGCACTGTGCACAAGCAACTTCTGAGAAGCTTACACATGCAACTGCGTTCAACAACACTTCCAGCTTTGGCCACTGGAGGCAGAGGTTTTAATTTCAATAAGCAGAGACTGATTTCAGCAGCAGAAATTTACTGCCTCCTATTGCCCAATTCAAAGTGCGATTTATCTTAAATATGTAAATCAGCACTTTTGGACATTTTGCAGTAGGCTTTATCTGTGTAAATATTTATAGAATTTAAATATGAACTATATTTAATTCTTGTGTGAAAAATATGAGATGCACTAACCTAGTCCTATAAAAGACAACAGTATTTACCATGCTATGAGTATTTTCAAGTGAAGCTACTGTTTCAAGACACTACCAGCCAACTAAATGATAACAGATCTGTGCTTGCTTGCTAGAACTCAAATCCAGCCATGATGTGACTGGCCTGAAGGGTCCTGAAATACTGTACGGACGTCACAGCCTCTGAAAGCTTCACTTGACATGAGTCTTGTGGTCCTCTGTCACTCAGTGTGGCAGTCAATTCTGAACAATTAACCCTGCATTCAGTATGCCTGCACCACACATCTCTCTGTCAGTCTTCCAGTCATCAGGTCAACACCCTGAAGGGCCTTCTCAGACCACAAGCACTAAAAACCACTGCAAACCATACCAGGTAATGTAAGCGCAGCATAGTTCTAATGGGAAGACTTGCAGCTGTACTTCATTGCACCATTAGCTAGGGAACTCCTAGCCAATCATGCATCAGCCATCCCTTCTGCACTGCACACATTGCTGTTTCAGTGTTCCAACATGGTAACCTTCACCACCCCACCACCACGAGTTGATTCCCGTCCTCCACACAGGTAGGCTCCTCACCCCTCCCTCCTATCTCCAGAAGGATCTGATGGTTCTGAGTACAACTTCTTTGGATGATGGGGCTTATGCAAAAGAGAGACATTACAGTCCTGTTTCATATTCATCAAATAAATGTAATCTTAAACTTTACTCAAGTCTGCGAATCTTCTTGATAGGACTATGGTTCTTTATTTGCATTCAGATTCAGTCCAACATCACTGGTAGATCTGAGGAAAAAAATCTCCTATGGCTTGAAAAAAAAAAGACCCTCGACTGAATTCATATTGTATGAGTATGAAATTATTTTTGTGTTGCATACTGTTCTATGCATTTGTAACAGGAATAGCTTTTCATTTGATTTGTCCATGCCCTGCGGGACATACGGAATGTCAATCACCTAATTAGAATCAGGAGAGGTAATGTGGATATAGATAATGTTTCCTGTGTTTTTTTGGAAGTGTGTTGACTGTGATTTGCCGTTTGATGCAAATTTGGACACTGGCAGATTTCCCTTTCAGTAAAGATCAGAGCTATACGGGGCTAGTGTTTGGCTGTGTCTGCATCTGGGTATGCTACCATGTAGGAGTAATCATGCTTTGTTGAGGGTGAGCTGTTGGCTCTTTTGTGTCTTTCTTACTTTAGGGCACCCAGCGCTGTGTTTAACAGCTGAGTAGTTGATGCAGAAACGACCAACGTGCTAACGATCAGGTGGGTAAGCAATTGTTCTGTATGAACTAACCTCTGTAAAGAATATGCTGTTTAAATTGAGTTTCCCTCCTTATCCTATCTGAAGCGGCGCATGTTGTATGAAGTCTGTGTGTGCTCGTGGACAGACGATTGGGACCGTGGCCCGGCTTCCCCTTTTGCCTTTCCCTTTATTTATTTGGTTGTTGATGCAGGTTTTCCGTTTTGCCCTGTTCCTTCCGTCCGTCGGACTGACCATACCCCAATTGAGCTCGGCATTGGGAGAGTGTGGAATCGGATTTTCAACAGTGCGTCGGCGCCACCATATCGTCTTGATTCAACTGGGTTGTGACTGCTTTGTGAGTTTGTGTTTTGTTTTGTGTCATTGCTATTTTTAATTTTTTTTATCCATTGGAGTATTTTGTATTTTGTTTTCATATTTTGTCTGAAGTGTGTGTGATCTGTTAACAGGGAAGTGTGTGTGTGTGTGTGTGTGTGTGTGTGTGTGCGCGTGTGTGTGTGTGTGTGTGTGTGTGTGTGTGTGTGTGTGTGTGTGTGTGTGTGTGTGTGTGTGTGTGTGTGTGTGTGCGTGTGTGCATGTGTGAGCGTGTATGCGTACGTGTGGAATTGTCCCATTATAAGTAAATTTTTTGTACCTAAAGTGAGTGGATGTGTAATTTGATTTACATAAAATTGATTTACATGATTGTATTTTGTTCTGTAGATTATATGTTGTAGTTAAAAGTACTTTATTCTTTTTTCTATTTCTTTTTTATTGCTTTTGGGTTAGTTGATGTGTTGATGATGTGCATAATTGAATTTGGTGGTAATTGTGAAATTGTCCTTTTTTATTTTTTGTGTTTTTTATATATATATATATATATGCCTCCTTGTCGATTTGAGGCATCAGTTGTCTAATTCTATTCGGGGCCAGAGCTTTGGCTGGGAGAGAGCGCTAACTGCTCTGGGATAATGGGTACCCTTGTTCACTGAGTGTTGTGACTCTATTTTTGTGTGTTACCTGCATGTATATGCGTAGTGAAGTGAGTGCACGAGTGTACATGTGAAGTTTATAGGGAAATGGAAATTGAGTGAGTTGTTATTATTCTCTCATTGACTGTGCTCCTATGTGAATTGTATTTAAATGTGTGGTATTTCTTTGTTTGATTGGTTACCAGACCCGGTTCTTATGTTGATTACTTGTGTGGTGTTGGTATGTTTTAGATATTGTTAAATCTTTAAAATAAAGTATTACATTTGTATATTCACGTCTCTGCTCTATCATTGTGGGAACAGAACTGTGTGCACTTATTGGGTTGTTATTTGCTTGGGTGAAACTCCCAAGGGGCATAGTCTGTGTTAACGGGGGTTTCAGGTCTCTATTAATTACTTGGGTATTTGGGTTGGGCCTGCGTCTCCTGATGATGCCGGGAGACTTCGGCCCATAACCTTTGTAGCTTTTACCCACTTTATCATTAATAACTGTCACTTGAGTCACATTCAACACTAAATAAGCAAGCATGCAAAACGTCTCGGGTTACGTATGTAAGCCTTGTTCCCTGAAAAAAGCGTAACGAGATGCTGCGCTGAAGAGCGCTTTGGGAACACGTCTCAGTTGTGACCAGCTATGAATATGTATGCAACACGTCAATGAACATTGACCGGAAATTATAGCCTCTGCCGATGTAATCATTGGACGCACCTGGTGCAGTGGCTATAAATAGATGCGTCACCGGTGCGTCATCAGGTATTTCGTCTGAAGAGCAGTCCCAGGGCATCCCAGTGCGGCAGAAAAGCGCAGCATCTCGTTCCGCTTTTTTCAGGGAACAAGGGTTACATACGTAACCCTGAGACGTTCCCTTTACAAAAAGCTTCACTATGATGCTGCGCTGAAGAGCGCTTTGGGAATGAGAATACCCACGCCGCCGCACTGTGGCTGTCCGGACCCACCCACAGTTGTGCAGTGTGCTCACAAGAGCGTGAGAGGGCTCAGACATGGGCTTGAGATGTCGACTCAAGGACATAAGAGCCCGGAGTGGCATGAACATCCAAACTGTAGAATCTAATGAATGTGTATGGAGAGGACCAGCCTGCTGCATCACAAACATGCTGCAGAGGGACCCCTCTGGCCAAGGCTCAAGAGGAGGCGACCCCTCTGGTAGAGTGAGCCCTGATGCCTACAGGCGAAGCTTGACCACGTGCCTCGTAGGCCAGGGCAATAGCGTCCCTCACCTAATGCGACATAGTCTGCTTGGTGGCGGCCATCCCCTTGTTGCGGCCCCCAGACAAACAAATAATTGCCCTGACTTACGCCACTGGCTAGTGCAGTGGACATAGGTCTGAAGGGCACGGACTGGACAAAGTCTGTGAAGCCTTTCCTGCTCCGGCGTAGAGAACAGCGGGGAGCAGAAGGCTTCAAGAGTGTTTAAGGTTTAAGGTCGAGAAAGGCACCTTAGGCAGGTAATCGGGATGAGGGTGCAAAATTGCTTTGGTCATTCCTGGAGGAACAGGCTGGCAAAACAGACGGAGCCTGTAGGTCCCCAATTCTCTTTAGAGAGGTAATAGCCATAAGAAAAACCATCTTGAGAGTCAGAAGTCTGTCAGACTTCCCGTCAATCAGGGCGTGGCAAGCCGAAATGGCAGCCACATAAACCCTGAGAGTGGCGGGGCAAATGCCTGCTGACAGTTTTTCCTGCAGAAATTCCAGAACTGAAGCAATCTGGCAGTTAACCAGATCTGCATTATGTGTACTGCACCATTTTTCAAAGACACCCAATTTATTGGCATAGATCCTTCTGGTAGAGGGAGCCCTAGCACTTAAAATGGTCTCGATAACCTCAGGTGAAAGCCCTGTGTCCCTCAGTTGGTACCCCTCAGGGGCCAAACATGAAGGTTCCACAGCTTGGGCCGGGGATGAAATATACTCCCCTGTGCCTGAGACAGAAGGTCCCTCCTGTTCGGAATCGCCCAAGGTGAGATATTAACTCCGAGAACCATACCCTGTTCGGCCAGCGCGGTGCTATCAGTAAGAGGCAAGACCCTTGCTGGTAAACTCTGGCCAAGACTTCCGGAAGCAGAGAATACGGGGGAAATGCATACAGGCGCATTCTGGGCCATGTATGCACCATCGTGTCCAGACCCAGGGGGGGCTGGGTGACTCAATGAGAAGTAGAGGGGACATTGCGCTGTCTGAGAAGAGGTGAAGAAGTCCACTTCTGCCCTGTAAAATCTCACCCAGATTTGCTCTACTACCTCGGGGTGGAGTTTCCACACCCCCGTTGGTAGCTGATGTCTGGATAGTAAATCTGCTCCCACATTCAGGCATCCAGGGATATAAACTGCCCTGAGTGACAGGAATTTGCCCTGGGCCCAAAGGAGAATTGGATGTGCCAGGGAATTCAGCTGATGTGAACGTAGACCTCCTTGATGATTTATGTAGGAGACTGCTGTTGTGTTGTCCACCCGCACCAAGACATGGCAGCCTCTCAGATGCTGGAGGAAGTATTTCAGGGCCAGAAATACCACCATCAACTCGAGGCAGTTGATGTGCCAATCGAGCTGATGACCCTCCCATTCCCCTTGAGCTGGACTAACACTTAAGACCGCTCCCCAGCCCTTCAGGGAGGCGTCTATCGTAAGCAGTCTGCGATGACAAGATGCACCAAAAGTGGGACCCAAGGTAAGGAACCGGGGTCTGAACCACACAGAAAGGGAACGAAGCCCGCGGCGCGTAACCCTTATTTGTCTTAGGGGACTGGCCATTGGATGATATCCCCTGGCTTTTAGCCACAGCTGAAATGGTCTCATATGCAGAAGGCCAGACGGGATCACCGTGGACTTAGATGCCATGAGACCTAGAATGCGTTGATACTGAAGAACAGTGCAACCTTGACCTAGCCTGATTGTGCCCGCATCGTGATCGAATTAAGTGATTTCCTGGGTAGGAGAGAGAACACTCTTTTTGACGTTGAGTCTCAGACCCAGAGAAACCAGTTGAGCTAAGACGATATCCCTGTGTTGGACCGCCAGTTCTATCAGCCGATCGTCTATGTAATTCAGAATGCAAATGTGCTGGAGTCGCATAGGTGCCTGTGCAGCATCCGTGCATTGCGTGAATGTGCGGGGTGATAGGGCTAGGTCGATTGGAAGAACCCGATACTGGAAGGCTTCACCCCCAAAAGCGAACCTCAGGAACTTCCTGTGCTGTGGCAGAATTTCTATATGAAAATATGCATCCATAAGTTCAATCGTGACCAGCCAATCACAGCGTTGGAATTGTGACACGACCGTCTTGACAGTTAGCATCTTGAACTTGAACACCCTGACTGAGCGGTTGAAGTCTTGAAGATCTAAGATCGGACGCAACCCCCCACCCTTCTTGGGGACCAGGAAGTATCTGCTGTAATAGCCTGACACTTTCTCTGGAGGGGGAACACGTTCTATGGCCCCCTTGACCACGAGATTTTGCAGTTCTTTCCACAGTAGACATGGGTTAGTTGTTAGTCTGCTCCGGTTTCACGGAAGTGGCGACCACGCCGTTGAATTCTGTAGCCTCTTTCTACTGTTCTTAGAGCCCACATAGAAATACTGGGCAGAAGTTTCCACGCTGCCAGGTTTTCTGAAATGGGTACTAATTTTGACAATTCCTGTTGAGGGGATGTCAGATGTTCCACGTCCTGGAATAAGGCAGGAAACAGCGGTACACCCAACTTTTTGCTGGAAGCCTCTTCCTCCCGAAACACCAGAGGCGGCGGGAAAGGAGAGGATTTGTGGGGTACCGGGAGGGGCGAAGTGGATGGTACACGTGCCCCGTCCCGAGGGGAGCTACTCCCACCGGGCTGAGTGCAATACCGTCAGGGTTTTTTCCTTTTTTAAATTACTGCCCTGAGGTCTTGCTTTGGAGGCTGTCGGGGGCGACAAGCCTGTCCCCAGTCGCTACAAGGGGGAGCACGACTCACCACGCTCTCTTTTTGAGCCTCCCATCTAGCAGGACCGGGGTGGCCGGTGGCCCCGCCCCCTGAGTGCAGCGAGGAAAGAATTGCCCGAATGCTTCCTCATGGCTTTTTGCCTCCTGGAACCTGGAGATAACCATAGTCATGCGTCTCTGAAAAGTCCAGAAGGCGAAACCGGGGCATCATGGAGGAAAGCTTTATCTTTGTCCTTGATGCCCGATAGGTTGAGCCACAGGTGTCTCTCCATGCTGACCAAAGCAGACATAGACTGGCCAATAGCACAGGCTGTCTGAAGGGCCCGTGTTTGGTCGGACGTAGAGATAGGTCTGTGGCTCGATGAAGCTCAGAAAATGCTTCCTCGTCGAGCACGGAGCCTGCACTCAGATCCAGCCTTGTATGCCTGTGGTACCGCCATGGTGTGCAGAGCAGCACCAGCCTGACCCGCCGCTTGATATGCCTTCTCCACTAGCGTGGAGGTGGTCCTGCACGGCTTCGTGGGGAGGGAGGGTCTTTTCAGCAATGATGCCGAGCCCGGTGAGAGATAAAGTGTCTCCTCAACTGGCGGCATCATCGAATATCCCCATGCCTCAGCACCCACAATAGTCGAATATATCGACATCGAGGGCACGTGGACACAGGAAGTATAAGGTTTCCTCCATGAACGAGAAAGCTCATTATGGAGGTCATCAAAGAAGGGAAGGGACTGATGAGGCGTTCCCTTCCCCCGGCCACCAGACAGAAATCTATCCTCCAATTTGGAGCATTTGAGGGTCTCTTGTTGGCGTGGCCAGTCTATCTTAAGCCAGGCCACAGCACGAGTAACCACGTCGAGTAATTCCTCTGCTGCTTTATTATCAAACCCCGAATGCTCGGAGGTGGATAACTCAAAATCAGCCGAACCGAGAGATTCACGGTACCCCTCATGAACTGAAGAGGCACCAGAGCACACTTCGAGATCACGGGAAGGACCAGCTGGATTTGGGGAGAGAGCAAGCGAAAGGGATGAACCCATCTCTCGCTCCTCAGCCAGATCCATGTGAGAGCCCCACGAGTGGAGTATGGGCGCTGACTCCCAGAAGTAAGCGAGGCGAGCGCGAAGCATTTTGCCCGAAAGCAGATCACAATGCTCGCACCTGCGCCCGCCCCAACGTGAGAGCAGCATGCTCTTCCCCCAAACAAACAAAACAAAACTGATGCGTGTCCCTCTCGGCCATAGAGCGGAGACAGGGATAGATTTAGAATCATTTAAATAATTTCCTTTTTTTTTTCAGAGGAAAAGGTTCACTGCACACTGTCTAACAGAATCTAACTCCTAACAGAGGAAAGGAAGTTTGACAGGTTTGTGATAGCACACAGCACAGAAGGGCTCTGAAGACGAAAAATCTGATGATGCACCGGTGACGCATCTATTTATAGCCACTGCGCCAGGTGCGTCCAATGATTACATCGGTAGAGGCTATAAATTCCGGTCAATGTTCATTGACGTGTTGCATACATATTCACAGCTGGTCACAACTGAGACGTGTTCTCAAAGCGTTCTTCAGCGCAGCATCATAGTGAAGCTTTTTGTAAAGGGAACAAAAATTTCTTCACCCACACAATGCCTTAATTTTGCAACAAGTTATATTTCAAGATTAAAACTGCAGCTCCAACTAAAGAAAACATGGTGAGGGAAGTTTTAGAGATTGTGGCAATGTGGGCTTGTCTGTGTCATGGTGATACTCATTAATTTTCTGTGTGAATCTGTAACTGGGGGCTCTTATGACCTCAGTTTCTAAGTTTTCATTTTTATATCAGCACTGTAACATATCAGTGCCAACTGTATAATCCTTGTAAACATCTGCATTAATTGCAAATGTTTTGCCCTGCCTATTGCGATTGTGGGCATTCCTGCATGTACAAGGTTGGCATGTGCACAGCATTTGCCAGATGTGGGCGGCTTTGTCTTATGGACAACAAGCTTCCAAACACAGAGAAGCAATTATCTAAATTCTTTCGAAACTGACAATGCTGGACTGTCAATTAATTAAATTCACGCATGATGTAAAAAGCTGTGAAATTACAACAAATGGAATGATCTTGCTTTAGTGCATAATTTAACATTATATATAACTTGAAACTATGTAACGTTGTTCATGTTTTTCACTGTAATAATTACTAGAAAAAGGTTTCCAATCTTCTCTTCTAATTGAAAGATTCGTCCAAATCTGAGAAGCATCCTTAAAGTGATAGTTCAGCCTTAAATTAATATTATATCATAATTTTCCCGCCCTCATGTTCTTCAACTCCGTGAAACTTTCTGTATTCTGTGGAACCCAAAAGATGTTAGACAGAATGTTAGGGACTAACAGTCTCAGTCACCATTCCCTTTCAAAATATGGAGGAAAACAACATGCAGCGAAAGTAAAAGATGATTAAGGTTAGCATTCAGGCTAACATCTCCTTGTAGGAATAATTTTTCCAAACTTGAAAATTCTCGCATCATTTACTCAGTCTCATGCCATCCCAGATGTGTTTTTTCTTTCTTCTGCTGAACACAAAGATTTATAGAAGAATATCTCAGCTCTGTTAGTTTATATTAGAATGCAAGTAAATGGGTACCAAAACTTTGAAGCTCGTAAAGCACATTAAGGCAACATTAAAGGAATTCAAATAACTCTGGTTCAATCTATGACTTCAGAAAGGATATAATAAGTATGGGTGAGAAAAATCTAAATATTTAAATTTTTACTAATTACTAAGTATTTTTTCTACCTGGTGATTAAATTCTTTGCACATATCACCTCCAACTGGGCAGGGAGGATATATATATATATATATATATGTATATATATATATATATATATATATATATATATATATATATATATATATATATATATATATATAAAGTGTAGCATCTCTAGTTTCATTTGATATGTCGATTTTAAAAACTCATACATTTTTCGAGCATCAGCGAGCTGATAAATATGAAGTCCACTTATGTGTAAATTAAGACGCATTCCCTCAAAAGTTGAAAAAAACATGTTAGTTATTTTTTATAATTTCCAGAGTGTTATTTTGCTTCATTTTAATATACATTAAAATGTATATTAAAATATATTATATTATTTATTTTTTTGGTTATCACTGTACAATACAGTCTTATAAATGCATTCCACTATATTTAATATGCAGTTTCACATTGAGAATAAATGTATTCATGCAAAAGCTGAAAATGTTTTCTTTCAGAGGCTTTATATGGAGTTAGGATGAAAATAAGGTGCCTTTTGAACTGTTCTGAGACCAGTGCAGACAGAAAGCACACTGGAGGTCATTCACTAAATAGGGAGCAAGGGTGCATCCTATGGCTAAGTGCATTCACTCCTAAAATCTGACCAAAAGTTCAGTTTCAGACTGTACATGATGCTTGGACCAAACAACATGTTTGACAGACATGGGAATGATATTCAGTACATAGATTCAGAATTGTATAAAGTTAAATTTTATTTTAACATGTTTGGCAGTGATTGGATGATGCTGCCCATTACTTTTAATCATAATTGTTTATTCAGCTTTATAGAATATCAGCTGTAATGTCTGTAACATCTCAAAAACATGAAAAACCACCACTCCTGGACACTAGGGCTGGGATAAACGATATTTTTTTAAACGATTAATCTAGCGATTATTTTTTTCGATGCATCGATTAATCTAACGATTCATTTTTCCAGTCCGATTCGATTTCGATTCGATTATAAAATGTAACAAAAAATATAGAATAATAATAAAAAAATTAAAAAAATCGCCGGGAGTTTGATTGACAGGCGATCTGATCAATCAATCATAATACGCCATTTTTGTCCGACAAAGTAGTCAGGAGAGAGAAGATTGGTGGATTATAATTTGAATAATGGATTGTAGGCTACTGTACTGAAGTCTTTCCGCGGTTAAAACATCAGTCCTTCTGATGTAGGCTACCGTAACAAGTAGAATTAGGTACTGCGCCTTTAAGATGGAACGTACTCTGTTACTCCCTCGCTCAGAGTGGGCAGTTGATATGGGAAGAGCGAGCTGTGAACATCGCATGTATGCGTGAACGCCCGTTTTGTGTTTCTGTTGCTCTTATTCTGTTTTTATTTTCTAACCAGTAACGCTGTTGTTGTTAGCTGTGTGTTTTGCAAACTGCCCATGTGTATGTGGGACCGACGACAGCTGATAATAAATCACCACGGTGGAATATCAGTTAGGTCTTGTGTGTCTTTGCTTACACCTGACTACAACCATTTAGGCAAGCTATCCGGCCCCTTTTGATCAAGAGCGTTACACTACATTCATGTTTAGCCTATTTGATGCTATAAATTAACCAAGAAAAAGATGATCGGTTCACGAGCAGCTTTAACTGAGGCAATCTGTCACTACACATTAAAGAGCCACAAAATAGGCCTATTTATGGTTTAATTTTCTTTGACTGACCAAATTTGAAAGTTGAGACTTTATTAAATGTTACCTGCTTGGTCCTGTCTGTCAGCGCGTTGTCAGTGTCCTCTATGTATTTTTCACGACATTCATAGCTATAAGCGCATTATTCATAGCTATAAACGAAAACTTTAGGTGTTGACAACGTATTATAGCCTACTCCAACATCGAGTGCAAAGTGGGGAGTTGAAAAAAAAACTTACGGTGCTCTGTCATATGCAGCTGCTCCCGGGTGGCGCCTCTTCAGGTGCTGGTGCATTGCCGTGGTGCTAGAATGGAAGGCCATCTCCATTTTGCAAAAGACGACATATCACGGAATTGTTTCCTTTTAAATGAAAGAATTCCCATACTTTAGAGGAACGAGTGCGTGCTGCCTTGCACTTCTGATAGTCTGAGGAGCCACTCATGTTGCTAATACTCTCCGGCGCCGCCATCTTTGTTTTGGGTCTGACGAATCGACGCGAATATTTTGCGTCGACGTATTTTTTGCGTCGACGTAATCGATGACTTCGACGCGTCGTCCCAGCCCTACTGGACACATAATAAAAATCTTACTTTCAATAGCTTGGCATTACTTAAAATTTCGCAACTTAGTCCTGCTGTCCAACATATGTGGACATCAATTTTTTGGAAAAATATTTGCTCTAGAATTTTTTTTATTATTTTTATGACAATAATGTCATAGCACTATGTTCAGTCACCAATGTGTGGATAAGAATGGATATTACGTGCTGTCTAGTTGCCTGGCTCCTTTAAAGGCCCCCATTAAAGGTGTTGTAAGCAGTGTTAGCTATTCAGGAACTTGTGCCACACTAAACATGCCCACTTTTTCCAAAACCCCACCCTCCAAAGATACTGTGGTATCGTTTGGACCCCTCTGGGCTTGTCATTGGCTAGGCTATATACCGTATGTCCTTGCATGGCAGGTGCGCTTATTGTTAGTGTTCAGTTTTGTCAGCGAGCTGCATAAAATTTTTTTTTAAAAAATGAACTGTTTCATATTTTGTTATTATTTAATGTTTACGCAAGCCCTATGCAAACACCTGTTATGCAGTTTCTGTATGCTTTTGGATCAGTAAAAAAGGTTTGGGGAAGCTGCTTTGAAACTGTAGCTTCCCAAGTTACAAACCATTCCTAACTTACAGTGGTTAAATTACAGTCAAGCAACTCTTTAAGCAGTTAGCAACACCTCAGGAAACTAGCAAAAAGTAGCTGACAGCATTGAAGCTATTTAAAGAAGAAAATCACTTTAAATTATAGAACAATCTGATAATTAGGTTGGCTTGAGAAAGCCAACTTACTGAAATCCTATTTAAACTTATTATTATTAGGTTGGCTTGAGAAAGCCAACTTACTGAAATCCTATTTAAACTTATTATTATTAGGTTGGCTTGAGAAAGCCAACTTACTGAAATCCTATTTAAACTTATTATTATTATTATTATTATTCTGAGACTAAATTTCTAAATGTAACTCCTCCTAGAGCTTTTAAGCTACATGCACCAAACTCGGCACAGACCTTCAGACTAATCCCGAATAGTGTGCTATATCTTTTCTAACTGATCGGACTTACGGTTTTCCTAAAAATGACGATCAAAACTCGGAAAAACTCCCATTGATTAACATTGCGGAATGTTCAGAAATTTAAATCCCAACTGACGTTTTCACACACACAGACGAAAAAGGGCCTGTCAGCCCTGCGTCTCTCCCTCTCTCTCTCCCTCAGAGGATTTCTTTTATCAAGCAGCCAATAAGTAATGACCTAAAATCTTCATAGCCACAGTATAGTAGCTTCCAGGTTGACTTGATTCACTCAGTATGGAAAGGAGGCTTGATAAGTATCACCCTGGTAACTGCCTAGCAACCAGATGGGGTTACCCTAGCAACCAAATAACAAATCACATATCTCTGCACCAGAAAATCATAGAGACTTCCTGTTTCACTTATTTCACTCAGGATGGAAAGTAGCCTTGATATGTATCACTCTGGTAACTGCCTAGCAACCAGATGTGATTACCCTAGCAACCAAGTAACAAATCACATATCTCTGCAACAGAATATCAGAGAGACTTCCGGGTTGACTTATTTCACTCAGAATGGAAAGTAGCCTTGATATGTATCACTCTGGTAACTGCCTAGCAACCAGATGTGATTACCCTAGCAACCAAGTAACAAATCACATATCTCTGCACCAGAAAATCATAGAGACTTCCGGGTTGACTTGATTCACTCAGGATGGAAAGTAGCCTTGATATGTATCACTCTGGTAACTGCCTAGCAACCAGACGGGGTTACCCTAGCAACCAAGTAACAAATCACATATCTCTGCAACAGAAAATCATAGAGACTTCCGGGTTGACGTGATTCACTCAGGATGGAAAGGAGGCTTAATAAGTATCACCCTGGTAACTGCATAGCAACCAGATGGGGTTACCCTAGCAACCAAGTAACAAATAATATATCTCTTCACCAGAAAATCGTAGAGACTTCCTGTTTGACTTATTTCACTCAGGATAGCAAGGAGTCTTGAAAAGTGTCACTCTGGTAACTGCCTAGCAACGACAAGGGCTTACCCTAGCAACCAAGTAACAAATCACATAACTCTGCAACAGAAAATCAGAGAGACTTCCGGGTTGACTTATTTCACTCAGGATGGAAAGTAGCCTTGATATGTATCACTCTGGTAACTGCCTAGCAACCAGATGTGATTACCCTAGCAACCAAGTAACAAATCACATATCTCTGCAACAGAAAATCATAGAGACTTCCGGGTTGACTTTATTCACTCAGGATGAAAAGTAGCCTTGATATGTATCACTCTGGTAACTGCCTAGCAACCAGATGGGGTTACCCTAGCAACCAAGTAACAAATCACATATCTCTGCACCAGAAAATCGTAGAAACTACCTGTTTCACTTATTTCACTCAGGATGGAAAGTAGCCTTGATATGTATCACTCTGGTAACTGCATAGCAACCAGATGTGGTTACCCTAGCAACCAAGTAACAAATCACATATCTATGCAACAGAAAATTGTAGAGACTTCCGGGTTGACATAATTCACTCATGATGGAAAGGAGGCTTGATAAGTATCACCCTGGTAACTGCATAGCAACCAGATGGGGTTACCCTAGCAACCAAGTAACAAATAATATATCTCTTCACCAGAAAATCGTAGAGACTTAGGGGTTGACATATTTCACACAGGATTGCAAGGAGCCTTATGAGTATCACTTTGGTAACTGCCTAGCAACCAGATGGGTTTACCCTAGCAACCAAGTAACAAATCACATATCTCTGCAACAGAAAATTATAGAGACTTCCGGGTTGACATAATTCACTCATGATGGAAAGGAGGCTTGATAAGTATCACCCTGGTAACTGCATAGCAACCAGATGGGGTTACCCTAGCAACCAAGTAACAAATAATATATCTCTTCACCAGAAAATCTTAGAGACTTCCTGTTTGACTTATTTCACTCAGGATAGCAAGGAGTCTTGAAAAGTATCACTCTGGTAACTGCCTAGCAACGACAAGGGCTTACCCTAGCAACCAAGTAAATAATCACATAACTCTGCACCAGAAAATAGTAGAGACTTACTGTTTCACTTATTTCACTCAAGATGGAAAGTAGCCTCAATATGTATCATTCTGGTAACTGCCTAGCAACCAGATTGGGTTACCCTAGCAACCAAGTAAAAAATAATATATCTGTCTGTCTATCTATCTATCTATCTATCTGAGGGTCAATATCTATCTATCTATCTGTGGGTCAATAACTATCTATCTATCTATCTGTGGGTCATACTCTATCTATCTATCTATCTATCTATCTATCTAAGGGTCAATGACTATCTATCTATCTATCTATCTGAGGGTCAATATCTATCTATCTATATATCTGAGGATCAATATCTATCTATCTATCTATCTGAGGGTCAATAACGATCTATCTATCTATCTATCTGATGGTCAATATCTATCTATCTATCTATCTATCTATCTATCTATCTGAGGGTCAATAACTATCTATCTATCTATCTGTGGGTCATACTCTATCTATCTATCTATCTATCTATCTAAGGGTCAGTGACTATCTATCTATCTATCTATCTATCTATCTATCTGAGGGTCAATATCTATCTATCTATATATCTGAGGATCAATATCTATCTATCTATCTATCTATCTATCTGAGGATCAATATCTATCTATCTATATATCTGAGGATCAATATCTATCTATCTATCTATCTATCTATCTGAGGATCAATATCTATCTATCTATCTATCTATCTATCTCTATCTATCTATCTATCTATCTATCTATCTATCTATCTATCTATCTATCTATCTATCTATCTATCTATCTATCTATCCGAGGGTCAATATCTATCTATCTATATATCTGAGGATCAATATCTATCTATCTATCTATCTATCTATCTATCTATCTATCTATCTGAGGATCAATATCTACCTATCTATCATCTATCTATCTATCTATCTATCTATCTATCTATCTATCTATCTATTTATCTATCTGAGGGTCAATAACTATCTATCTATCTATCTATCTATCTGATGGTCAATATCTATCTATCTATCTTTTTATCTGTGGGTCATACTCTATCTATCTATCTATCTATCTATCTATCTATCTATCTATCTATCTGAGGGTCAATATCTATCTGTCTATCTATCTATCTATCTATCTATCTATCTGAGGGTCAATATCTATCTATCTATCTATCTATCTATCAATCTATCTATCTATCTGAGGGTCAATATCTATCTATCTATCTATCTATCTATCTATCTATCTATCTAATCTATTTGATAGACTGAATGGTTTTATAATCTCTAAACTTTGAACTTTGAAAACTACTACTTATAATTACATCAAACTAAAAACCTTAAATCTTCAAACTTTTACAACTACTTCAAACTTTATGCTAGGCTTTCTCAAGCCAACCTAAAGTTTGTACTCAAACTTTTTAATCTAGTTATTATTATTATTCTGAGACTAAATTTCTAAATGTAACTCCTCCTAGAGCTTTTAAGCTACATGCACCAAACTCGGCACAGACCTTCAGACTAATCCCGAATAGTGTGCTATATCTTTTCTAACTGATCGGACTTACGGTTTTCCTAAAAATGACGATCAAAACTCGGAAAAACTCCCATTGATTAACATTGCGGAATGTTCAGAAATTTAAATCCCAACTGCCGTTTTCACACACACAGACAAAAAAGGGCCTGTCAGCCCTGCGTCTCTCCCTCTCTCTCTCCCTCAGAGGATTTCTTTTATCAAGCAGCCAATAAGTAATGACCTAAAATCTTCATAGCCACAGTATAGTAGCTTCCAGGTTGACTTGATTCACTCAGTATGGAAAGGAGGCTTGATAAGTATCACCCTGGTAACTGCATAGCAACCAGACAGGGTTACCCTAGCAACCAAATAACAAATCACATATTTCTGCACCAGAAAATCATACAGACTTCCTGTTTCACTTATTTCACTCAGGATGGAAAGTAGCCTTGATATGTATCACTCTGGTAACTGCCTAGCAACCAGATGGGGTTACCCTAGCAACCAAGTAACAAATCACATATCTCTGCACCAGAAAATCGTAGTGACTTCCTGTTTCACTTATTTCACTCAAGATGGAAAGTAGCCTTGATATGTATCACTCTGGTAACTGCCTAGCAACCAGATGTGATTACCCTAGCAACCAAGTAACAAATCACATATCTCTGCAACAGAAAATCAGAGAGACTTCCGGGTTGACTTATTTCACTCAGGATGGAAAGTAGCCTTGATATGTATCACTCTGGTAACTGCCTAGCAACCAGATGTGATTACCCTAGCAACCAAGTAACAAATCACATATCTCTGCAACAGAAAATCAGAGAGACTTCCGGGTTGACTTATTTCACTCAGGATGGAAAGTAGCCTTGATATGTATCACTCTGTTAACTGCCTAGCAACCAGATGTGATTAGCCTAGCAACCAAGTAACAAATCACATATCTCTGCAACAGAAAATCAGAGAGACTTCTGGGTTGACTTTATTCACTCAGGATGGAAAGTAGCCTTGATATGTATCACTCTGGTAACTGCCTAGCAACCAGACGGGGATACCCTAGCAACCAAGTAACAAATCACATATCTCTGCACCAGAAAATCGTAGAGACTACCTGTTTCACTTATTTCACTCAGGATGGAAAGTAGCCTTGATATGTATCACTCTGGTAACTGCAAAGCAACCAGACAGGGTTACCTTAGCAACCAAGTAACAAATCACATATCTTTGAATCAGAACATCGTAGAGACTTAGGGGTTGACATATTTCACACAGGATTGCAAGGAGCCTTATGAGTATCACTTTGGTAACTGCCTAGCAACCAGATGTGTTTACCCTAGCAACCAAGTAACAAATCACATATCTCTGCACCAGAAAATCATAGAGACTTCCTGTTTCACTTATTTCACTCAGGATGGAAAGTAGCCTTGATATGTATCCCTCTGGTAACTGCCTAGCAACCAGATGCGGTTACCCTAGCAACCAAGTAACAAATCACATATCTCTGCACCAGAACATCGTAGAGACTTAGGGGTTGACATATTTCACACAGGATTTCAAGGAGCCTTATGAGTATCACCTTAGTAACTGCCTAGCAACCAGATGGGGTTACCCTAGCAACCAACTAACAAATCACATATCTCTGCACCAGAAAATCGTAGAGACTTCCGGGTTGACATAATTCACTCAGGATGGAAAGGAGGCTTGATAAGTATCACTCTGGTAACTGCTTAGCAACGACAAGGGCTTACCCTAGCAACCAAGTAACAAATCACATAACTCTGCACCAGAAAATCGTAGAGACTTCCTGTTTCACTTATTTTACTCAAGATGGAAAGTAGCCTTGATATATATCACTCTGGTAACTGCCTAGCAACCAGATATGGTTACCCTAGCAACCAAGTAACAAATCACATATCTATGCAACAGAAAATCATAGAGACTTCCGGGTTGACTTTATTCACTCAGAATGAAAAGGAGGCTTGATAAGGATCACCCTGGAAACTGCCTAGCAACCAGATTGGGTTACCCTAGCAACCAAGTAAAAAATAATATATCTATCTGTCTATCTATCTGTCTATCTATCTATCTATCTATCTATCTATCTTTCTGATGGTCAATATCTATCTATCTATCTATCTGAGGGTCAATATCTATCTATCTATCTATCTATCTAACTATCTGCGGGTCAATAACTATCTATCTATCTATCTGTGGGTCATACTCTATCTATATCTCAGGGTCAATGACTATCTATCTATCTATATATCTGACGGTCAATATCTATCTATCTATCTAAGGGTCAATGACTATCTATCTATCTATCTATCTATCTATCTATCTATCTATCTGAGGGTCAATATCTATCTATCTAACTATCTGCGGGTCAATAACTATCTATCTATCTATCTATCTGTCTATCTATCTATCTATCTATCTAATGGTCAATATCTATCTATCTATCTATCTATCTATCTGATGGTCAATAACTATCTATCTATCTATCTATCTATCTGTGGGTCATACTCTATCTATCTATCTATCTATCTATCTGAGGGTCAATATCTATCTATCTATCCATCTATCTATCTATCTATCTATCTATCTGTGGGTCATACTCTATCTATCTATCTATCTATCTATCTATCTATCTATCTATCTATCTATCTATCTATCTGAGGGTCAATATCTATCTATCTATCTATCTATCTATCTATCTGAGGGTCAATATCTATCTATCTATCTATCTATCTATCTATCTGAGGGTCAATATCTATCTATCTATCTATCTATCTATCTATCTATCTATCTATCTATCTATCTATCTATCTATCTATCTATCTATCTATCTAATCTATTTGATAGACTGAATGGTTTTATAATCTCTAAACTTTGAACTTTGAAAACTACTAATAATTACATCAAACTAGAAACCGTAAATCTTCAAACTTTTACAACTACTTCAAACTTTATGCTAGGCTTTCTCAAGCCAACCTAAAGTTTGTACTCAAACTTTTTAATCTAGTTATTATTATTATTCTGAGACTAAATTTCTAAATGTAACTCCTCCTAGAGCTTTTAAGCTACATGCACCAAACTCGGCACAGACCTTCAGACTAATCCCGAATAGTGTGCTATATCTTTTCTAACTGATCGGACTTACGGTTTTCCTAAAAATGACGATCAAATCTCGGAAAAACTCCCATTGATTAACATTGCGGAATGTTCAGAAATTTAAATCCCAACTGACGTTTTCACACACACAGACGAAAAAGGGCCTGTCAGCCCTGCGTCTCTCCCTCTCTCTCTCCCTCAGAGGATTTCTTTTATCAAGCAGCCAATAAGTAATGACCTAAAATCTTCATAGCCACAGTATAGTAGCTTCCAGGTTCACTTGATTCACTCAGTATGGAAAGGAGGCTTGATAAGTATCACCCTGGTAACTGCATAGCAACCAGACAGGATTACCCTAGCAACCAAATAACAAATCACATATTTCTGCACCAGAAAATCATACAGACATCCTGTTTCACTTATTTCACTCAGGATGGAAAGTAGCCTTGATATGTATCACTCTGGTAACTGCCTAGCAACCAGATGGGGTTACCCTAGCAACCAAGTAACAAATCACATATCTCTGCACCAGAAAATCATACAGACTTCCTGTTTCACTTATTTCACTCAGGATGGAAAGTAGCCTTGATATGTATCACTCTGGTAACTGCCTAGCAACCAGATGGGGTTACCCTAGCAACCAAGTAACAAATCACATATCTCTGCACCAGAAAATCGTAGTGACTTCCTGTTTCACTTATTTCACTCAGGATGGAAAGTAGCCTTGATATGTATCCCTCTGGTAACTGCCTAGCAACCAGATGCGGTTACCCTAGCAACCAAGTAACAAATCACATATCTTTGAACCAGAACATCGTAGAGACTTAGGGGTTAACATATTTCACACAGGATTGCAAGGAGCCTTATGAGTATCACCTTGGTAACTGCCTAGCAACCAGATGGGGTTATCCTAGCAACCAACTAACAAATCACATATCTCTGCACCAGAAAATCGTAGAGACTTTCTGTTTCACTTATTTCACTCAGGATGGAAAGTAGCCTTGATATGTATCACTCTGGTAACTGCCTAGCAACCAGATGTGATTACCCTAGCAACCAAGTAACAAATCACATATCTCTGCAACAGAAAATCAGAGAGACTTCCGGGTTGACTTATTTCACTCAGGATGGAAAGTAGCCTTGATATGTATCACTCTGGTAACTGCCTAGCAACCAGATGTGATTACCCTAGCAACCAAGTAACAAATCACATATCTCTGCAACAGAAAATCAGAGAGATTTCCGGGTTGACTTATTTCACTCAGGATGGAAAGTAGCCTTGATATGTATCACTCTGGTAACTGCCTAGCAACCAGATGTGATTACCCTAGCAACCAAGTAACAAATCACATATCTCTGCAACAGAAAATCATAGAGACATCCGGGTTGAATTTATTCACTCAGGATGGAAAGTAGCCTTGATATGTATCACTCTGGTAACTGCCTAGCAACCAGACGGGGTTACCCTAGCAACCAAGTAACAAATCACATATCTCTGCACCAGAAAATCGTAGAGACTACCTGTTTCACTTATTTCACTCAGGATGGAAAGTAGCCTTGATATGTATCACTCTGGTAACTGCATAGCAACCAGACAGGGTTACCTTAGCAACCAAGTAACAAATCA